>BMAV01025138.1:112264-127496 GCA_019973955.1 Trichonephila inaurata madagascariensis | reverse complement strand
CTTAGCTTTGTCGTCATGAAGAGGAATCAAGAACCTGTAACTAAGGTGATCAGTTTTATTTTACAATGAAAACAAGGACGAAAAATTTAAGAAAATATTACAAGGTGAAGGTATATGAAACATTTTTACTCAAACAAAAATGAAGTAATTTTGCTTAGATTTCTTTTAATTCTGCACATAAATGAGGTTTTCCATTGAATAATATTTTTTCGTCAGTATTTCATTTTCTAATATATCGGAAAAAGAAATGTTCTCCATACTTAATTTTACGGTAATTGCTACAACTAAAGTATCAAAATTTAATCTTAATTTCTGACTTGTCCAAAAATCATTACCAATTGGAAAAAAAAATTTCTACTGTTGCATTATTTCCTGTGCAGCACAACGTAAATTCAACAAGAATAATTAAGTTTTGACATGAAATATGTTCATTTTTTAAATGGCTAAATATCTCTATCCTATGTTTATCAATTTCAGTCTGTTGTTAAGTATTAATCAAACTGCACCTCTTATCCGTAAGGAGTACTAGATCCAATTGATGGATTGTCTTGTATTAATCGCCTTCCAAGTGGATATTTATTCTGCTTCCACTTGAAAAAATTGTAAAGCGTTACAATATATCAATGCCCAATAGTCAGTATCATATATCATGAAATTTCTCCCACTGTCTGTTATTAGTTCTTTCTCACCTTCCGTACGATAGACCAGTCATCTGCAGGCATGATTTCTAGTAAGTTGTGAACTTCACAGGAGATCGCTTGATCCTCCGCTCCCTATCTTGAAACTACGATATTGCTGGTGTTGTTAGCTTGGCTTGTTGGGGGAGAAGTGGCTTCATTAAGGCAAGGATCAATGGGGGAGCAGGTTTCGGCTATAGGGATTGAGCATTGCTATTGGTTGTAAAGTAAGCTTGCGGAGAGACTGCTCTTCTCATAAAAAAATTTAACTATTGAGATGAAAAAACTATTGAGATAAAAATACTAAAACGGAGAAATTCAAATTAGAAAGAGAAAAATTAAAGAACTAATTATATAGGAGCAATTGTACAAGTAGAAAAGCTTTTTGCCTGTCATCTTTAGATGATTTAATAGCTGGGAGTAATTGCAGTAACTTTGGCATTTTTTTAAACAAGATTTGAAGGAATTTTAAAAAGTTCGATTGAACTACAGCTTTCTGAAATATTTGTTTCAGGGGTAGATGAATCATGGGATTGACTTTGTTCTGTTTTACTATTATTTTCATTTGAGAGTTTGAGGATTTGTTATTATCCTCATTCCCGCTAACAATATTAGCGAAGGAAATTAATTCAATAACATTGTTGCTAGAGAAACTATTTTTATTTAAATTTATAGGGATTCCCTTTGGTTTTGGAAAATTGGAACATTTGGTATAACTGGCAGTATGCCCGTAGGCTTTGCAATTTATGCAGATGTGGGCATGGTTTCTTAAAGGTATATGCTACTTAATGAGTCCTCAAAAATTTTTATAGTGGTTTGAAAAACTTCCAAAATAATATGATTTTTCTTTGGACTTATTACACTGGAACAACAAATTGGACATCCTGCAAAATGAGGTTCGTCATGCAATAGCTTTTCCAAAACGATTGAGCAAACACCACCAAAATGTACTCTATACTCTTCACTGTATGTTATATTGTTATTGTAAACTAGTACCGCCTAAACGGCATGTGCTAATTCGAGGCTCACGAAATCCATTATTGCAAAGGGCTAGATGTACACCTGTCGTTAGGTATAGCACCATACAGGTGACAGTACGATTTTGCTCAATTCCATCCCAATTTTGAGGGAGAACACCCTAGAGATATTCAAGGGCCTCCCACTTCTCTTCCTCTTCCAACAACCTCACGAGAGCACTTGCGGCTCAATGGCTATTTAGAGTTCCCCCATGCCGAAAAGGAACTATACATTTGGAAACATCCATGCCTTCTCCAAGATTCCAAACCAAGCTCTACGGCGCAGTTATCAGCGTAGCTAACCACTATACCTCTTAGGCGGCATTCTAATGCTGCCTTTTCGTATTAGACCCTAAAGTTTTTATTGGTTGATCTTTTAGTCTATTATCATTGCTCGTTCCACTGATGTACTAATTTTTGACTATCGTTTTTAATTTTTGTAAGTCAGTGTAAGATGAGGATTTTTATAAAAATAAAAATAAAATAAATAATAATTTTATAAGTTTATCTGATAAGTAATTGACTGTATATGGATTTTTTTTATCTAAATCAGCAATAATAATCAATTTAACTTGAAATTATCATTTTTATTTTCAAGTTTGTTTCAAATAAAATTATTTGTATATCTATCGAGAGGAAATTGAAGCCGATATCATATCTTGAATTGTCGTAGATTAATATTATTATATCACATTAATATCATTTCATAACTCTATTTACAAAATCATAATTATTTTTAGATTTTTTAAAATTCCTAATAGTACAGTATTTTATTATAAGTTAGTTTTTCATTTCTATTTCATTTCAACATACTTGAAACCGTTAGTTCTGTTTTGACAAATAAATGAAATAAAATAAAATATCATTTCAATTGAAAAAAACGGCATTTCACAAAATAAGTGCAATTTGTTTCAGTGACAGGTGAAAAGGCATAAGCAATTCTCCTGCAACTCTTTTTTTTAATATCTTCTAGGGAAATATGTGCCTTTCCTTTTGAATTTCAAATTCAAAACACATTTCTAAGTTAGTTACAGAAAATCCTCCCACACAAAGTTCTCTAAAGAAATTGACAATGCTTTTCTGTTTCCAAAACACAATTACCTTTTAGAGACAAACAAATAAGGAATAACATTTCTCTGCATTCTTTCTTTATATTTGAAAGAAATAACAATAGCATACAAATCAAATTTTCAGTGAAATATTTTTTTTGAATACATTATATTTTGAATATTGATTTATTTTTCCTTTTTAAGAGGATTAAAGTATAATTAATTTGAATTTTAAGCAAAACTGCCATTTTTCGATTGATTGTAACTAAATTTTAATTGAAAATTAGTTTTTATTTAGATAAATTACATTATTTTAGTGTTGTATTAAAATGGTATTTCTTTTTTGTCCAATATATTTTGAATACATTTGTTTCGAAAAAGAGCTTATCAGTTTCACCAGTTTTATATAATTATAGATCTGTACGATAGGTTGTAATTCAAAAGATATTTTCACAAAAAATAACAGGGGGATTGTCATCTTATTGCTTTGCAGGAAATTGAATTAGAGTCATAAGTTTTACGATAGATGCTAAAATTGTATGAATATTCGTTGAATTTAATATACAAATTGATTTAAAAAATGTAATTATAAACGTATAAAAAAAAATCACAAGTAAATATTAAATTATTCTTGTAATATTTCATTTTAGGATATATTTACGTTTAAATTAGTGTTATTTTTTGTATAAATGAATTTTTACATTCATGTTCTGTTTTTCCTATATTCTTAAGGGAAATAAAAAAAAAAGCATTTTGAAAGAAACTCTAAGATAGAACTCACTATAGTTTCTACATATGACATTAGGGTTATTAACGTTTTATTCAATCGCTAATTTCTTAATGTATCATTTCATACTGATCTCTTCAGAATGATTTTTAATAAATATTGTAACAAAAGTTTATGACTTTCAAATTTTGAAAATATTCACGCAGATAACAAGCAAGTTCTCCTGGATTAATTCGAGATTGATTTATTCAGGATCTCTCTATACAGCCTGTTTTATTTTAAAGCTGTTTTCACCATATGTACGAGAGCGTGAACTTGACGCGGAGCACATTTTCGGACAGAAAAAATGCCTCAATTTTAATAAACATTGGTGACATTGTAACTCATGCATTTGTTTATAATACAGTGGTTTTTAAAATTTCGTAATATTTCATAAATAATTAGTTTTTCCTTTTAACATGTGAAGGAATAGCTCATTTAACATTACGGTATAGGAAAAAAATGGAAAACACATTTTATAAAAGAAAAAATGTGTCAAATCGGATAAAAAAGATAAGTCGGTTAATATAGTTTGATAAAATAATTGATTCTCTACAGGATAGTGTAGCCAGAATATAATATTAGTGTTTGTGTGTGTTAGTATTTTTATATCTGAAAAAATATACTGAATTTGGCTCCTATTCTGTAACATTAGCCGAAGATAGCCTTAACAAAAACAATTAACACATATGTATAATTCAGAACAGCACAAATTTGAAAAAACTTGCAAATTAACATAGGAATTGAAATCCATATTCCCGATATTCGCAAAAATGCACAATGGCTTTTAAATTTTTGACTCATATGTTGTTTTTACTGCATTGACTTATCTAAACACCTCTAGAATTTTCCTTTAAAATAATCTTAACTTGACTTTTTTAAAATTATTTCCAGATATCTGTTTTGTAACAAATATCACTCCCACTTAGCATTACTTAAGAGAATTTTCCATTTGCTTCTGTAGTACCATTTTGTCTAGAATATCTTTTAAGCAGAGAAACGAACAAAGTCCAATCTTTCAGTAACTATGCAATAAAATAAGACCTATTGTTTTACTTCACGAAATACAACTTTTTAGTTCAACTGTTTTTCATTTAAGTAATCTTAATTAGAAGTAAAATAAACGTGTTGAACCCCTATCCTAACATGTCTAATATGAAGCTGTAGATCATAATTATCGTATTTATTCGAACAAGCCGTCTTCGATTCTAAGCCGCACCCCTAATTCTCTATACATTTTAGAGAAAGATATAAAAAATTTTTAAAAATTTCATTAATATCGTATTCTTTGGAATTTTTTTTGGAAAAATTAATAAGAAACGATAAAAAAGTTAATAATTAATGTATTTTACCAATATTGAACACTTTGAAATACATACATGGACATATAATTACTCTAAACGTCAGTACCATGCTTCGGAAGTCATTCGTCACTCCTAGGGATTACAATATCGGACTAAAAGTTAAATACCGGTATTCGGTATTTTTTGTTTCTTAGTACCGGGATACCGGTTTTAATATCGGTAGTAAAAAATTTAGTAAAAGAAGAAAACGCAGATGTTTCTTTGTTTTATTTGCCAGTTTTATTAGAGACGGTAAATATCACATAAAATAATGTGTAGCTAATAAATTATAACAGTATATAAAAAATCATAAACAAGTAAAAAAACATCTTATTTTTAAATCACAAAAAAGTGTAACTATCACTATTTAGTCTGTGTGGTCTGTGATTTTTATCACATAAATAATGAAACCAAACCGAAGTATTATCAGCTGATTTTTTATATTGCTTAAAGTTATTCATATTCAATATCATGGGTTATTATTTATGAGTATATATATAATAAGTCTGAAAAAAAAATATTTTGAAACCTAAAGTATGATATACACAAATACAATGTGAGTAAAAAACTCACCAATTTAAAAAATATCACAAAATATTATGCACTTTCTTCACAACTACAACCTCATTTACACAGATAAGAATATGAGACTATGAATCTTGTGCGTGTGCAGCATCACTCTGAGCTTCAATAGGACAGTTTTGGCCCTCCTTCTTGGATGATCCTCATATTTCATCAATTTCCTTGATTGTAAGATGCAGCTTGGTATTCACAGTCTAATGAATGTCAGCCGTTAGGTAGACTTAAAAACAAAAACGTGCACTATTTTGCTATGTTGGTGATCCCTGAACATATAGTAGAGACAAATTGAAAAAATTCTAGTAAATACCGAAAAAACGGTATTTGAACTTGTGAATACCGGCATTACAAAATTGTAGAAATGGCTCGAAATACCGGTATTCAGTATGCCGGTATTCCCATCCCTAGTCACTCCCATTGGCACAAGTTTCCTATTGCTGCTTCATTTCAAAGAACGATGAAGTAAGTCCTTTGCCGACGCACCATGTCGCTCAAAATAATGAAGCGCAGTTTCGACAGTCTTTAGTTCCTCCCTGTGTGATATTTTAGGTGTTTGTATGGTGTCCTCAACGTCGACGTCTGCACCATTTTTCGGCATTTTTTCATGAACTGTGTCAGCAGCAATAGTTGTTCGACCTTCAAATGTTTGGCCGAGTTGTCCGGATTGCCGGGCTATCAAATGCTCAGTTTCTAGGACTGAAATTTAAGTTCCCTTGATTTTGAAACCGATGTTTCATAAATCAGATTTCCCCCAAAACGTTTTTTGAAAAAAGAAATTGTGATAAAAATGCAACTGTATAGATTTTGAAGCAATTTATTTTGTTTTATGAACCTTATGACAATACGATTTTCTGAAGTAAATGTATCCGACTATTGCGACCACTTTTTAAAGAAAAAATGGAGATATGAGGATTTTTGTGTGTGTGTGTGATTTTCAGATTTATGTACAGTAAATTTTAAGAAAAATATGCTAAAATTAAGAAGAGAAAAAGAGATTATTATTACTAAAATGGGGAAAAATTGGTAAAAATTAAGAAAAAAATACATAAACGAGGCCCCTTTTGCACAAAAGGTTTTTGAACAAATTTTCGATTTCTCAGTTTTAATACAGTGTTTCTCAAAGTTGCAATATTCGTGACCCAATATTCAATCATACTTTTCATCAAGCCCCCCTCATACAATAACAATGAATTGAACTCAATAATACTATACTTTGACGCTAAAACTACGACACGACTTTAACCTCTTAAGCTCCCCCGGCGTATATAAACGTCTCGCTATGCCCAAACGTTTATTTCTTCGGACTTATATATACGTATTTCTGAAGTGCAATATTTTCTGTGCAATGCTATTTATATAATTATTCCGAAGGATTTGGAATGCAATAAAAGGACCTTGACAATGTTTGCGAAGGATTTACTTATTTCAGATTATTTGCTTCTTTATTTGGGCGGGCGTGTGGACTTCATAACATACGCGCACCTACGTGGAAAACGGTTGACATTGGGAAGTGAATTGCGGAGCTTTTAATCGGTAGTTAAAGGATTAATTATAAGTCGTACAAATTTTCAATATGTGTTAATTTTTGTTTTTAATTATATATGACACACCTGGGGGGTCTGGGGACTAATAAACTTTTCTCTCCTTAACTTAGTATTGATAAATTAATTATAAAATACATTATGTAGCACTGATATATTTATGAGTGTAATATATCAGTGTAAATGTGTATTTTATTTTTTATATTATGTCAGAATGAATTTTGTTTGTTTACTTTCAGTAAATTCATATATTTTTTTAAAAAAATGATCTTTTGTCTTCGAATTTTCAGTATGCTTGCCCCCCTCGTAGAGCTGTCACGCCCCCAAGAGTGGCGTGCCCCACAGTTTGAGAAACGCTGTTCTAATGTGTTGCTTTTCCATTCCTTTTCGAAATGACCTTCAGGATAAGAGATATTTTGTTTTTGAAACAAAATAGAGTACATTATCTTAGTTACTATATGGGATTGCTAAAAAAACAATGAGTATATAAAATAAAATTAAAAGAAGATGTTAATGTTTGGCAGAATTCGCAATTTCAGGGTTCTCGTATACCTTAAAACATGTTCAACTACAATGATTGTAAAAAAATAAATTCTACTTCAAGATAAAAAAAAATAAAAAAACACTGCCTCAAATCAAAGTAAATGTATTCCATAAAGGGTATTGAACTTTCTAAAAATGCATTCCATCCAACTTTAAACATTCCTTACTTTCACTTAAGATGGACTGCACAGCATTAAGAGGATCATTGAAAACATCAGAAGTTTTCACTCGAAAAATACCCCAGAATAGCAGATTTCCCTTGCGGAAAAACGCCATTGTGATAACACAGAGAACAGTTCATAAGGAGTTTACTACCTTCATAAATCCAACAGAAGATTAAAAGTTTTGCTACGTGCGCCGAAAGATCTGTTGCTTTTCGGAGATGGAATCAAAAAGAATATTTCATGAACCGCAATCGATAGGGAATCTTTTGGGGGAAGAGATTCAATTTAGGAAATTCCTTGGAGAAAAGAAAGACCTTTTATATATTAGAAAATTTTGATTGAATTCGTGGATAAATTGCAGCCTCAGAGATTTATAGAATGACTCAAATGAAGTGGAACTGCCTACACTTTATCACATTAGGGTATTTTCGATTCAGATTTAATGGGTTTCAGGAATGATGTTGAGGTAGGTAAGAACAATATAGTTTCTGAAAGCTTTGGGAATATCTTATTAAATATTAACAATTTCCGTGTATTTAGAAGCTTACAAGTTACGCTCAGTATGTTCAACAATAAAAAAAAAAAAAAACGTTGAAATAAACACACTAAAAGAAAAAAAAATATTACTAATTTATTTTTTCTTTTGTTTTGTTTTATTATTGTTTCTCATATTAGTTTATTATTATTCTATTTTTAAAGAGACTAATTCTTTCTTAACCCTCCGTTCAGCGTGCGGCGAAAAGATCCATCAATGGGCTCGCGGTATATCTCACATGCATCACATTTTACTTGCGTTTGAAGTTGATTTAATCATTTTATTGCTGAGACTTAACATTAAAATTTTTTTTGCATACAATAATATTTAAAATATCCGATTACGTTCGGAACCGTGATTTTAAAAAAGCGCATAAATGGATAATTTTCATGATATTTAGTGTCATTTAGATTAGAATACATGTATAAAATTGTTTTAAGGACATTTTGACAAAAAAAGTTATTTAAATACAATATTTTGGCAAAAAATTAACTTAGAATAACCTTTTTACAAAATGTTCTCCTTTTGTGAAAAATGCTTCTATTATATAATAATATTTTGCCTGTGTATATAACACAGACCTCTGTACACAGGCTCAACTATGAGTTTGAAAAATTCATATTATTTTCAGAGTTACAACCATTTGAATGAATTATCGGCTTTTTTTCTTAAACTTTCTCCCCTCTGTTGTCGAAAAACATGAATAAACCCACTTCTAAGTTATATATTTCAAAAATTCTAGTTAAGCTTCTGTACAGAGGTCTGAGCTGTATACAGGCAAAATAATATTATAATAGAAGCTTTTTTCACAAAAAGGGAATATTTTGAAAAAGGTTCATTCTATGTTCCTTTTTTTGTCAAAATTTTGTACTTAAATAATTTTTTATTGTAATACTATTCTTAAAATTAGAAGTGGGTTTATCCGTGTTTTACGATAACAGAAGTTTTTTTCCTTGCCTTTACTTATTCCACTCTAAATTCTAATTCATTATATTAATAGAAAATAATTAAATCATTGTTTTAAAAAAACCCACACGAATTAAAATCGTTTTAGTACATTACATATTTCCAAATCTCTTTCTTTTGCTTCAATTAGATAATGTTTATTATTTTGATTTGCTTACATTTGTACGCATACGAACTATAAAGAAATCTATAAAATCATTACACTAATACACATTTTAGGCTTTTTTAAATAAATTTGCTTGTAATAAATAACTTTATTTCCTTTTTGTAATGAATAAATTCTATTATCTCAATTTTTATTGTATAAAAATTTCTAACCTAGAATAAAAAAATTTTTTGTCGTTAAAATGTGAAATTATTGGATTAATATGTTGAAGTTAAACACTATTTAATTATTTGGAAATAAATTTTTAATTTCCAATATGTGCTCCTCTTTACTTCATTTTTCAAATAATTATATATTTTAGTATTATTAAGAAATATATGTTACATAAAAATTTTATTTTCACAGTTTATTAATTAATTAAACTGACGATTTTTTTATGATTTTTATTATATTTTCATACTAAAGAATTTAATTACGTATTTTCATAGTGTATGTTTTTTTTTTTTTTTTACTAATACACGTAGAGCTGTGCATTTACCCGATTTAAAAATACTTCAGTTCTGCATTTTTAATAATTTTTATACCTGTAAAACTGCTTAAAAGTATATTTGTGGAGAATTTTAAGCAATTTTTGCATTCAGTTTTTGATGAAAATTTGTTCAAAATTACCCAATGTATTGCTGTACAGAAACATATTTTTACTGTTATCTTACGTTAGTTAAGAAAAAATTAAAATTTTGTATCGAAACATCAAAAAAAATTTTTTTAATCATGTAAAAAACAACAAAAAACATAGGGAAAAAATATATTTGCAACAAAAAAATTACAGAAATATTTGTTATAGATTTTTAAAACTATCCAATTTAGTCCTTCGAATTTATTTATTAAATGCAAGAAACTAACTTCGACATTTTTTAATATGACAATCGATGTATAAAAGTTGTCTTAGAAACAAAAACTATTTATCCCCTGTATTTTTTTCTTTCAAATTTGTAGAAAACGAATATTACGAGTTCTTCAGCATAAGAAAAACCTTAGAAACAAGAATGAAATTTTTGCTTTTGTTATGTATTACGCGTATACTTAGAAAGTTCTACAATGTTGGATTTCCTGTATATTCGAAACTTAAAGAGGTTTTTTTTTTTAAAAAAAAAATTATAGTAAGCTTTTTTTATAATAACAATTACGAAAAATTTTGCAAAATGTCCTAAAATCTATCTGAAAAATAAATATAATCAGAACGTAGTCTAACAGATAGTTACATTGAAGTAAAAAATGTGCTCGTTCCCCTCTTTTTTTTTTTCGCCTATTTATTCGTGAGTCACGCATTTTATGTACAATAGTACAAAGAGCGGAGTGTTCGGATGTGCTCTAATGCTATTGAACTATTAAAACTCTGAACACAGAATCATATGGTTCTTGTAAATGAGGAAGTTGTAAAATCTTTTACAATGACAAAGAATGCTTCTCCCCCTTGATTATTGTTGAGTCTTCAGATGTTGGTCATTATTGATTATCATATGCCTTTTTGGTGTAAGAAAACGTAGAAATGCACATCTGCTTGTAAATCTTCCGTTGCTTTCAAGTAGCTGAAAAACCTCTCAAGTAGCCTCTTATCCCCGTAATAAATCTTTAGGAAGAGCATTTACTTTTTTGCTAAATTGTCAGACATAGTATAAATAGAAACTATGCCAACCAAGCCCTCCAAAAAGTCACTCTTCTTCTTTGCGATTGTTATCAGGAGAATTAAAACAACCGTTCCGAGAACTGATATTGTGTTAGATTTTGAGAGATAAGGTAAAAAGGACCCAGTCACTTTAGGGGACTGTCCAAACGAAACGGGGGGAGTAATATTTGAAACTTAAGTCTGTCTTCGTTTTGAAGAAAATCAAAGAAAGTAAAGAAAATTTTTTGTCATAGTTATCTGTAACTCGATTGAGGAGTCTGTGCTTTGAGAAGGAAAGGTTTTTGTAATTGTTTTGAATGTTCATCGAAAGAGATGGTTTCGTAGGAATGTATTCGCTCTATCTTATGCACAAAATCACACACAAAAATCAGTTCATCATTGCACAAAAATCAGAGCAGTAGTCTTAGAATTTAAGCACTATGCAATTCTTTTGAAATTTTAAATAAAATGTAAGGATTATCCAAAAGCTAAGAATATAACTTTTTTGTACAAAAGGTGAAAAAAATTAAGAAGCCCCAATATGTTGTCATTACTCGCAAAAGAAACAATTCAGTACAAATAAGAATAATACAATACTTTTTTATATGAACAAGTTTACCGAGATACATGAGGCTACTCGGTAAATTAAAAATGTTTGTTGTCAGAATATTTTGCCTTTGATACCAACTTATTGTTTGCGTTTTACTACCAAGTATTCTAAAATTTCAAAAGAATTTCCTCTTTTTTACTAATGTGAAAACAATTTATTACTATTGAAAAAAATATATTATTAAATTTCTTATGTGTATTTAAAGAATTTATTTTTAGGAACACGTAGGTAAATTGATAAATTATTAATATTTCATTTACGAGTTCCATTACGAACAAAGATGACGGACCTCGTAATTTAAATGACGATCAAGTAACGAAAATGATAGCCGAGCTAGAGCCCCCACTTCTAATTTCCACACCACGACAACATAAGGATTTTGACTTAATGCGTACCAGCTCTTGTACTCGATGGAACCCCTAATCGTGACCATTTTTCAATAAAAAACATGAAGAGACTACAATGTGGCACTATTTAACATGTGCCAACATGTATAGCCTTAGGATATTCACATTTTATAGCATAATGCGAAACACCTACCTGCTGTTCATCTCATTTATTGCCACAGTAAATATTATCATAATTTTCAGCATATATAGGAAGAATAAGATCAAAGAAAAATATTTTAATTTTTGAAAAAAATGCTTGTAAATAAGATTTAGACTTATTCTAAGTATTCTTTAAGTATTATGAATTATAATGTACCAAAACAGAATGGATTAAGATTATCATGCATTCTGCAAATATATTCTAGAAGAGAAAAACAATTTTTAAATCATTAACAGTGCAGTTTCCAGAAAAACATAGTTGATTTTTGACGATGTCTATTGGAATACATATGTTGCAAATACGTACAACAACTTTTAAACAAAACACATATTTCACGTAATTTTATTCATGATTGATGCTGTATGCATGTGTCTCACAGTAGATATTTTCATTTAACAGAAGATAGAGCTTCGAAGAGAGTACTAAACTATTTTAGAATAATTCCTTAACGATCTAAGAAAATCTAAATTTTACATTATGACATAAAGCTCATCATTTTACTTTTTCTTTTATTTTATATACTACTGATTATACAAAATTATAATTAATAAAAAATTGCATTATTTATTTCTTATTCATAATTTAATTATTTTTTCACACCTGCGTAAATTAAGTTTGTGTAACAAACTCATGCATTTAATAGAATGAAAAATGAATTTATAATAATTTACATATTTTAATGGATTTAGTGAAAATCAAAATATAAATAAGTTTTACTTGGATAAAATTAATTAAATTTTGTCAAGTTTTTTGTACCTTTGATTAAAATGAAATAAGTGCTTCATTTTTTTTATAAGCAATGCTTTATATTATCAGCACTGTTTTATATAATAATTTTCAATGCTATTTCACTCACTTTAAAAATATTGAAGATGAAATCTAGAAGGAAAAAAGCTTAAATTGTTAGGAATCGTCTCCTTTTTTTTTAAAAAATAAAATAAATTTTATTAGATTTCTCGAACTGAAATCATTAGTAACTATTACAAAAAGAAAATATGTTTCCCTTAGAAAGGGAAATCTTCGTATTTAGGGACTTTCTATGGCGTGGACATCCCCATTGCACAGCAGGAGACTAACAGCTATCTTGCTTCTATTGTCCGCCGGAGTACGGTAACATCAATCAGTGAGAAAAAAATCTGAAGTTAACGCACCTAAAAGTGCCGTCCTGTAGAAAATTTTCAGCTGAAAACCGCCGTCTCCAAAAGGTTAATTCTGACCCCAAAGGACCTAAAAGACATGTTAATGAAAAGACGCGTGAGCCGGTCACAAAATTACAAAAAAAAAATTATTAAGCATTTGATGCATGCTACAGATTTAAATAATGGAAAAAGAAGTCAGCGCGTTCACTGCCAAAGACAATGTGATATGTTCATTTACCAGCACACTTCATTTACAATGCCATGATGATTTTGTACAGGAGAGATTATAAGGCATAAAACAGGGTCTTTTGACCCTATATTTAAAACAATTACAAATATCTGAAATTCAAAATACACAAGCCCTCCCAGAAAAGCATTATGGAAATATATTAATATAAATTTATAAAGAATATACAGTAATACCTCGACTTAGTGAAGGCGGAGCTACGCGATTTTCAAATCTCGTCAATTTGTCTTTTATTTGAACGCTTCACAAGCCGATTGCTAACTCCACGCTTCCAGTTGGTTGCAATGTAATTGAAGAAGTTGTCAATCTTGCCAGGCAAATGAGTTTAGAACAGGATTGTGATGACGATCAAACACTCTTGTTTTCCCATTATCAGGAGCTGAAGATTTAACAACTCTTAGCCCTTGATAACTCGCGCGGGGTGTTCAGTACACCCCAGCAACAAGAAAATCCTCCCAGAATTCTAAAAAGAATGCGCAGAACTCCGATTTTTTCTGTCGCTGCACATTTTAGATCATTGAACCTTCAGGCCTGATGCAATCCCTCTTTTTCGAAAGATTGAAATGTAACGACCTTCAAAAGATTATCTGGGGAGCTGAGAACTCCCGCGAGAAGTTGAGCATTTGTGTACAGTCTGCTCTGAATGTCTGGAAAATGATTAAAATATTATTTTTCTACTTTTTACTATCCTTGTCATTAATTATAAAGTATATTTATTACTGGTATATACGTTTTACTGGTTTATGAAAAAAAATATAAAATTATGTGTTTTAAAATGAAAATTTTGTATGTTTACTTTAAATTAATGTTAATCTGATTTATATGCAATAAATTTAATAATTTTATTTCTATAACACAAAAAACATCTTGTACTTTATAAATATGTATCATAATGACTTAATTTTATTTTCATAATTAAATACACGTGTTAAAAGTTTGGGGGTGTTCTCTACACCCCGCGAGTAACGACGGTGAACCGCGAGGGTGACGCGAGTGACCGCGGGTTAGAAATGCATGAACAAGAGATTTTAGATCCAATTCAAACAGAAGATCGGATGACGGTTGTTGAATTTGACAGAAGGCTTCAATTTAATTGAAAAAGAGTTACAAATTTTTTAGCAAAATAGACTTCTTTGAAAAGAGTATTTTTTCAACAAAACAAGAAATAAAACAAATTATTAGCATGCTACGAGGAAACTTTGAAAGAGAAAGAAGTTGGAAACTGTTAGAATTTGTGAAACCTACATCAAAGTAACTTCGGCTTATGATTGTGTGCGTGTCTTACCTAAAATTTTATTATTTTTTTTCTAAATTATTATTTTCTTTCCTCTTCGACCCTAACTACAATTGATTTACACGTATTTATATGCGAAATTATACCTCGACACTTACGTGGTTTTAACTCAATTCCACCTGTGGCGGTGTGATATCTATATCAACTAGTACCAACATCCCGCAAAGACGATCGTTTTGGCGTGATTGGTTAAGTACTCGCATTCAGAACAGAAGGTACTCAGAACGAACCTTCTTCCTTCATTGGTGACCCTGGCCGTGCAAAGGAACCGCACCCTTCACACACCGCTGTCATGACGCCCTAAATCCACCGAAAAAGCAACTAATCCGTCAAACATTGACGCAAATAAGCCGTTACTTCTCAAAGTCGTCTCACACAAATGACGCAATCAAACCGTCACACAAATGACGAAATTCTCAAAGCCGTCTCGCACGAATGACGC
>BMAV01025138.1:72674-105560 GCA_019973955.1 Trichonephila inaurata madagascariensis | reverse complement strand
TTGGGGCCCAGAACCTAATTTTCCTTAAAGGCCTGGGATCTACTTTTGCGTAGGGGGCCAAGGATCTACTTTTGCGTAAGGGCCAAGGGCCTCAAGAAGTCTTTAGGCTCCCCTCCTGGACTCTTCCAGGATAGTGGTGGGGTACTCAGCTGACTGACGTCCGACACACAACCCGACGACTAGGAGTTATGGTATGGGTTGTCATTTCATTTGACAGCAGGGCCCCTTTGGTTGTCATTCGTGACACTCTTAGTCGCAAAACACTGAAGAAAGTCAACGAGATTTTACTTTTCATCTCTGGGCTTATATTTAAATAGGATAAATGACCAGTCCTTGTAGCAAACCACTAGATAACATTGTGGAGTCGCGAGTTTGATACTTAACCCCATTGAAAATCCTGGTGAGGAGGTAAAAGAGGCGATGCTAATAAAATCTGTCGAGTCTCCAAGTTCTCTCGTTGGCATAGTGTGGAAGTTTCGGAGGGGGAGGGGCTAGATAAGCTGTTGTCCTCGTAACTTGATCTTGGTTCAAAATTAAGAAGTCCGTAGCCAATAGCAAAAAGATATCTCCAATAAAATTCAATAAAAATGGGGGAGGGGATCTTAAATGAATAATCCTCCTTCCGATACTGAATCACTTTTTCTTTTAACTGAATGACAAATTATGAGGTATAAGTATCAACAGGAAGTGATGGCTTCAACTGAAAACATAAAGTAAAAGAAGTTTTTGTTTTACAATGTGTGTGTGTGTGTATTTATTTATATTTTCTGCTTCCCCGCCCCCTCTGTCTGTACGGTGCATTTGTATTGGATAATTTTATTGTTTTTGATGTATATGTAAGAAAGCTGGAATTATGTATATTCTTCCTTCCTTCCCTTATACCCTTTATGTTTTCTTCTTCTTATCATTATTTTTGCATTGAATATTTGTATTATATATACGTATGTATATATATCGTGAAGTTACCTTTAAGTTTGCATTACGTTATTTTACTGTCTTCTGGTGTTTAAAATGTAAACTTTGATTTTTTTTTTCTTTCAATAAAGACTGGACGGGGAGGAGGGGTTGTTTCCCGAGGGATCGGATTGTAGCTCTAAACCCTCTTCGGGTGAGCTCGGTTCCTTTGGGCATTCTGTCAATAGCTCTCGTGTTGATTCAGAGTGCGAAGTGAAATAAAACAAAATGAAATCTAAGCTACCGTCCCTGGATCGTGCCGATCTAATTAGCAAGTTGAAAGTGTATGGCAAGCAATCCTGCAGGAGCACATCCGCAAACCTTATGAATTAATGCCCAACGAGACAATGCCTTGCATCAGGGTCAGAGGAGGTGGGTCAACATTATATTTTTATTAATGTGCATGCCGTTGTAATTGTATTTGTTGAATAGATCGTTTGATTCTTACAACACTTGTAACATTTTGTTTTGAATACATGAACCGATTTTCATCCCGTTCAGATAGTTCTTTCTTGATGCGTCACTTTGTATGTGTTACATGCAGTAGCGCACACTGGAATTTTTCAAGGGGGCGGAGGTTCCAGGGTCGGAAGTTCACCATTCTTGTATCATGTTCCAATACGCCGCCCAACATATTCTTTTGATTTTTCGATTTTCGGACACAAAAAACGGCAAAAAATTAGTTAATGAATAAATAATTAGTATTAATTAATAAAAGGAATAATTAATAACAAATACTTAATTAAATTTTACGTACTATATACATAGGATTATAATCAATTGAAAAAAAATGAAGGGCTTTGGGGGGAGGGGCCGGCCCCGGTTTCCCCCCCCCCCCTCTAGTGTGCGCTATTGGTTACATGTAATAGATTGTGTTTAAGAAATCTATTCGGAAATTAATATAAACGCAAAATATTATTCATTTATAGATTTCTGACAGTCAATACACGTTATAATAATGATAAAATGAAAACACGACAACTTGAAATGAACTAAAAATAAAGAGATAGAGCTATGAAGATAGAAATAAGTATTTTTAAGTAACAGTATTGTATTTATATTGTATTTTTCCTTAAAAAGAGTTAAGAAAATGAATTCAAATTTTATGTTTATCATTAGCAGCAAAAATGTATTGAAGACATAAGAATATTTCAATATCACTTATGTAATAAAACAGTTCTTGGCCATCATTGAGTATTTTTTTTTTCTTCAAATGGGGCTGTGGATTGGTATATTTTTGCAGACCTAGTACATTCCCCGGGAGCTAGTATGAGAGCTCTTGAGAACAAACAGGTATTCTAGGGATCTTTAACGTGCCGTATTATCATACGACATGGACGCTGTCGATTTTCTGCATCATGAAAATCCACCGATAAGGTCAGTGACAAACCAACTACGCCCCCCAGCAGGCTTATTGTATATATTAAATCAGAAATATATTTCAATCAGTCCCTAGTACATGCAAAGTAATATTTGTATATTTATTCAATAATTAAAACAACTCACAGCTTGTAAATGAGAGTAAAATAAAATTTTATTAACATTTATTCGGATTTCATCAACACAAACATTTGTAAATACATTTCATTTTCAATAAATTATTGTAATTTACACATTGCACAAAAACTTTGTTTTCCTTCAAAACTTTACGAGATATTCATATAATTTAAAATAGATCTGTGTATCACATAGAGTATTATAAAAATACATTTATCCAAAAATTGTATATGTTATAAATTGCTGTAATATTTTCACATCTGTAAAAGTTTAGTTGTAACAAAGATGGTAGAAAAGAATCAATAATTTATTTTTTCATACTTATTCTGAAGTATTTGTTTGCTTCCTTGAATTCAAGTGCGTCAGTAAAGTGTTATAAAATCCCTATAAAACACACCGGTAAACAAATTTATAAGAACTAAATAATTTAAAACAAACTTTATTATTGTATTAAATTAAAGAATCCGTGATTGTTCATATCTTTAAAATATTGCCATGCTTAAATATATACAGAATTTACTTCTTTTTTTTACTCTCCGATATCGCAATTTAGAAGGCAACAGTCAGAAACTTTAATTTTATATAAGATTCTAAAATAAATCTATATTCATCCTAACGTCTGTGCCAAGCTTGGAACACACCTGCTGGAAATTTTTCTCTACATATAAGTTGGTGATATAAAATATACACCCCATTTTTATTCTATGTCCTTTTTTTTAATTTACAAAGCATTCCATAAATACGTAATTTTTCCCACGAATATGGAAAAAGGAAAAACAAATTTAGCATAACAATGTAGAAGACGAGCTATGTAACATACTTTTATATAGGAGAAATTGATTGATTCTTGGAAAAATGAATCGGAAAAATAAATTGTGGACTTTATCCGATAGAGCAAAGTCAAAACAACGTATTAATATGTTGAGCTTTTACCTATCTAAAAATTTTAGTTTTTATTCTTCGACGTTATACAAAAATAGACTTTGGAAAAAAAATTTTATTGATACGAATTTACTTGTTAAAAATTTTGTTTTTTATTTCGAATATATTATGGATCCAATAAAAACGGGCAAATTTGAATACATATTCAATATTTGCGAGTTGTGGGATTATTTGAGGTTTCAAACAATGGGTTAAATTCATGACAGACGTATGATAAATACACAATCACAAGCTCTCTATTAAACTCAAAAATGACAATAGACATGTACTTGTTATTCTACTTGCAAAATTTAGATGAAATTTCACGTTTGATAATTTTGTTAACATATTCAAGTATTAAGATTCTTTAAAAAGTTTTCTAAAATTTAAAAAAAAAAATCTTATATTATACATGTATTTTTAAATAAAGTTTATGGTGTTTATACCTATGTAAGTTATCGATGACAAACATGTACTTTTAAAAGAAAGTTTCTGTAAAGCTGGCAGCAGTGAAACACATTAACTGATTGGCTGGAAACATGCGATTTCATTTATCATGTGACTATGACGTCGCATAAATTTTATTGATTGACTGGAAACGTGTGTTTGTAGTAATCATGTGACTAATGAAGTCACATGAATTTGATTGATTGACTTGAAACATATGTTTGTAGTTATCATGTGACTATGACGTCACATAAATTTGATTGATTGACTGGAAACATGTGGTTGTAGTTATCACGTGACTGGTGACGCCACATGAATTACGCCATTTCAGTATATTGTATTATTCCGTTATTTTATTTACAATTAATTATAGAATACTATAACACTTAACTATATTCCAGGATAAGAGACAGAAATAAAAACATAAATAATTAACTCTATATAGGATGAGGTTCCTTCCATACACGCTTGTACCAAATTCTCGACGTCAAACTTCAATCAGACTTCCACTTTGCAATCGACATGCTTATTTACACTTATTTTTTCAGAGGCAATTCTGTCCCTTCGAGAAGGAAGATTTGGCGCTTGAATGGCGATCAGACGAGTCTATTCTCTGTCGTCATTGAAACTGTGTTGATGAGACTGTTGGCGTTGGGACTGATTCTTTCCACTATCTGAGACAGACGATCAAGACTGGACACGGGGGAAGGACCTGTTGGTTCAACAGCTAAAAAGAAAGAGGAAACTTGTCAATGAAACTTTAATTTTAGTTTTTGAGGAAAATACACTGGGGGCAGTAGCGCACACAGGAATTTTTCAAGGGGGAGGGCGGGGGGCCCCAGGGGCGAAAGGCCACCATTCTTGTATCACGCTCTTTTTGATTTTGTCGATTTTCCAGAATAAAAAACAGTAAAAATTAATTATTGAATAAATAATTAGCATTAATTAATAAAATTAATCATTAATAACAAATATTTAGTTAATTTTTACGCACTATATACTTCGAATTATAATCAAAAAGAAAAAAATCAAGGGCTTTGGGGTGGGGTGGGTGTCCGGACCCTCAGGATACCCACCTTGTGTGCGCCACTGGTAAGGGGGCTTTTCATCATTCTTCCCCTTCCAACCTCTTAAGACAGCGTTTCTCAAACTGTGGAGCATGCCCCCCTAGGTGTGCGTGATAATCCTACAAGGGGGGCGCGACCATATCAAAAAGTTGAAAATAAAAAATCTAAAATAGTTATCAATTTACTGAAAGGAAGCAAAACAAAATACATTCCGACATAATAAAAAATAAAATACATATTCACACTGATATAAGATACTTATAAATGTATCAGTACGGCAAAAAGTATTTGATTGTTAACTTATCAATACTAAATTAAAAGCAAGTGTTTAGTAATTACTAGAGACTTCAATAGGCATGTTATATACAAAATTATATATTTATATTGATAATTTGTGCAGTTTATAATTAAAGTTGCAATGCAGCTTTAACGTTGAAAGTATATTATTAGTGTATTCAGTACATAGTTGTATGAGGGGGGGGGCGATGAAAATTATGACTGAAAATTATAGGTCGCAAATATTGAAAGTTTGAGAAGCAATGTATTAAGAGGATTTTCGGCTTGACGAATATTTAGAGTGCTCTCATGCCGCACAGGCACTGCACATTTACAAATATTCATGACTTCTCTGTGATTCGTGTGGCTGAGTGAGTGAGTGAATATTAAAGTCACACTGTTTAGATACACGAGGGCTTTTGGCGACGGACCACGTAATTTTGAACCATTGTCAAGTGACGTGAACGACACATGAGCTGGCACCCCTCCTCTCCTAACTACCACACCACACCAACGGGAGGACGTCTGAGGTCTCGACAGATTTAACGTTCATCGCTCCCCTACACGGTGGGTCTTTAGTGGTACTAAGCTCGAACTCGTGACAAGACCAGCCACGATCCGATACCTTGACCCCTCGGCTACCGTGGTCACGTGATTCGTGTGGTTGCGGTAGTCTAGTGGTAAAAGTAACGGACTCGGGACCGGCGTGTCATGAGCTCGAGCCTAGTACCGCTGAAGACCTGCCATGTAGGAAGCGATGCACGTTAATCCTGTATGTAACTAAAACGTCCTCCCTTTGGTGTGGTAGTTAGGAGAAGAGAGTGCTAGCTCAGGTGTCGTCCTCGTCACTTAACCGTGGTTCAAAATGACGAGATCCTTCTCAAAAAGCTTTTGAGTAGCTGAACAGTATGAGGTTAATACTCACACACTCTTTTTTCTCTGTGATTCGAACCCAGGCCCTGCAGCCCAGCAGTCAGCGTCGCTACCCACTATATCGTCTGGGTGTCTCCACGAAGAAAAAATGCCATAAAAAAAATCACTAGGAAATATACTATTCTTCGAGAAACAGCCTCCTTTTGGTTCAATCTAATTTAAATGTTCTTTCCATACCCCCAAATATAGTCCTTTATAAATCTTTTGTTTGTTTACCCAGTTCAAAATTCTACTCGTGGTTATTTATGCTGTACATTTTTTACAGTCGAATAAAGAAGAACGTATTTTTTTTGAGATTTTATGTAGATATAAGAAAAAGCTTTCTAAAAATAAATCTGCCTTCTACTTCGATGATACACCTCCTTTTATTTAAGAGGGCACACATATATATATAGGTTTTTCTGAGGTAAATGTACTTTTGGGTTTTATGGTGAGCAATTTGCATAAATACATTCACTAGCTGTTTACTTGACTTTTATGCGTTTATTTCTAGTCTTTCAGAAGAATCTCATGGGTATATCGAAGAATCGTTAAGATGCATATTGTACTGTCATTTTCTTTCAAATAAATGGAATGTGACTGACTAGTTTCGAAACCCTGATTCTGAAAAAGTTTAGAAACAGACTACTCTTATTATTTTTTTTTAATATTTAATGTCAGTTGAATTAGAATATACACATAAAACTTTACTGAAAGAATATTATTACAAGAAAAAAATGTTTCAATGCAATTTTTTGGCAAAAAGGTGAAGATAGAATGCCATACTTTCAAAACATTCTACTTTCATGAAATAGCTTCTATAAGAATACTATTTTGGCTGTATATAGCCAGGCCTTCTTTGTACAGTTAATGAACTAGGAATTTTGAAAATTCACCATATATTCAACGTTACGTTCAACTAAAATAATAATCGATTTTTTTTTTGTTAAAATTTCTTTTCTTTGATGTATTAAAATATGAATAAATCCATTTCTAGATTATATATTTAAAAATCCTAGTTCAGGCTCTGAAGAAGTCTTAGTTATACAGAATCATTCTCCTTTTATGAAAAATGCTTTATTATAGAAACATTTTTCATAAAAGGAGAATGATTTGAAAAAATCTGTTCTTTTTTTTCCCTTCATTTTCGGGCAAAATATTGCATTTAAATAATTTGTTCTTGTATTAAAATGCTTAAAACAATTTTATATGTATATTTTAATTCAACTGACACTGAATGTCAAAGAAATTATCCATTTATACGCTTTTTTCAAACTCATGGTGTGGTGGGCTTTCATCGCGATTTCCATTAATGTCCTCTTGAAGTTCTTTGGAGCCAGAATGGCAATTCTTTCCAACCAACTCCAGAAGAAGAACGTGAGAATGCAAATTAGGAATCTTATAAATAGTAGAAGTTTAGTGTTCGCGAGGTGGCTATGTGAAGTTGGTATATGAGCTCTATGTTTATGATTAATCGCTTAAGTTACAGTTAGAGGAAATTACAAGTTCAAGAATTAAACTACCAGTACCTGTGCCTTCAAGATAAAGGTGGATACCATTCCACAAGGATTAAAGTCACGTCAGTGCGACCAAGAGAGTAGCTGTTATCTTGGATTTAGCGGTAAGCGTCTTCAATTAAGATACAAGGAACTAAGTGTATTAAGGAGATTAGAGCCGTAATCTGTAAAGTTAGATATAGTGGTCAATTACGCGATTATTTGGTAATACGAATTGTGTCTTCTCACTCCAGATCCGCTTTCTATAATTATTATTATCATTGTGTATAGTGATTAAGTTAAGATCTTAATAAAAGATATTAAGATGATTGATATGTCTGGTTTTTCGTTATTTCCTACAGATACACGTCGCGTAGATCAGTGATCCGCAACCCCCAGTCCATGGATGAAATGGTGCCGGGCCGCCTAAAGAACATTAAATTATTGCCATTTTATTTAAAGTGGTGCATTTCTCTCGGATTTGCGCAACTTTCCACGGAAATCACTTTATATTCCACGTTAAATCACTTTTATTCATTTTGGGTGTAATTATATTTTATTCTGAAGGCATATTTAAATGTAACTAAATTAAAATTGTTAAACCAAAACAATCTAAAATATAAACAATCAACGTGTCCCACCCCCAGCGGGCCGCGATAAAATTATCAAACGTTTACGACCCGCAGCGATAAAAAGGTTGCGGAGCACTGGTGATTGGTTATAATCCTAAGTTTATAGTAGGTAAAATTTAATTAAATATTTATTATTAATCATTAAATTTATTAATTAATGCTGATTATTTATTCAATAATTAATTTTTTTGTTTCCGAAAATCGACAAAATCAAAAGAATATACTGGGCGGCGTATTGGAGCATGATACGAGAATAGTGGACTTTCGACTCAGGATCTCCCCTCCCTTGAAAAATTCCTGTGTGCACCACTGTGTTGAATCATCCAATTTCCATACCACGATAGGGATTTGAGATTAAATTCTACTCATAAGTCAACTCCGCTACAAGATAAATCCTTTGAATAACCATTAATGTTGTGCTACAACTATTTGATGCCCTTACTAAAACGACCATGTTACCACCACCTTAAACTAGTGTGATAAAATAGGCCTCACTTATAACCAGTCCTTGATGATAACATCTAAATCACTCAACAAATTGCTATCTGCGATCTTAAACCAATTGATGAACTATATTTTTCAGAAAGATTTTAAAACGATTTTCTTATTAGGTATTAAGTTTTTAAAAATTTTTAAAACGAGTTATGAAAAAGACGAAAGTATGTTATAAATGAAAATGATATAATTATGAATGTACAGTAAATGCGTTAAAATACAACAATAATAATAATTGAAAGGATTTTCAAGCACAATTTTAGTTTATCTGATTTCAGTAAATCGATTGAAAATTTAATTTACTACTCCGAATCCTAGTCAGTGATTGGAACTTTAATACGTTATCTGAAAAAGTTTCGTAGATGTATAAAGTTTGTAGATAAAGTAAGAATTATATTGAGCTCTCTGACATTTATGCTGCTGAGGCGGCTTCAAGTAAAACCAACAAAAATTTATTTCATCGTGTTTAGTGATATTTATCGTTTGCATTTTCAAAAATGATTTTTCACAACAGTTCGGAGAATTCGTTGATATAGCATGGTGAATGTGAAAAAAGAGAATAAATCTTTTGTGTTATCCAAGCTGTTGTCTTTGTTTAAAAGGATATCTTTGACAGTTGGATATCTTTGTTTATATCAACAGGTAAGAACGGATATTGTTATTTTTGAACTCTTAAGTTTTGTTTAGTATTTATTATGAAGTGGTTTAAAAGTGATGTTCGAAACCGTGATTTTGAAAAAGTGTATAAATGGATATAGTATATATATTTTTTTTATATTTAGAGTCAAATAAATTAGAATACACTTATAAAATTGTTTTACGAATATTTTTACAAGAAAAAATTATTTAAATGCAATCTTTTGGGGGGAAATGAAGAAAAAATGAAATATTTTCAAAACATTTTCCCTTCACGAAAAATGTTTCTACAGACAACACAATATTTTAACAATATATAACTATGATTTCTATACCCGGATTGAACTAGAATTTTTGAAAAACATAATTTAGAAGTGGATTTATTTATATTTTATTATATCAGAGAGAAAGAGTAGATAAATTTAAAAAAAATACCCGTTATTATTTTAATTGATCGTAACTCTGAAAATAATGTGAATTTTTCAAAATCTTAGATCAGCTTGGCATAGGCAAAGTTATAGGTATAGATATCTAGCTATATATAGGCAAAATATTATAATTATAGAAACAGTTTTCTTAAAAGGAGAATGTTTTGAATATGTAATTCTTCTTTCATTTTTTGCCAAAGAATTATATTTAAATAATTCTCTCTAGTAATATTCTTAAAATGATTTTATATGTATATTCTAATCACGGTTCCAAACGTTGTCAGTCACCTTAAAGAAATGCCAGCGTAAAGAAGTCTTAATTTCGGAGGAAAAGGAATATTTCCATTGAAAAAAATATGAACCTGTACAGAGCAACAAAAATTATCTGAATAGAACAATTTTTTAGTTACTCCTTTCAGGTGCAATTTATTTTAGGAATTTTAATCGAGAGACGCTTTGTTTTATAGTTTTTAGTCAATTTTTGCCCAAAATATTTTTTAAAAGAGGGTATGTTTTTTTAATTACATATATCTAAGCATAACGTTAATGGAATCGGAACATTATTATTATTATTCACACTATTTTTTGATTTTATAATTGTGGAACAGAAAATCTCCTAAGCGTTTGCTTTTTCAATTACTACTATTAGCTCACACTCTCTCTATATTTATTTATTTATCTTGGTGGAATTTTCAATCGTTAATAAAATACATTTTAAAGCGCTCCATTGAGCTGAAATTTTATGTACATGATTATTTTGGATGACAATACAATAGTTTAATTATAATTAATTAAAAGTAATTGCTTAAAACTAATTATTCAAATAATTACAAATACAGGCACGTTGGCATCATTTTTGGCCACTTAGCGACACTTTTGGCGACTTCTGTCAAAACTTGAAAAGGTTTTCTTTCTCACGTTTTAAAGCATTCAGTTGAACTGAAATTTTATAGACTCGATTGTTTGGGATGACAATACGATACTTAAATGATAATGAATAAAAATTAATAACCACTTAATGGTGTGATTCTGTCATATGTATATACATATTTATATTAATTGTAACTATTTAATAAAAAGTAGCTAAAAAATAAAATTTTTCTTTGTTGATCTAAGTAGGAATTGTCTTGAATTTTTTTTTTTTTTTTTTTATATTACTTGTTGTAAGTATGCTCGGCATTCTATGAAGAATGTTTCATATATTTTAAAAGAGTTTCTCTCATACTTACAAAATAATTTCCTGTTCGTAACTCTTTTTCAAGCGGTTGAGAGTTAAGTGTGTGTGTGCATATAATTGCAATTGGGACAAAATATATCGGCCTTTTTTGCATTATCTTTCCATTTTCATTTCTTCTCAAGCAACAAACTACTCATTGCCTTGCCGATCCCTGTTCCTCATCGAAAATTTTCAAGAATTTAACGTATTGCCTTCAAACAAAAAAATTCTCGCCTTTACCACAAACAAAAAAAGGATATCCTAGATGAGAAACATTTTAGTACCATGGACAAAATGCATCGGTTAAAAACACTATCACTATAATTTCACTATAAGAATTATATAAAAATATATGGGCAAATTAAAGACAGAAAGTTGAAAACATCAGTGCCCGTAGAACGTACGAGCAAACCGATTGTGGTCAACTTTCGGTAGCCCGTACGGTTTACGGGCAAATCAGTTAAGGCAGGGATACTCAACCTTTTTTCCCGGCGGGCCACATAAATATGACAGCATTTCACGCGGCCCGCATACATATGACACATATCTCACGCGGGCTGCAACCATGAGTATAATGGAGGAAACACTATAAGACCAAAGCAACATTGGACAAAACAAAATTGACTAAAATATCAAAAATCTCGTTTTCGGTTTTTATTATAACACTTTATTAACCCTTCTATCAAATCCACACACAAAATATTTACTTTTTTGCTTTTTTTACTGAGTTATGAGGTAGTTTCGATTTCTTTTCATCCATGGTCAAAACTCTTGTTTACATTCTACTATCCCTTTACCTCTTCCTTGTGACAGACAGCCCAACATTTGTCTGTCCCGACTTTTCAGTGGGCATTTAAAAAGTCTCACTTTTTCTGGAGGCAATAAGAAGTTTTCTATGTGTCTGAATGCCAGCTAGAACAGGCTTCACCTCAGCACACCTTGGACTGGATTGAAAAGATATCCTTGATAGTCCACTTATAGTATCGGACTTCGTTAAAGTCAAAAATTTAACTGATCTGGTCTGACTTCGTCTGACCAGACGGACGCGATTAGTAACAACACATTCTATTATATATATATAAAAAAAGCAAATTGATAGATTTGATTACTTCATTGATCGAATTTCCGCTAGTGTTTAGTATGTACATTGTTCTTAAATAATTTAATTTTTTAGTGCAATGGGCCGTAACCGGGCCACATGTAGTCCACGGGCCGCAGGGGCCAGTATCACTGGGTTAAGGGGTTCAGAAGGAGTATTTCGGAAGTACTAGAAAATTGGTTTGTAATTATTCAAAACTGACTTCTAGGCATTACTTTTTCCTCAGATTTTGACATTCAAAAAGTAATACTGGAGATTTCCCCAACAAATTCTTTTTTTAAAGCTCCCCGACATTACGATTTTTTTTTCTATCTTTCCTTGACTCTTTTTCAAGAGATGATTCTGTAATCGGAAAACTTCAGAGATGGCAAAGACCATTAAAACATTAACACTCGACTATTACTCCTCGAAATAAGTGTGTTTCGTCTCAATGGGGAGAAATTTATGAAATTGGGAGTTGAAAACTTAATCGTCTGGAAATGCAATTGAAAAGCTAGGAGGGGATTTTTTTGTTCCGTTCGTAAAAACTCGGATTATCTTGAAAGATCCAATGAGAGTTTTTTTCATTCTCCCTTTTTTTAAAAGGTTAATTTTGCTTTAATATGTTAAGCTCAGTATATTTTTTCAGTACATTTATGGCATCGGTATAAAAAGTACACTCCTTCTATTCCCCAAAGTAATATATATATGTATAATGAATGTGTGTGTGTATTATATATACAGCTGGACCTCTATTTAACGAAGTCGCGAACTCCCCCACCCCTACAAAAAAAATTCGTTACATGGAAAATTCGTTATATAGAGGTTCATCTTTTTTAATATACTTAATAAACCACATAAAACAAATTTTAAAATCATAAACACTATGTTATTCATACCTTTTTGTAAATTAATATCTATTAATTTTATATACCTCACCTATCAAAAAAATTTTTAAAAAACTGCAAGGAAGACAAGAAAATAGAATGTCGAGGAATATACTGTATTTTCAACCGATACTGCATTTTACCTTGAAATTGATCATATCCCTTAGCATATTGATGAATTTTCTCTATTATGAAAGGTCTAGAGATCGGAACATTTTTATTTCGCATTATGTGTATTCACTTCAAAACTTTCTCGTCGATATTTTCTTAAACACGTGTTCTTTAACGTTTTCAACAAGAAATCGATGAATCATAATTTTGTAACTTATCTCGAGGATAATAATAAATATTAATTATTTTTTAACTGTTTTAGTGAAAGATCGTTGTCTCAGACAAGACAAAACATGTAAATTTATTTCACATACACTTAATTCAATTATAATAGAAAACTATAATGTAGATAACACTCTTTCATTGTTGTGCGTGAGATTCTGAAATTTGAGGAAGCGTGTTTTAAAATATCTGTAAGAAAACAATGAACTGCCCTGTGAGTACTTGCTTCTCAAGAATGAAGATAGGCCTTGAGATTTAGCTTTTCTTTCCGATATATCTTCTTTTCTGAGCACACTTTTGCTTTTTTGTCTCGATTTTCGAGAAAATAGAGAAACCGATCCATACCTAAAACAATCCGATTTTGTTAGCATCATCTAGAACTAATTCTAATGTATAAGGCTCAGTAAAAAAAAAATCTGCAAATCGAAAAACCACATTAAGGTATCCGACTACGTTCGGAACCGTGATTTTAAGAAAACGCATAAATGGTAATTTTCGTGATATTTAGTGTCATTTAGATTAGAATACAAGCATAAAATTGTTTTAAGGACATTTTGACAAAAATAAGTTAATTAAATATAATATTTCGGCAAAAAATTAACTTAGAATAACCTTTTCTCAAAATGTTCTCCTTTTGTGAAAAATGCTTTTATTATAATAATATTTCGCCTTTATATAGCTCAGACCTCTGTACGGAGGCTCAACTACGGTTTTTGAAAAATTCACATTATTTTCAGAATTACAACCCATTGAAATAATTATCGGTGTTTTTTTTCTTAAAATGTCTCCTTTCTGTTGTCGTAAAGCACGGATAAACCCACTTCTAAGTTATATATTTCAAAAATTCTAGTTGAGCCTCTGAACAGAGGTCTGAGCTATATACAGGCAAAATATTATTATAATAGAAGCATTTTTCACAAAAGGAGAATATTTTGAAGATGGGTCATTCTATGTTCATTTTTTGTCAAACAATTGTACTTAAATAATTTTTTACTGTAATAATATTCCTAAAACAATTTTATATACATTTTCTAATCTAAGTGACATTAAATATCATAAATAGTAACCATTTATACGCTTTTGCAAAATCACGGTTCCGAACGTAGTCGGATACCTTAAAAAATTATTATTGCCTGTTTAATAATTATTTAGAATTAAATTTTTCTAGTTACTCATTTTTATTTTATACCTAACCAAACTGATTGAAACTGAAAAAAAATTTTAACAGTAAAACTTAAGTTCATACTTTTGTCTTATTTATTATATTATTTTTAAATTTCCACTATACATATTTATATATAGATTTGCATAAAATATGTGCTATTTTCGTAAAATTCCGTAATAAGCTTATAAGTAGCCTTTTTTTAATCTTTTCATTTGTTTGTTGGAAAATTTTGAAGTGGCACTCACATGTTTTTTTTTAATCAAATGGTGGCACTCATAGGATTTTTTTTAAATCAAATAGTGGCACTCATAAGCTTTTTTTTAAATCAAATATTGGCACTCATCCCAAAAAAGTTGCCCCCCCCTATCTAGAACAATGGTCTTCAAACTCTAACGACTCAGTTAACCCTTGAAACTATTAGGTATTTATGGCGGACCCTATTAAAAAAATCCTTACATGAATTTATCTGAAAATAATATTTAAAATGCATGTTAGAGGTACTTTTAAGTAAAGACATTAAAAAATATATATTTTTTTCATTAAAATTTTTCAACATTATACATTAATATAATTTACTCATTAATTCGTGTTCCAAGTGTCATCTACTAGTGCGGCGTATTTAATAACTGGGATATGCGTTTGCATTTTTTTTACACAGACAATCGAAGTTTAGGTCTGCTGAAGCTATCTGCAATTGGCTTTCATATTCTGCATCAATTTGCTTCTATATTTTGTTTTTATCGCTACTGACATTGAGAGAAATATTTTCAACTAAAATACATTGTTCAAGGTGACATCAAAATGTTATAACTGTGTGAGAAACGTTTGTGTGTTGTGCAAATTTGCAACCAAAAGCTTAAGAGCTATTCCTACTTAAGGCACCCAACAACGTTCCTAACCGTGATTTTGCGAAATCGTATAAACTAATTTTTTTTTTTTATATTTAGTGTCACTTAGATTAGAATATTCTCGTATAAAATCTTTTTAAGAATATTATTATAATAAAAAAAATTATTTAAATGCAATATTTTGGCAAAAAATAAAAGAATTATCTATATTAAAGCATTCTCCTTTTATGGAAAATGCTTCTCTAATAATAATATTTTGCTTATATATAGCTAAGACCTTTACAGAGAGCCTGAACTAGGATTTTTGAAAAATTCACATTATTTTCAGAGTTACTACCAATTGAAATAATTATCTGTGTTTTTTTTTTTTAATTTCTCCAATCTAATGCATTAAATTATGGATAAATTCACTTCTATGATATATATTACGAAAATCCTGGTTCAGGATCTATACAGAGCTCTAAGCTATATATAGGCAAAATATTATTACCATAGAAGTATTTTACATAAAAGGCGAATGTTAATAATCATACGAAATAAAATTAGTTATACAATATCATGCATCCATAAGGATGAATCAGGCAAACATAGTTTGCGATTTACAGTTTTTACCAATTAGTGTAAGTTATTTTGGTATTTACGTACTACTGAAACAATGCTTAAGTTCAAGATAACTCGCCAAGAGGGCAACCCCGATTCGTTGAATTGGCAACCATGTGCTTCCTTTTATATAATGTCGCCAATAGGGTTGTGATAATGCGTAAGTACCGTTATTTTCAAAAATTAAAGAGATGAATAAACTTTATTTATTTGGTTGTTGAGATCTTATAAAAAAATTTGTTGTCCATGTGCTTTAAGATACAAATGTAGATTGTGTTACCGGAAAAAAAAGAAACATGTAGAAAGAAAATAACGTTTTCCCCAGTAGATGTTGACTGTAAGTGAGTGATAGGGATGTGTTAAGGCAGGGGTGTACAATACAAGTGACCTAGTGGGCCACTTCGGAAGAACATTATAATCTCGCCGGCCGCACATAAAAATATGTACCTTTATATCAGATTTGGAAGAAAAAAAACATTTATTGGAGAGCAAAATTTAATACAGAATGAATTATTATTATTGTTTTCATTATTTTTCATGTACACAGACATAGATAATATAATGCTGTCATTCGCAAACGATTAAGTATACATTGCGCTTTATCTTAACCATCCTGAATACTTTTTTTAAACTTTAAAAAATATCTCTCTGACTGCCTCTTACATTTTGGACACTCCAAACAGAAAAGGAGGAGAAATGAAAGTCACACACACTGAGAATCATGTACCATCCATAGAGTAAATGATATGCATAATGCAATTCGGAATTTATTAAAAAAGTAATTTACTATAGAAAAACAAATATAACCGTTTGATAAAATATAAATCTTTTTGAATGTAAGGGACATAACTATTATCAAAAAGGATTTATTTTTAAACAAGAACAGGTAACAGACAAATACATTGTAGATTTATACAATATATATATATATATATATGTGTGTGTGTGTGTGTGTGTGTGTGGGTGTGTGTATAAATTTCCCTTCAAATAAATTTTAGAATGAAAAAACTTTTAAAACCTGATATTTAAAAGTTTTTTAAAAAGAGTCGGCGGGACGCATCCTACCTATTGGCGGGCCGCGTGTTGGACACCCTTGCTTTAGGCTATCACAACCTCTCAGTGGGTGTTGACAAAACATGTTTTTTATTCAAATTAAGGTACCTGACTACTTGCAGCAATTTTTTTTAAAATGGAGATATGGGGATTTGTGTGTGTGTGTGGTTTCTAGATTTATGAAGTACATTTTAAGAAAAATAGGCTAAAACTAAGAAGAGATTACCAAAATGGGTAAAAATTGACAAAAAAATACATAAACGAGGCCCATTCTGTACAAAAAGTTTATGAACAAATTTTCAATTTTGATGTGTTGCTTTATTGTTCATTTTTGAGATGTCCTTCAGGATAAGAGATATTTTAATTTTTACAAAAACTAGAGCCCTTTATCTTAGTAATTATATGAAATTGCTTTAAAAAGTGCTGATTCTATTCACATTAGGGACTGTAAATTTTGTAATGAAACAGTGATTGATAAATCTGAAGGTTAAAACACTTCTATTATACAGAACATACACAAAAAATTTCAGTTTATTATTTTCAAAACTTTTGGAGTAATCACTGTCTCCGTTTGAGTATTTTTTTTTTAAACACATTTCGAGTAAAACGCATTTTAAAATATGGCATCTTGCTTAAAGTAGTGGCATCTGCTTTAGCTAAAACAATTGCAGTTTTTGTTCTAGTGAATGGAAAATAATAAACTTGGTATTTTTATAAAGCATATAAGATGGCCTGTAAAATAAAATCGTAAAAAAATTTATCAATTGACAAAATTCACTAATTTAGGGTAGTCGAATACCTTAAATGTTATAAAATATTATGCATCAGTGAAGAATTAAAAGATATTTAACTTTTATTCGTAGTATATTATGTGTGAACATAATAGAGAAACTCCAAATAATCAAACAATTTATTTAATTCAAAGAGGATCAAATTTAATCGCATTATAAATGGCTATATAATAGAGTTAAAAAAAATGAGGTTTGTATGTAATAGCATGATGTAAAAACAAGAAAAAACTTAGGAAATTGGAAAAAAAATTCTTTGTACGAATAATTAATTAATTATTTTACAAATTTTATTCCAGTGAACAATTAAATGGGTAATTAATACCCAAACTGACAAACAAAAACTTTTTGAATATTAATTCACGTATTAAAATACTAATCCACTAATGGATCTATTGTTTTTTTAAATTTTTTTTTATCATTTACTCATCGAATTCCTGTTTGTTTTTCAAGTTAATTATGATCTTGCCTCTCAACGTGGATAAATTTTGAATTTCAGTGGGATATAAATATATTGTTTTCGTTACTTGTTAATTGCTTGCAAATTTTTTTTTTTTTTTAAACTCACAAAAAATTAAAATATTTGTACTTATGTCTTGAGTTCCCTTTACGCGATGTCACTTGGGGCGGAAAACTTGAAAAAGGTTTTTTTTCTTTCTATTACACAAAAGATGAAAAAATATATAATAAAAAATTGAGAATTAAAAAATAATATACTTTTCGTTATACGGAAATGTTAAAATACAGCAAGTATTTTTTAAAAAATAATTTTTTTTTCATGTTAACAATATTTTAGTTTTTTTAAGTTCTCCAGTGTAATTGTTTTGTGCAGCTTTTTATATGAGCCAAAAATAGTTTAAGACACAGCACATTCGTATTTTAGAATTACTGAAATTGAACAAGATGCCGCATGTGTAATTAAGCTCAGAACAGAACATTTGCTAAATATTTTTCACCTTTAAAATGTTCTCTGAAATATTTAGGATAGTATTCAAAGTTATATGCTTTTAGGAGGAAGTATAAATCTTTGTATAAAAAAAAGCAGCATACGCATATATGTCAGTATGTTATTTTCATAGTTTTATTTTATTTTACAACGAATTAATTCTATCGGTGCATTTAATTTTTCAAAATAACTGCGTTTTAGTTACTATATTTTAAATGTATTGCCGTAGTCATTCGAATCTAAGCCGCCATCGATTCTAGACTACACACCTAATTCCCAACGTATTTTTGTGAAAAAATGAAAAGTAATATAAAATAGTTTATCGAGAAATACAAGATATTTAAGTAATTTAAAAAACATTAAAATGAGAACTAATACATGAATAATTCATTGATTTTACCATTATTAAAAACTTTTAAATGCATACTGCAATTGCTCTAACCATCAGTATTATGTTCAACGCTCCCTTTCCGACGAATTTTTCTGCCTTCGATTCAAAGCCGCACCCAAATTTGAATAGCTTTAACATTGAAAAAAAAGTGCTGCTTAGATTCGAGTAAAAACGGTAATTGTGAATTACATATTGTTTATTGGTTTTTACTATGCTTCATCAAAATTTATATTTGTTGTGAAGGCAACATCCGATTTTGATATTCATTTATATTTATTTTGTAATTGTGTGCAAAGATTATTCAAAATAATTTTCACACACAATGAAGCACAAAAAAAAAATTATTTAAAAACAAATTAATTATATATTCTTTAAGGCTACACAGTACCCTTTTTTCAAAAAATTTTTTTTTTGGAGACAGTTACAGTAAAAATAATTTATGTTTTATATTTAGATTAAATTATTAAGCTGCGTGATTCTGTAAATAATGTAAATAAAAAGTCAGTTTGAGCAGCCATTATTTTACAATTTAAAAAAAATTAGGAATTTTTAAAGTTTTTTCACAAATTTTTATAAAATACTCAATTTTTAAATTTTTTTAGTTATTTTAAGTTATTTGTGTTTCTTAGATTATTGCAAACAAAAATTGAATATTGTTGATTTTTAATAATTATTTTTCTAGGAAAACCTGGAAAAAACACGAAATTTTTAAAAAAATCAATTTAAGCATTTGTTAAGAAATAGCTAGAGATTTCAGCCCTAAATCCATTCTAAATTTTATAGAACGTACGTTTGAGAGTATATACAAAAAATTTCAAAGCTCTATCTTGAACAGAAAAAAAGCCTTAGGGATTAGAAAACTCTTATACCTTCAAAATTGAAAGTCTGAGAAAAATGCATTTTAAGTTCGTAAAGGCATAAAACAAAACTTAATAATGCCCGTAAAGCTCTAATTTTTTAATATGTTATTTTCCAATGTATGTTCTACATTAAAATATTATTTTAATTAAATATGACTGAAAATAATATTTTTAATTTAATGTATATTTTTGCATAATATTGATAGAATTTGTTAAGACGACAGTTTATTCAGCTTAATCTTAACCTAATATTTTCACTAAAAGTTTGAAACCCGTATTATTTATGTACAAAATAATAATGATACTAACTTAAGCTAAAAATAGCCAGGTTTGTTCATAAAATTTAATTTATTTTCGTTTTAAATTGGGGCAGCTTAGGAAGTTTTAGCTCTTGTCGTACGACTTTAAAATACTAAAATATAGTACTACAATATGTTTAGTATAATGTAGTTTGGTACATCAAGGAAATATTCATTTATATCCGCAACATTTGAATTCAGAATACTTGTATTCGGAAGTCTAATTGCAGTATCAACTGACGACTGATTTTTAGATACATCATTTTCAGTAGAGTTCCATCTCTTCGAAATATTGTTTCTCACAGAAACCTGAGAACGCATTTGCCATGTCATTTTCTCTATAGAAAAAAATTAACGATAAAGCTTTTACTTTATATAAATTATTTTCAAAACAAAAATTGGCCAGGAAATTAATTTTAATTAATTAATTATGAAAACTCAAAACATAATCAAGCAGAAATGATTTTAGTTATGAAAATTGGAATTAATAACCTTTTCACACTAAAAGAGTTGACTGTGCTCAAAAATATCTTTAATTAATTCAACTTAAGATTGGAAAAATGCTTTAAAATGAAACTGAAACCAAAACCATAGCTCATACAACTTCAAAAATATCTTAAAAACTAATTTGCTAACTGATCTGAAATTTGGTTGCTAGATTCTCTATGATATGGGCCACTAGAAAATGCAATAAATAAATAAAAATTCGGTAATTATGAAATTTTTAGGGTACTGTGTAGCCTTAAACAAAAATTAATTAATCATAATTCATGCTGTCGGTTCAAAATAATTACTAAAAGCCCTTTTTCATTTAATTCTTTGCAACCAAGTAATTGTGTGTGTGTTCTGCAACTTTGACAGATAACTTTATACCACGTTCTAGTCCGCGAAAATACCATCGCGAGTTATGATTACCATTCCTAATAATTAATGCTTGTCTTTTGTCTACACAAATGACTCAATGTTTACTATACCAGTCCTCGAAATAAATTAACCTTAATCTTGACAAATGTGGGGATTAGTTAAGAAGTGTAACTTCTGAATCCAAATAGTTTTTCACTTCTTTTTGTTTTAAGTACATACTATTGTATTTCGTTTCTTCTAGAAAGGTGTTGACAATTCCACTGCCTCACGCCACAGCTACGCACGGCAATAAATCCCGAAGTTGAACCCCGGCTTGGCATAAACAAGATTTTTCACCGAGCGAACAATGTAAATAGTGCGACCCGATTTATGTCGCCGGCGGTCGTTTTGGCGAGTAATCTGGCGCTGAAAAGCGAGAGCTTTCCGTAATGAATGGCAACCTCGCCCACTTTGAAAATGGGGGTCGCGAAAGAATTAGGAGTTAATCGCTATTTCGGGCGGGAAAGGGACCATTAGTGTAATTTACGGATGTGACATTTTTCACACGCTCGAAATAAAATGCCCGTGAAAATAGTCACGGTTAGGAAAGAAGACGGGTGCGAAGAAAAAAAAAAGATTTGTAAGAGAAAGAAAAAAATAAAAATGTGAAGATTCAACTTCTTCCTCCGCCATGCCACATCATTCCTGTTCATAACTTCGGTTGAGAGACAGTTTTGAAGTAAAATTATTCCTCTCTGACATGAAATAAAAATTAGAAAAAAAAGTATGAAAAAAAAAAATCGTCTGCACTCTCTGAAAGCATCCCAAGCAGATAAGAAAAGATTTATTAAGAAATTCGCGACATTTTGGCAGGAAAGATGTTAAGTTTTAATTTTGCTGAAGAAATACTTTCAATTCGAAAATTCTTTTTGAACATTACAATAACCCTGTGACGTGGTCACAAGTATCTAAGCCATTTGGTCGTATGAGAAAGAAGAGTTTTCTTCAATTTTTAGGTTGTTAATAATTTAAACCTAGGGGGTGAGCATTAAGTCGATCGCGATCGACCGTTAGTCCACCAAGATATTTTGAGGGGACTGCCTTTACTGAGACCTAAGACACGCATTCTAAAAGAAATCTATTTATGGAACACTGATGCCAGCTACATTTTAGAATGGGCTTTTCACAATCGAGGCGACTGTGTTTACTTCAGAAAATGATTTGATAAATGTGTAGACAACACATGTACCTTCAATGGAAGCAAACGATGACCCTTACCACGTTCACTCTGCATTGTAAGGGGAAAATTCTCCACTCTCCGTCTGAAGGAGACAATAAATGTTGATGATCAGCTAGCCCTTCTTGCGATTCCACGGGATTGGGTACATACGTTGACGTCCGCGATGGCTCTTGTTTCGGTAGCGAACAAATTAAGTAGAGTAGGGGTGGCGAACCTTTATGGATCAACGTGCCATTTTTTCTAAAGAAATGCTTAATGAGGTATAGACGTACCGTCAAATAATTTTGACTTGTGATTATTCGGGGAAAATAATAAAACTAAATACAATTAACACAAAACTCTTTATTTATTAAAGAAAAATACATTTTGTATTTTATAGTAGTAAATGTTTTAGTTAAAGGTGTAATTCAAATTATATTAAGTAACATAAGTGTGATTTCTGCTGTTGCAGATTAGAAGACAAATAAATTATATTGGGATTGGGTAAAATGTTACTTTTTTAGCAGAATGCATGCTGAATTGGAGTCATCTGCTAAATGGTTTGTAAGCGAGTCATTAATGTTATTCATCCCTGAAAATAATGATTCGTAGGCATAGGTCGGTGAAAATATGGTTAAAATAGCATGAGCCTGCCTTTTCAAACGGTTAAATGAATCTGGAATCGAATTTAATGTTTCCAAAATTTCGTTACTGCCATTTTTACTTATAGTGCTTGTTAATCTTTCTGTTTCAATCAATTCTAACTTTTCCTTGTTTCAATACATTTTTGAATCCACATTGAACTAGACTAGGAATTAATAAGTTACATTTCAAATTCTTCAATTTCCAACCAATTGAATTTCGGCAAGTTCAGTTTATAAAATGATGTCACATCAGGGTACATAATTAACTTGCGCTTTTCTGATAATTCTTTGAACGGAGAAAATCTCCCTGAAAATTCATTGATTAAAGAATCAATCACGGTTGATCGTTTTGATCGGTGGCGTGCCCAAAATATTATGCCGCGGGCCATCAATGACACGCGTGCCAATGGTTCGCCATCCCTGAAGTAGAGGTTCGATTTCAGATTCATCCATACTCTGATCTTTTCCGCTCGATGCATTGAATACGTCCATGTTCCAAGGTCTAGCAGTCGCTCTTAGTTGTTAAAGTATTCGACTTGACAATTTTGTGTTACTTATGTAGTAAGAAAAGTATTCTGTCACATTTTTAAAAAAAGGGACAATGTCGAAAATATGTGTTAAAAAAAAAGAAAACGTGCAATTTGAATACAGAATGGCCACACCTACGCCACTCTGGGTGGACCGCAACACTCTAAAAACTTTAGAAGTAGTCCGTACCCTGGAAAAGTCCGTCCACCCTTGATTTAAACAGTAATTCTGCGCAGTTATACTCAATCAGGTTGCTGACCTTGTAAGTAGCAAAAAATTACCCATATTCAGGCGTATAACGTGCACTTTTAACACAAAAAATGATATCGAAATATACGCCGGATATAAAAATGATAGCATCAAAAATAAAAAGGAGTACTAAAAAAATTAGATTTCTTCATAGATGTAAGTATTATTTATTTAACCAGTTCAGGAACATGATTACAAATATGGGATCATTTCAGGGAACAATGTATCTTATGTAAGATTGCGTTTTCCCTATTCTGAGGCCCGTGATCGCACCGGTGTGATCTGAATTTGGAACGTATGGAATTTGAAATGATATAAGCCATCCATTTTGGCGTATTTTTTTACAACAGTAGTGCACACAGAAATTTTTCAAGGGGGCTGTCTAGGGTCGCAAGTCCACCATTCTTGTATCATGCTGCTTTTGATTTTGTTAATTTTCGGAAACAAAAACAGTAAAAATCTAATTATTGAATAGATAATTAGCATTAATTAATAAAAATAATCATTAATTTCAAATACTTAATTAAATTTTACGTACTATATACTTAGAATTATAATCAACCGGAAAAATAATCAAGGGGTTTGGGAGGGGTTCGGACCCCTAGGACATCCCCCTTGTGTGCGCCACTGTCTTACAGTAATGGTTTTATACGAATTTTTAGATGGAGTTAGGCTTAGAAAGAAAAATCGCATGGTCCTGAACGGGTTAAAGAAAATAACGTACCATATGAATTTGCATTACTGTATTAAATGAAAAATTCGTTATATTCGTTTTCCGTTATATCTTCAGGCAGTGGCGCACACAAGAAGGGTTCTTGGGGGTCCGGGTCCCCCCCCCCCCCAAAGCCCTGGGTTTTTTTTTCGATTGATTATAATTCTAAGTATATAGTACGTAAAATTTAATTAAGAGTATTTGTTATTAATGATTAATTTTATTAATTAATGCTAATTATTTATTCAATAATTAGTTTTTTATTGTTATTTGTTCCCGAAAATCAACAAAATCGAAAGGAGCATGATACAAGAAAGGTGAACTTTCGACCCCGGAACCACCCCCCTTGAAAAATTTCTGTGTGCGCTACTGTCTTCAGGCATATCATCGAATTCTGTGTTTCTTCTTCACCATCTCTGTTACTCTGATTCATAATAAAAAAAATCATCCTCTTCTTTCCTCTAGATTGTTAGATATATTACACATTTTTGCATGAAATTTGAATTATGTCAGTTTTAATTTCTCATTTTCCAAGCTTTTAATATCCACTCAAACACTACTTCCAGATTGGCATGACTTAGTTCGCCTCCCTTTGTAAATGGTTTTCCATCTTCTAACATTTTTTTCCCTTGCTGTTTAGGGTTTTAGTTTTAGAAGTATACCGTTGTTCAAAAGTACAACTTATATGAATTGAAATGTGCAGCTTGAAAGTACAGGTACATGTAACAGGCGGAAATATACTGTATACTATCCTACAGTATATACCACCACGAAAAAGGTTCAAATATCTACACATAAAAAATTTCGTTTTTTCATTCATTTTTTAAGAAGTTTTCGCCTTATAAATAAAGTTTATGAAAAAATTCTTTTTCCTATAGATCTTCCCTAATAATGTACAGTTACACATTGTATTCTTAACCGACTTATGATAATTCTCATTAAATAGAAAACATAATTATACACTCTATAGATAACCAACGTTATATTTTTTTCCATTAAACCAACGTAATAAATTTTGTGACATGGTCAATCTTCGTTGACCATGTCGTGGGGTTTCAGCGTAAGTTAGAGGTGTGGGATTCTCGAAATGATGAGACATTTTAGAATTCTTAATATGACTTTTATTAAGAATTTAACTTAAATTACTTATATATCGAACAAACTTATATTAAGTGAGAATAAACCAAAACAAGTAACGTAATAAACACAGATCGCGCAATTAGATCACTTATCAATATAATTATACTATATCCGCCTACTCTCAATAATATATTCGCATTCAGAATATAATCTTCCTACCTTGGTTTCTACGCAATGTCCAATCCACTTCAGATATGCCTCTAAGCTGGCGTACAATGGTATGTACCTAGGATGAATGGCGAGATTTTCGTGATTCTTATGTAAGCCGTCAATTTACACTTCTATCTTCTCTGAATTGAACTTTCTCTAAATTGCCATCCCGCTTACTAAAACTTCTGTCCTTTTAAAGGTTATCTTATTTGCATCTATCCTTCGTTTCACTTCTTGGATTTGAGTTGGAAAAGATTTGTCATTAATCGTGGCCGTCAAAGAACACAGAGGTTATGTTAGAGAAAGGACGCGTGAGATGTCACAATTTTGCTTTAATATAATTAATATTTGTAACTCGATAGAACTATCTGAAACTTCGATGTAGTTGATGGGTTGCAGATTTGAATTTCGATTCTACCTAAACAATAATGGGGCTGTTTCAGTTTGATGTTATTGAAAAAGGATGGTTAGCTGTACAAAATTTCAAATCATTTAACAATAATAAGAAATTATGAGACCAACCATAATAGTGAGTTGTTATCTTTAGTATAAACTCAGTTGAATACAATCGGGTGTATAACCTCATAATCCCAATCTTTCTTGAATATAACCTCTCATTTCTGTCTTTTAATGTACATCAAACAAATATTTTACTTTTGTGAAGTTTGAGTTGGTAAATGTCCAATTCCAGATCCGTTGTCTCTGTATGCTATGTGCTTGCTTTTCTCTCTTTTTAGTTAAAATAAATAAAGCCTTTGTCTTCTCTTTCTCAGAAAGTAGAACGGAAAGAATTCTTGGACAAGGTAGACTATTCTTGTGTATCCTAATGTAAGTAATTTGAATTACGTGCTCGAGTTCAGTTGAAATATACTCAAACACATCACTGTTAAAAAAGTACTTCTTTTTTTCTTAATGCTTTACCAAGATTTCTTGACATTCTGTCACAAAATAAATTTCTTCGACAAGTATCGAGAGATTTTAATGCACGATAACATCAGGATATTAAATCGTATATTCAGTTTCAATAGGAACATGAAAATCATTGGTGATAAGAATTAAGGTATCCGACTACGTTCGGAACCGTGATTTTGCAAAAGCGTATAAATGGATAATATTTATGATATTTAGTGTCCCTTAGATTAGAAAATGTATATAAAATTGTTTTAAGAATAGTATTATAATAAAAAATTATTTAAGTACAATATTTTGACAAAAAATGAACATAGAATGACCCATTTTCGAAATATTCTCCTTTTATTGAAAATACTTCTATTATAATAATATTTTGTCTGTCTATAGCTCAGACCTCTAGAAGAGAGAGGTCTAGTAGAATTTTTGAAATATATAACTTAGAAGTGGGTTTATCCATGTTTTACGACATCAGAGGGGAGAAATTTTAAGAAAAAAAACGCTGATAATTATTTCAAATGGTTATAACTCTGAAAATAATGAGAATTTTTCAAAACTCATAGTTGAGCCTCTGTACAGAGGTCTGAGCTATGTACAGGCAAAATATTATTATAACAGAAGCATTTTTCACAAAAGGAGAACATTTTGAAAAAAGATTATTCTAAGCTAATTTTTTGCCAAAATATTGTATTAAATCATTTTTTTTGTCAAAATGTCCTTAGAACAATTTTATACATATATTCTAATCTGACATTAAATATCATGAAAGTTATCCATTTATACGTCTTTTTAAAATCACGGTTTTGTCAAGTTTAAAGGTTTTGTCAAGTTTACTAAAGCGAATATGTTTGACTATATCTATTTTTGTTCGAACTATAATTGCCTAATCACAGGCCAATAGGCTTCTTAATTTTGAGCCATCATCAGACGACGAGACGAAACTTCAAGCCGTGTCACATCCACTACATGATAGTGTAAAGACTTTAAAACATAACATGCTTAACGGGCATCAGCGTTTTCTACATGCAACTTATCATTATTAAAAATTCCTTCCACAAAATTAATACTGATTACTATTTTACTACATGGGATATTTTTTATTATGATTCATCACGTTTGGGAAAAAATATCTTTAGAATCTATAAAAAGATTTCGTAAGTGACAACTTCTTTAGGCGCGTTTTGCTGAAGAGGTAATCTAAATTAAGTTTCAGGTTTGGCTAGTGCTCGGGATGGCGAAGCTCGCTTAGTTTTGAATTGAAAATTTTTTAGGCGCGTGTTTTTTTAAGCAAAAATTTTATGCTCACTTTTTCCTGTGAAGTTTTATTTTCTTTATATAAATATATTACTGTCATGCAGCTGTTTTTCCCTCAATGCCAGCGAGTGAGCGGGAGAAGAGGAGTGCAAGTGAAAATAATTGACTAATAATAAAAAAAAAGATTGTTCTCATGTAAGAGATTGAAGATAAGACGAAACGAAGTATGATATCTAATTTTTGATGCAGTACAAAGAGCATTTAAACACAAAAATGTGGCAAAAGAATTAAAATCCGAAATTTTAATGAAATTAACTAACGAGAAAGTTGCTAATATTTTGATTATTTTAGTGATGACAATAAGAAGTTACGAGAAAATAAAAGCACTAGTTGTGAAAAAGTACGAACCCTCTTCTTTTGTTTACTTACAGAATTTTTGAAACATTAAACGGTTCTCAGGGCATACGTTTTCATAGCCTTACATAGTATACGGCGTTATATAAGTTTTCTGGACGGTACTTACGTATTATCGCAACGGTATTGGTGACATTATATGAAAGGAAGCACAGGGTTGCCAATTCAGCGCGTACGACACATGGGGACACATTGCCAATTTGGCGAGTTATCTTAAACGTTGGCATTGTTGCGATGGTACGTAAGTACCATATAAACATATATATTATATAAATATAATCTACGTTAGTAATTTATACATATGAATATTTTTAAATACGAAGACTAATTGACATTTAAATCGTATATACCAATATATAAGTATATAAGAAAGTATAATTATTCAAAAATTGCCCTTTACAGAAAATGGATGAAATAAACAAATCCTCCGATAGATGGGCACGAAAAAAAGAACTTCTTTTCGCCCGCATGTGAAAATGTCGTTAAAGAAAATGTAACACATCCGAACGATCGGATTCTCTTGCCCAGAATAAATCAGAAGTGTTCGCTTCTATCATGTGGTCATAAGTACACACACAATATTTTTTAATACTAAATCTGTGAAGTTGTCACATTACTTGATCGAGGAAAAGATAAAAAACAAATATCTCTTAGAGATATCAATAGCTGTAGTACCAGAATGGTCACGTTTGCTAACTAGTGGCTGGGACTGTTTCTGTTCGGTCGTGGGTAAAAATTAAGAAGTCCTTTGCTAAAAGCCTCAATCTCCATTCCAGTTAGGTTACACAATTCTTAACAAGCCATGTCCCATTTGTTTCTTATTTGCATTGCTTCAAATTAAAAGCTACTCCCAATTGTCTTAATGGATCCGTTGGGGACGCTGACCATTATGTATTCGCATGTTCCCTGACTAAGAATTTCTATTTAGTCTCTCCATCTCAAAATGCTAAAAAGGCCTGGTTTCAATCTATCCTTAGAAATCCTTCCATTCACTCTAAACTAAAATCATGAATTAAAATTGCCTCTACAATCCGGGATCAGAATCCTTAGGTGGGATTGGATCGGTACTCTTATGTGGTCACAGGCGGGTTTTTTTCCCCTCTCCTTTTCATTATTTTTTTCTCCTTTCCCAAATGTTTCCTGCCTTTTTTCTTTCTTTTTTGTATGGTGCATTTATGTTTTATATTTATATTACTTTTGATGTATTTGCAAGAATACTGGAATAATGTATATTATTTTTTCTCTCTTACCCTTCGTTATTTATTATTTTCAGTTTTGAATGTGTTTACCTTGCAGTAGCATATGTATATTTCGTTTCATTTACCTTTAATTTGTAATATGCAAATTTAATGTGTGCTAACGTATAAAATGTGTTTTATGATTTTTCTCAATAAAGATTGAACGCGGGAGTCGTAATTTCCCTGGGGATCGTTTTGTAGCTCTAAACCTCTTTCGGGTGAGCTCGGTTCCCTTGGGCATTCTGCCAATAGCCTACGTGTAGCTTCGTAATGCTATGCTGATAATAGTTAATGTAATCTATCCGAATCTACTCATTTTACGATCAAGAATGAAAATTCGATCAATTTTGTTCTATTTCTAGTGATTAGAAACAATAAATTTTTTTCAATTATTAGTTTGTGTATTTGTACAAATTTCTTGATTTGAATTTTGATATAAACTAGTAACAGTATCAGAATTTTTTTAAAAAAACTTCTTCATGATTGTTAATACAAACATTCACTATGGAGTTTTAGAGTTAGGTTGAAAGCTAAAAGAACTCGATTGTTTTAAATGTTATCCATACTACTATACTACGTTATAAAGTTTTTATTGGATTAAATTTTTTCAGATAAAAATGATCTAAAATCGACGTTAAAGCAAAAGTTACTCGAAAAAGTTGTCCTGGGAAAAACAATGATAATACTTTACTTTCAGCTTGCAAAAACAAGTCTGATATTGGAAATGCATCGTTATAAATTTATAAATGCAACTCAACCTAACAAACGGGGCATCGTCTGGGGATGCAATCCTTCTGTTGTCGAAAGAAACTAAACTGCAGAAAAAGGAATTTTTCCTTTTTAGATACATATATATGCTCAGAATACAAAGTTCTCTTTCTTGAAAATATTTTAATCTTAAAAAAGCTCCTTGAACTCGAAGTACGGTGCAAAAAGTTCTAAGCACACGTATTTTTTTTTTTTTTTTTGCTTAATTTTTGTGTTTGACCTAATTTTTCATTATAAAATTATCGTATTGTCTTAACTACTTTCTCATGATTCTAATGTATTTTTCATGCTGTTTTTAAATCTGTTACTAGTTTTTCAAAACAACAAATATTTTTTTGTAGTACAGCTACCTGAACACAACAACGTATTGAATAACACACAATATAGAAACACATAACATACGTTATAGAATTAAAAAAAAAACTTTACATACATTTAACATAGTTTTTGAAAATTACATGGATGTTGCATGTTTGAGCATGAATATTTTACAGGTCACTCATTTTGCTTTAATAATGGCTCTATATCTTTTGCACATGGAATACATCAACTTCACAAACAGTTATTTCGTGACAATATGGTTGGAAGAAAATATTAAAACATCAGTTAACTTACGTTTGTTTAAAGGTTTTTCTTCCGAATATCGTAACCAATGTTATTTCATAGGTTCTCAATCAGATTAAGATATGGAGACTGTGTTAGCCAGTTCATTCTATTGATAGTATTTTCTTCCAACCATTTTTGGACTATCTTTGTACGGTGACGTAGAGAACTATTGTCCTGAAAAATCCATGACTGATTCCCAAAATGATATAGCTATTTGGAAGTAATTTATTTTGTAGTATTTCAATGTAATATCTGGTTTTTCTTGTGTAGTCTTCCAACAATACGAAAAGACATGCAGCTTCACATCATCACTATAATCGGGAACTTTATTGTGGGCTTCAGGCAATTCTTTATGAGTGCGTCATCTTGCGTAAGCACTATTTTAGTCACTAGAAATACAAAGCTGACTTTCATCCCCAAATATTACCTTTTCCTAGTCTTTAATTATTCATAATGAATGATCCCTTTCCCACTCCAATCGCTTCATATGTTAAAAATTGATTAGTGATTGTTTTGAGTTAAGTGTTGAAATCTCGTAATCCAATTTCAAAAGCAAAGTTAAGATATCATAATAATTTCATAACGAAAAATTAAGTCAAATATATAAATTACACAAAAAAATTAACTTGTTCAAAACTTTTTGCCACTACTGTATATATGTTACCATTAAAGCTCGAAAGCCATTAATGTGCAAATTACCTAGCTAATCTAGGGATTAAATGATTTGCTCCGCTAAAGTGCGGAAGCAAGAATTTCCTGCTTTTTAACTAGGTAATCATCACATTTGTGTTTTTCGTATCGATAAAGTTCTAAAGTTTGTTTCTTTCCTTCCCTTTCTGTTCGGAATTTTGACTGTGTGAACGTTGACTCAGCCCAAAATACTTCATCTTCAGCATTTAGAAACAGAGTGGCAGAGACAGTAAAAATATTCCATAAAAAAACTCCTGAAATTAATTTCAAATAAGTTTAATTACGACGACCAGTCTATAAATCTACTTTTACCATAAATACATAGGTGTGATTGATGCAAAAACCAGTTGCCATGCAATTCGATAAAAATGAATCTTAAGACTATGCTAATAAATAGGCATAATTTTTTCATGTGTTTCGCAAATCCATTTCCTTAATTGTAATAATATATTAAACCAATTGATTATTTGTATTATAGTTTTTCCAATTGGCTGATAATTGATTCTATTAACTAATTTGCTTACTTGGTTGTATTAAAGGGATTCTTTAATACAACCAAGTAAAAAATAAATAAGCATCATTTAATTTAAGGGTACAGTAACGTTGCTGTTGTTCCACCTAAGATCTTATTTTCAATTTAAAGAGTACCTTATAGGTATTGTACAGATTAACGAGTGCCTAGTAGGTAAAGTTCATATTAACGAGTGTTTAGTAGTTAATGGGCAGATTAATGAGGGTCTAGTTGGAAGAGTGCAAACTAACGAGTACTTAGTTGGTAATATGCATATTACTTAGATAATTTGAGAAGTGAAACAATTTTCTGCACTTAAACGGATCACTCTTGTTAATGTGCAGATTAACTGATTTCTTCACTTTAATGGTAGCATATCATCGGCCTAATTATCAGAATGCGTAACTCCACAAAGGAAACTAATCTGATATAGGAATGATATGCGACAAGCGCTTTTTGGCGCGATTCTTTAATCGCGCCAAACGATACAAATGACGATACACATTACCACACGATACTATCAAGGTAACCATATTGTAATGTTATCTCCCATCTTGGCGAACATAACAACAGCTTGGCGCGTAGCACTCCGATATCAAATTAGCCACCCCAGATGGAACAACGCATTCTGATAATTAGGCCAACGATATACGAAAGGGAAGAAAAGAAATAATAAAAAGCACTTTTTGTTTCTCTTCTCTCGATTTTCATACTAGGGAGCTAAAAGAAACGACAGTTTTTTTTTTTTTTTGTTTGAAAAAAAAAAACACTCATAAAGAGCACAGC
>BMAV01025138.1:58768-72274 GCA_019973955.1 Trichonephila inaurata madagascariensis | reverse complement strand
AAAAAAAAAAACACTCATAAAGAGCACAGCGAACTTGGCAATTTTGTACAAAAATGAGACAATAAAAACCTCCACATCGTAGCTCAAGACAGGACTTGTCAAGCCAAGGCATTGACGATCCGGGCACCGGATTTATTTCTGACTCCACTTCGTGCTTTATGGACGGGCAACGCGTGCCAGCGGAAGCTTTTGACTCTATTAGCTGCAGTGTTACATTTTAAAATGTGGACCAGAAACACAGCTTACTCGAGTCCGTATCGTTTAATTATAGCTGTTTTGCGTCTTTCCAGCCACGTGATGACTTGACTCACATTGTGAAACTTTGAAATCCGTGGATAGGATTAAAGATTTAAACAAGCCTTCTGAAGAATTGAAGTTCAAAAGATTCTTTTGTCTGGACTCGTAATTTATTTAATGTGACAACGGAGCCTTTTAGTTACTGTGCTAGTTGTAGTTTTTTTTTTTTTTTTTTTAAAGAATCTACATTGAGGGGGAAAGTAACTTTACATCCCTTGAAGATCAAAAAGAAATGAAAAAAAAGAAAAAAAACAGAATTTGTTTTCGAAGTCATTACTTAAGCATTTCGTTAAATATATTCTTATTTGTCCATCTTTTTTTAAAAAAAAAATCTGATGAGTAATTCTTTTGTTTATATTTAATGTTACTGGGGACAAAATGGAAACAAGTTGGAAGAATTTGCAGATAAATTGGAAGATAGTTTATTATTTTTTCGAATGACGTTTTCGCTTTTATCGCACTGATTTTTTACGTGATTTTTAATTTTATATTTGAAGCTCAGAAAATATTTAAATTAACCGAAATATGAAATATTTTTATTTCAGGATCTTGGGTTTTTTACCGTTTTCATCACATAATAAGTATTCACCAGTGGCGTAACGGAGAATATTAAGGTCCCCCTGCAAACTCAGGTTTTGGGCCCCAAACCCAAATACGTAGCTTTATAGTAGTATAAAGCTTAGGGTCCCCCAGAGTCGCTGCCCCCACCCACAATGTGGAGGCTGTGGGGGTGTACGTCACACCACTGGTGTGACGTACAAAAAGTACATATAAAAAAAAGACGTACATATAAAAAGAAGACATTTGAACAGTTCTTGAGTGAAAACTTTTAATCATTATGATGATTTAAATTTCGAAAAACAAAATTATATTTTAAGGAAAACATTCCGGTATTTAATTATATTCCAAAAAGTGTTCTATATTTGCATATTTTATCAATAATTATAAATAATATAATATAATATTAGGATTCACATAGGATCAAGCTGCAAAAGAACATCGTTTTTGATTTACAAAATCCATTTATACTAGATCTTAAATAATTTTAAACTACTTTTATTAGTAATAAAAATAATGTATACTAGTTTAAAAAACGTTAAGATACGAGTTTATCGAACGATGAAAAAATTACTATTTGCTTTGCCTTGCTGCAATCAGTGGTGTAACGTACAACCCAGCATCGTGATGGGGGCCCAAAGCCTGACTAACGCCAAGTACTATTTGGGGTACAAAACCTGACTTTGGAGGGGCCCTAATATTCTCCGTTACGCCACTGGTTGAAATAATATATTCTTCATCTTTATTAGAAAATATAGTGTAAGAATTATTCATGACCAATTATTTGTTATTTGTGTTAAGGACTACGTTCGGAACTGTGATTTAAAAAAGCACATAAATGGATAATTTTCAAGATATTTCGAGTCACTTAGATTATAATACATGCATAAATTTGTTTTAAAGACATTATAACAAAAAAATTATTTAAATACAATATTTTGGCAAAAAATTAACTTAGTATACCCTTTTTTCAAAACATTCTCCTTTCATAAAAAAATGCTTCTATAATAATATTTTTATATAAAGTAAAGACTTACTTCTCCAGAGAGTCTCAACTAGGATTTTTGAAAAATTCGCATTATTTTCAAAGTTACTACCCATTCAAATAATTATCAGCGTTTTTTCTTAAAATTTCTCCCCTCTGGTGAAGTAAAAATGGATAAATCCACTTCTAAGTTATATATTTCAAAAATTCTAGTTCAAACTCTGTACAGAGCAGTGGCACACACTAGGAGGGGGGAGGGGTCCTGGGGATCCCAACCCCCCCCCCAATTGATTTTTCTCCAATTGATTATAATTCTAAGAATATAGTACGTAAAATTTAATTAAGTATTTGTTATTAATGATTAATTTTATTAATTAATGCTAATTATTTATTCAATGATTAGTTTTTTACTGTGTTTTGTTCCCGAAAATTCGCAAAATCAAAAGAAGCATGATACAAGAATGGTGAACTTTCAACCCCAGACCTCCCTCCCCCCCTGAAAAATTCCTGTGTGCGCTACTGGTACAGAGGTATGAGCTATATAGTCAAAATATTATTATAATAGAAGCATTTTTCATAAAAGAAGAATGTTTTGAAAATGGGTCATTCTATGTTCATTTTTTGTCAAAATATTGTACTTAAATAATTTTTTATTGTAGTAATACTCTTAAAACAATTTCATATACGTTTTATAATCTAAGTGACACTAAATATCATAAATATTATCCATTTATACGTTTTTACAAAATCACGGTCCCGAACGTAGTCGGATACCTTAAAGATCGATTTAGTCGTATTGGCATAGAGAGTGATTTAATATCTATTATTGAATTTTCCCTTAGCCAGAGAAAAAAAATCGTAAGATGTATTAGAGAAGAAGTCGGTAACCTATGGTACGCGTGCCACATGTGTCATGCAGTACAATTCTCAGTGGTACTCTGGACTATACAAATTTGTCAATTCTTTGGTAGATGGAAGTCGATAAATTTGTAATGGACATTTTCGGAATTAAGAAAAAATCTGAAAGATAACTCTAAAGATACAGCTATTTTTTAAATAACTGAATGTTATTGCTGGAGAGATTTAGTTGTTCAAAATTGCATGTACTCTACTTTCCGCTTTTGGTTCTAAATTGATAAGTAATAAATCTTTCCTCATATGAAAAATATTTCGAGTTCACAAAAAATTGTTTAACAACTGAATGCTTTGAACTGTGTCAAATTGAAAATCACAAATTATTCCCCTGATTTTGTGATATGAAAGTAGAGCGGTGCAAGCACTAAGCTAGCATAAAATATTTTATTTATCTTTATATTGAACTATAATGATGCAAAATACTCATAATTTACATTCACTTTTTTTTATTTTAATTAAAACGTTAAAAAATACATAATATATGCACAATTTAAATTTTTTTAAAGAAATAGTTATATATTATGCTGTTTATTTTTATGTTAAGAAATACTGTAAAAATGATGCAAAATTAATGTATAATAAAACTACAAATAAATCTATATTATTGACCTCTAAACTCTCTAACTCTGCCCGCGTTACCGTGGAAATCGAATTCTTTCAAAAATATCCTATTATTTGGCACGCTGAATTATATTGGTAGATTGGTTTTGCACAGCTAAAAGGTTGCCGGCCCCTGTATTAGAAGCTTTACCCTTGGAATAAACTAATTCTAATCTCATCAACCAGACGACTGATATTAGAATGCGTGTAGCAACATATGGCGGTCGTATTAAATTATAAATTCACATTAATACATTATTAAATACGAGTATAAGGGTGTAATATGAAGGGTGTTGTTTGTAGTATTACAAATATTGAGCATTTATTTTTGAGAAAATATGGAAAAAAATTTTATGTCTGGTTTCAATTTTGTCTAAGACTATTGATTGGAATAAAAGTAGGTGAAATATTTAAATATGGCAATTTAATAACGTTGCAATCGAAAACTTGGAAATAAGAAATTAGAGAAGTTTCTTTTAAGAGAAAATGTAATTATATTATTGGGGACATGGTACGATTTATGCAAAAAATTTTAATTTAAGAATTTTAAAAAATTTTTTTGGTTGCCTCCTATATGGGTACTCTATGTAAAACAGATTTTGTGCTCAAAATTTCATAAAAAGCTAGGTATTTAATTTTTTAAAGAAAAAAAAATTGTGAAATGATTTTAAAATGCTACTCCTCCTACAAAAATGTATGTACACACGTGAAATTTGATTTACAAGTATGTCAAACGAAGTACAGCAAAAGTTGGAACGCGTTTTGCGATAACATGATTGGTATTCGTACAATACTTCTTTTTATGAATGCTTATTGAAAATTCCTTAAAAAATGTATAAATGCTGAGTTCAATTATTTTTTAAAAAATAAGTATAATTTTGATTCAAAAATGCATGCCAACTTTTGTTATAGGTACTGTTAGCAATAGGTAAAAAGAAATTCAAAGCATTAGGCATAATAGAAAAAAAGCATTAGCATTTTAAATTAAGACAAATTAGTTATTTTATCTTTCGGAGATAAGTCAGTTTAAAGTTTTGATTTGCTATAATGGTGTGAATAAAAACGAACATAAGCTATCATAATTTTGCGTTTCTTAAGTTTAGAGATTTCAAATTTTGTGAGGTTATAAAAAAGTATATAAAAATAATTTAGGCTAAAAAATTATATTTGATTTTTTTAACGATTTTTGTCAATTGAATCGTACTGTGTCCCCTTAAGAGTCTGAATCAGTCATCTATTTCTTAAGTGAAACGAATAGACTGTTTGCGTGTCATATTTTCATTACTTTATCAAATTGGTTTTACTGGAATTAAAAATAAACGAGTTGAAAAAAAGAATAAAGAGGATATTTCACCGAGGCGGCGTATTATTCAAAGGAAAGAAGACACAGAACATTTCAGTTGTGTTAAATCCCTCATGTGCCGTTCATTTTGATTTCTTGGGTAACAATAACCCCTTAAGCGGTTAATTTTTTTGCCCAAAATGTTCCAAAAAAGCACATATTGTATTGCACATAACTAAGCATAATACTTAATAGAATGTGAAAACGGAAGAATTTTATTTTATATTTTCAATTTTATACACTATTTTTTATTTTAGAATTGTGGAACACAAAAAATCCTAAATGTTTTTTTTTATAAGTACACTCTGCATGCTATGAAAAATGTTTCATACTCTTAAAAGAATTTCTCTCATACTTACAAAAAAATTTCATGTTCGTACTTCTTTTTTAAACGTTTTTGGATTTTGTATATATATGCTCACAATTTTAGACAAGGTGTAATACTAAATCTTACATTGCAATGAACTGAACTCAGTAGCGTAACAGCCCATGAGGGTAAAGCCTACTGTGCCTACCTCAGCTTTCGTGACCTTAGGCGCTGGGGTGCATTTGCAGATGTTTCGGTCAAGTGGTCGGCCTTTCGCAAAACTCCCAGTGTTCAATTCCCAAGCAAGCTTGGTACTCATTTATCGACCCACTGAAAGGATGAAAGGCTAAGTCGACCTTGCCTAGCCCGGGATTTGAATCTTGGACCTCTGGTGTGGAAGCGCGATACACTAACACTCAGCCACTGGGTTTATATATTGCAATGAGACAAAGTAAATATCAGCTTTTTTGGATTATCTTTCCATTCATATTTCTTCTCAAGCAATACATAGCCCATTGCCTCTCAAATCCCTGTTCCTTATCGAATATTGTCGAGAATTTAAATCCCTGCCTTCAATGAAAAATTCCCACTTCACCACAAAGAAAAACCCCAGGGTGAAGTATTTTAGTACCATGGATAAATTGCGTCTCTTAAAAACACTAGCACCAATAATTTTACTATAAGAAGGAAAAATATAAGCAAATCAAAGACAGAAAGAAGAAAATATCACTGCCCGTTGTGGCTAGATTTGGGTAACCCGTACGGTATACAAGTAAATCAGTTACAGGGTTAACCGTATGGAATTGGTACTTTCATCCTCAAACCTAGACTGAAGAATCGATTTTGATGTAATAAAATGCATCCGAACTAGCACAAAATAAAGAAGGCTTCTTTGAAACCGTAGCTTTTCTTCATTATTTCAAAACATTACTTAAAGGTTTGAAAATTTACGAATCATTACATTGGACTTAAAAATATTTGAAAATATCACCGAAAAAATGTAATTCCAGAGAAGCCTCCACTAATTTTTGATACTAAGATACACTTTATTGCCCTCAGATCTATACTCTAAGCTAAATTAGAGAAGGAAACATGAGAGAGAGAAAAAATATTCATAGGATTAATATTACTTTCTCAAATTCAAAATAGTCAGTGGACAAAAGCCTTGATTTTATTAAAAGTTTATAGTGATTGAAAAATTTCTTTATACAAACATTAATAAAAACTGATGAAATCATAGCGAAAGATAATAATTGCTCAAATAAACTCGCATAATATTTGAAGTTAGTTCCCGAGAGCTAGAGAGAAGCATCTGTTAGGTAGAAAGTGAATTGACCGAGAAAATACCTTCATATAAGCTTGCCATATTTTGGGGATTCCTAATCAGGAATACATTTTTGAAATTGTTAAAGCATATTTACTGTTTATCGAAAAACAAAACTTTATTCATTCAGTTGTATTTTTTACCAGATGTGATTTTTTAAGAAATGATTTGCTTATATTGCATTATTAAATTTACAGCAAATAAGTTCTGAATTAATTTTAGCACTTACCAGATACTTAACATTAGGAACTGAAAGTCTACCCCTTTCTGCTTACCAAATGTTTCCCGTAATTGAAAAAACTAACTTTCAACTAACGTAGATGTCCCAGGTAAAGACATAGAAAACTCAACCATTTTAGAAATATCGTAACATTATACAAATATTTCTTTCAAACCTGCATTAGAATTGCGTTGTATGTCTCTTTAACAGTATCTGGTACTTTTTCAGAATTTGAATCACAACCTATCCTTTGATTTCAAATTATCTGGTTCAACGATATACGTTCATCAAATAGGTCATCGATATTAATATAATCTTTCATAATTTCGTTAGTAGCTTATGAATTTTCTTCTAAATCAAACCGGCCAAAACCGGTTTACAAACTTCCACTTAAACTTATTAACTTTAACAATATTAAAATTATAAAAATTATCTATACTTAAGTTAGTTGCTGTGGCAAAAATTGCTTAAAATTTCAGAACCACATTATTAACTACGCACAGCCATTGAATAATGTTTAAAAATTAGATGCCGAACATATTGGTCTAAAATTTTTAAAAAAATTATCACCAGTCATAAAATTTTCAAAATCTTGGACTATTCCGAATACCTAAGCATGTGCGGTCTAATCCTGGGCGTAATGTAGCCTACCTTTATATCATACAGTAAGGTTTGCCATTTACTAAATATGTCGTATTTTCAGTTATTTCATTGATGCGGTGTGGTTATGAGGCCCGCGTTGCATAAACTCGGGTATAAACTATTCCATTTGCCCATATCACAAAATTTTCACACATAATGGCTATATTAAAATATCTTTGAATACATTTAATAAGCAAGCTGAAAATGACTTACATTTATACATTTTATGAAACATCATTACCCTTGACACGATATGTAAAGAAGATACATGTGAAAAAGAATCTTGAAAGAATAATTATACTAAAATCTGTTCTACGAGCTGCTCAGCATTGCTTGATTGACACTGCAATTGCTTTTAGATCAGATCGTCAACGATTTCCTCTTTCAGAGCACTAAATCGGACATCCACCATCATAAATCTTTTTCAAATTGAACGTGCGAGTTATTTTTGCGTAAAAAACAAAGCCTCGCTTGTGAGGCTGTATCACAGACCCGCGTTGAAGATCTTGCCAACATCGGAATGAAAATCCGAGATCGTAATCTTTGACGTGATGAAACTGCAGCGTGCTTGCGCTGCTCATCACGTGGTAAATGGGCCGGTTGCAGCGAACTTCTTGGAATTTGAAAAAAAGAAAGAATGTGATTGAAAATGTGAGGGATGCTATATACTCTTTCTCTCTCTTTATATTTCTTCAATGGGAGATTAAAAGAATATGGATGGAAAGCTTAGTTTGATTTTCTGATGGTACTTAAAATATGTAGAATTCACTGTTTAAGGCTATCTGTTTAATGAATACGGATTCTCATCGATTAAAACCTCAGTTTGAGTCTTGTGTCATTCTAGATCAGTGGTTCCCTAATTTACCGTGTCATGGATCCCTTTTTATACCAAAAGCTTGGCTATGAACCCACAAGTTCCCAACTCCATTTCAATGCATAACAGAAAGATAATAAATTTAAATTTGTTTTCTTGATTGTTAAATGTTGGTGTAAAAATAAAGCATAAATAAAGCATTGTTATATCTGAAACAGTAGTTATTCAAATCATAACTTTTTAAAAAATATAGAAATACATTCTTTTCAATTAAATAGGAGAACCAATGTGATTGTTATTTTCGTACTGTACAAAGAATAATACTGCTTTCTGTTCAAAACTATAAGGCAATTTATTGCATTCACTTCACATATCAGGATGATGCACAAAACAAAACAAAACAGTGGACTAGATTCTCGACTCATTTATACTGCCATAATTTAGACAAGTCATTGCACGTAGCGGCGAGATTTCGTTGCTATTTAAATCTGTATAGAGAGCAACACCCGTGATCAACTTGACTTCCACCGTACGAGGTTTGTCATTACTTGAATTTTATGTACTTATTTATAATATTTTAAGCTGAAATTATTTATTTTTACTCTAAAAGTTTTAACACGTACAAATCATGACAAATTTATTTTTATTTTCATAATAATGGAAATGAATAAAAAATATTATTCTTTAAATTAAAACTTTCGCGGATCCTACCGTTGTAAACCCACCCAAACAATTCTGATCCCCTCAAAAGTGACAAGGACCGCCAGGGTTCCGTAGAAATCACTTTGAGAATCTGTGTTCTAGATCTAGATCAGTTGTTCCCAAAGTAGTCTCCACGAACCCCTAGGGGTCCCCGATATTATTCAGGGGCTCTGCGGAAAATTAAAATTGATTTGGGGACCCTGAACAACGTCAGGGGGTCCGAGCAAGGTTTAATATAAAATAAAAAAAATTATCCATTTTTATTTTTATGGAAATTTAAATAAATAGCAATCATTCCCTTGGATATTCCCTACTAGGTGTTGAGCCCTGTTGCGTGTGGACTAACATCGATGAATCCATACTAATACATGAGCCTCTTATTGAAATAACCGCAAATGAAGGGCTTAAGGTATCCGACTACGTTCGGAACCATGATTTTGCGAAAGCGTGTAAATTGATAATATTTATGATATTTAGTGTCACTTAGAGTAGAATACATGTATAAAATTGTTTTAAGGACATTCTCTGAAGAAAACAATTATTTAAATACAATATTTTGGCAAAAAATTAACTTAGAATAATCTTTTATCCAAATGTTCTCCTTTTGTAAAAAATGCTTCTATTGTATTAATATTTTGCCTGTATATAGCTCAGACCTCTGTACAGAGGCTCAACTAGAATTTTTGAAATGCATTACTTGGAAGTTGGTTTATCCATGTTTTACGAAAACAGAAGGGAGAAATTTTAAGAAAATACGACGATAATTATTTCAAATGGTTGTAACTCTGAAAATGATTTGAATTTTTCAAAAATCATAGTTGAGCCTCTGTACAGAGGTCTGAGCTATATACAGGCAAAATATTAATACAATAACATTTGGAAAAAGGTTATTCTAAGTTAATTTTTTGCCAAAATATTGTATTTAAATAATTTTTTTTGTCATAATGTCCTTAAAACCATTTTATACATGCATTCTAATCTAAGTGACACTAAATATCATGGAAATTATCCATTTATGCGCCTTTTTAAAATCACGGTTCCGAACGTAGTCGGATACCTTAAACCAATGTTTGAACAAGAATACCACACACATTCTAGTTACAAAAACAGATCCCAATCTTAAACCCCGCATTAAAGGGTTATTGTATAGTAGTTGTTGACTACTTTCCAGTCTTTCAATTTGGTAGAACGACTTTAAACTGTGTATAACTTAAAAGAGAAAGAGTGAGAAGTTAACTTTTTCTAGAATTTTTCTTATATAAAGTTCTTATTAAGGCAAAAATATTTTTTGGAGGAAGGAGATGATCTATGAAATGCATTATTAATAGAACCTGGATGTATAGAATAATTTAAATCGAGTTGTGAAGAATAACTCCTATTTGAAATGATATAATAACATAGAAATATTCATTTCACTTTCGATAAAAACGTGCATAAATTTCAAAAGGAAAAAAATGGATGATGAAAGTTTTGTGTAAAATTCAAATATTTGTTTTCTTGAATCACAGTTTACGTTTGCTTAGTGTACATTCCATGGAAATCCTTTTAAAATAAAATAAAATGAAAACTAAAAACTGAGAAAAGAATGAAAAGAGAAAAAGAAGAATTGACGAAGGTATTTTTTGCCATGAAATATTCGCCAACGATTTTTTTTTTTTTTTTTTTTTTTGAATTCCAAAATAGAAATGATTTAAGCATAATAAATTAATCTACAATTGCTGGTATCAGCAATAGCATAAATAAGAAAAAAGTGCTCTGATACATTGCGTAGGCGGATGTTTGAAAATTAAATTCTCAAATAAAAAGAAAACTTCGATGATTTTGTTAATTACACATATAATTCATAGGATGTAAAATTTCATAAAAAAAATTAAACTCTTAATCTCAATTGATGCTGCTAAATTAAATACAAGAGTTCTAAATTATTCTTCATTAAACTATAAAGAACATTTAAATAATTAATAAATTTTTTCTTTCAAATTTCAGTCTGCCAGAATTTTTTGTTATTCAAACACTTTAAGCATAAATGAATACGAAACATTTTAAAAAATACTTAAATTAATCAAAATAAATTATAATCCTAAAATTAAGGATAAAAAAATCTTTTAAAGTGCCTTTCACCATATAGAAGAGAGCCATTTAGATTCAAATAAAATAAATTTTAGTCAGATTAATAATAAATATCCTGAGATATTATTGAGCTTATTAGCATGGGAAAATGAAAAAGTGGTTGTTTTTATCGAAGTAACTATTCAATTTAGAGTTAAAAATTACTGCGTAGTATTAAAATTCTTATACTCAAAAAATAGTATTAAAAATTTAGGAAAACGTTTAAAAAAAATACGGGGGGAAATACCGAACATTTTCGGAATTGACATCAGAAATCGAGTATAGGATAGGAAAAAAGTCCCATGATGTATTTAGAATTACTAAAAAAATTATTTGACTTATATGTTAAAAATAAATTAGATAAAATCCTCAATGAAATTTTTTTAATCTGCTTTTTTAAAGTAAAATTAAAAGCGTATCATTAATAAGTATGCTTTATTTTTTATAAGATATTTTTCAGCTGGGAATAGATTTCCTCTTGCTGGGTATGACAAAGAAATTTTTTTAGTGTTGTCGCGCATTCTGCTTTTCTACGCTTTTCAAAATGGACAAAAATAGACATCAGTAGCATTTTTTTTTTTTTTTTTTTTTTTTGTAGATTTTCCTTTGTAGAGATTGAAAAAATATTTCTTTTCTTATTTCAAAAAGTTTTTTGACCAAGTTTTTAATGAACAGCTATTGATATGCATATTTTTCCTGAGATGCAGGATATCGAGATAAAATATTCATTAAATCATGTAATGTTAGATTTAAATTGAATAAATGAATTGAAAGTGTGTTATGTATACAGCAAATAGCGCAGTTAAGGAAATTTTAATGTGGAGAGAAAAAAAATCTTTCATGTTTTAAAATAACTTTACAGCTATGCACATAGAAGAAAAGAAATAATCCATTATGTAAAAGGTTAACTGATTCATATAAATTACAATGCTCCTAAAATGCGAAAAAAGGTATATAAATACTAATTAATATTCATTTAATAATTTTTTAAATAAAAAAAAATTCTTTAAATATGCAAATTCTATTAAAATATAACTATGCATTTATATATGCAAATTAAATTTAAAGAATATTTTTGTTCAATTTTAGGAGTTAAATCTTACACATGCAAGACTTGAGGCAAGAACTTGAGAATAATTTCATTGCATGTTCATACTTTTCTCAGTGTTTTAGATCTTTTAAGGTATAACATTCGCTTACACCAGAGGTACGTTTTTCATTTTCCTTTCATTAAAATTAATAAATCTTTGCGAAAAAAGTTAAATTATTAATAAAATTTTATGATTTAACCACGATACAGATTTTAAGAAAATATTTTCATAATTCTTTTAGACCCGGGATGAACATGAAGTTGGTTCCGATTGACCGCTGGATCGCCAAGACATTTTGGGGTGACCGCTTTACTAAGACCTAACACGCGCTTACTAAAAGACATATTTATGGAACACCGACGTCAGTAAGACTGGTGAATCGGCAATTTACAATCGATACGACCTTGTTTACTTAAGCAAATGATTTGATAAATGTGTAAACGACATATGCACATTCATTGGAATCGCACAGGGACGCTTAACACGTTCATTACCACCGTACGACAAACAAGCGATGTCAGCTGTATAAATGATTTTTTTTCCACACGCTGACTGAAGGGGAGAAGAAATGTTGATGATAGCTCTCCCCGCGACAGCACTGGATTGGCTATTGAAACATCATCTCACAAACCGCATCATGCCCGTGATGTTGAGGATCTCGGCAGCGAACAAATTAAGTATTTGTGTCGGTTTCAGATTCATCGATTCAGATATGTTCTCTGCTCGCTGCATTGAATACGTCCACGCTCCAAGGTTTGCCGTCGCTCATAGCTGATCAAGCATACAACTTAACAATTTTGTGTTTTTGTCAGGGATGTCTTAAGACTTTTTGAAGCCATGGGCCCAGTGGCGTAACGTACACCCCTGCATTGCGGGAAGTTAGGAATCTAAGGGGCCCAAAGTCTGACTGATGAAAAGTACGCCTTAGGGCCCAAAACCCGATTTGCAGGAGGGCCCTAATATTCTCTATTACGTCACTGCCTAGACGCCTACGCAAAAGTAGACCCTGGGCCCTTCCCGAAATTTACGCCCCATCTATGACCCTTATAAGTTGACAGTATATAGCATATGTTGTCAAATACTTGAACAAACAATAATTCGAAACAAATAAATGTGCATGACTTACAATCGCACAAACCAACTCGACCGACTGCCGCCTTAGGATGGTGTATGGTTGTTAAAAAAAAAAGAAACCACATAATTTTAATATACAGAATGGTCACACCTAAGTCATTAGGTGAACCACAACTCCTTAAAAACATTAAAAGTCGCCAGTACTCTGGGAAAATTTGCCCACACCTGTTTTAGAGTATATTTGTGGTGTATTTGGAGCGATAAAGAAATTAATAAGCAATAATGCCAATAATAAAGCACTGCCTATATTGCTTGAATAATTTTAAAGGAAATATACTATCTTATTATTAAAAAGTCATGTTATATAATAAGAATGCATCCTCTATAAAATATTTTAACAAACGAAACATGAAATTCATGTGTTTATTATACGCATTCTTTTTTTAAATTAAAAACGTTAAATAATTCTTAATTTGCGGCATCAAAATTTAGTAAAAAAGAGACATGTTTTTAACGCAATAAATAT
>BMAV01025138.1:37700-58368 GCA_019973955.1 Trichonephila inaurata madagascariensis | reverse complement strand
AATCGTTAATAAAATACTTTTAAAGCACTCAATTGAGCTGAAATTTTATATACATGATTATTTTGGATAACAATACTATAATTTAATTCTAATTAAAAAATTAATTGATTAAAACTAATTATTTAAAGAATTACAAATACACAGCCATGATGGCGTCATTTTTGGCGACTTAGTGACCCTTTTGGCGACTTGTGTTAAAACTGGAAAAGGTTTTTTTCTCACGTCTTAAAGCATTCAGTTGAACTGAAATTTTATAGACACGATTGTTTCGGATGACGATACGATACTTTAATGATAATGAATAAAAACAAATTACCACTTAATGTTGTGATTCTGTCATATGTATGTACATATTTATATTAAGTGTAACTATTTAATAAAAAGTAGCTAAAATAAAAAAAAAATTTTTTGTTGATCTAAGTAGGAATTGACTTAATTTTTTTTTTATATTGCTTGTTTTTTGTAATGCTTTTGTTTGTTTATCATTTTGTTAAAGTACTTTGTCGCTATTATAATCTATTAGCTGGCTAAAATAGAAAATTTCGCAGTACAAATTTTAGTTGTATTTCATTAATGTTTTATTTTTTACTCTTATATATACTTTATAATTACAGGTAAATAAATTATTTACAAGTAGATAAATTTATAACGTAGACGTTAAGTATTAGTCAATATATGAAAAATTCTCTTGAAGGGCGGTACGTTAGGTCTTTGTACGCGAGCGGCCTATATACTGGGATCGGGGGTCCTGGATTCTTACAATTAATATTACTATATTTTAAAACAATGATGCTATTTACATATTTACAGTAATTTATATTTACGCTCACAAAAACATTCCTTGATTTTCTTTGCTATAAGATTCCATTTTGTAAATTTAACGTATTTCTTAAGAAATTCCGGATAAAAAAGGTTTTTCTGTGGAAATATATTTTTGATGATAGGACAGATGCTTTCATTGATAGCTTGTATAATATCAAACTTTATTTTAATTAATTAATTTTAATTTAACAAATGTTTGTTTGTTTGGCATAAATTTTAAAACAAAGTATGGTGTTGTAAACCCATAATTGACTTATAGGGTTTTTTTAAAAAAAATCTTGAAAAGATCGCGTTTGTTTTAAAATTAACCTTTTATAAGTATTAAACATTTGTGATATTTGTTTTTGGTTGCTTCATTTTTATAAATATGATTTTATTCTGTTTTATAAATACTATTTTTAGCAATTCCACGTTAATTTTTTCGGTTTTTTTTATTTAATAAAAAAACATAACTAAAATAAAAATGGATTTCTTAAAATATACAATGGTATTCTTTCGTTGATCGAGGCTTGAGGATTTTATGCAAATCAGTCGCAAAGAGCACGGCAACCGATTGATTGTCTAAAAACAAACCTCGGAATACATCAGCTATAGTAGCAGAATAAATCTGAAAAGGCCTTCACACCTTCTACGGAGTTCAGACATATCAGTTTCTAAAACACAAGCATGTAAAAGATTGTTCACAAGCCTTCTGTCGTCCTACCGAATAGCCGAAGTAAAACTAATCGCTGGTCGACTTTTCACGATCTAATCAATATTATTTACCGGTCAAAACAAAAATAACTCAGTTTCGGCGAGCTACTCCCTATTTATAAGCCTCAGGGATCATTCGAGAAAAATTTGTTTGCGTCATAGATCGTGATATTAGTAGATTTCTCCACTAATTTCTAAAAGAATCCATAAGATCATGAGCTCGCCAAAAATGATCGTCAACATGGTCACCAAAGATGATGCCAACTTGGCTCTATTGCAAAGATTTCGACCACTTTCCTTTGAATCGTCATTATAATGTAAAGAATAGAATTGCTGGCAAATATTACAGTTATAACTTAAAATAAATACAACATAGAGTAATATAAACGTATTACACATCCGGATATAAATTATTAACACTATTTTAAGTATTTTCTACACAAAACTCGTAACAATGTTTATTGGAGAAGTCTGGAATAAAGATAGATGTGAATTGTACTACTCTCTAATGTGAAATAACGTCATCTATCGATGTACAAGTTCCTTGGATTTAATTTCGAAGTACGATTACTTTAACTCACAATTACTATCTTCAAAATGTGTTTAGTTGCAACTAGTTTATCTAAACATTCTATGTTAATTACTCAGTTTCTTTTATGCTTGTTTTATTACTATTATTTTAGCTCTCAAACTAAATATATATATGGGAAGAAATTTAAATAAATAAGAGATATTTTAGTTATGACGCTCCCTTTATAAATGTTTCTTACATTTTAATAAAACTCTGGATCTTTATAAATTATTGAAATTAGGGTCACACCTCACATTTTTAACTCTAACCCTATTTTCTGAAATCTTTCAGTACTTAAGTTAGAGAACTTTTTATGAAGGAAAATTTTAATTCAAAAAAATATGCGAGACTTCGTTCTATTTGTTTTAAATCGTATGGGAAGGTCATTTATTTTGCGAGATGCTCTGTTAATTAAATAGTTTTTTCTACAAGTAGTACTTTCAAAGGGACAGCTTATGCATGTCGTTCTTTATTTTGGAGCTCGATAATATTCGCAAATTATAATGTCACAAAATATATTTAAAAACATTTTTTTAATTAAATTATTATTTATTTTTATATCAAATTTAATATACACTACTGATGAAGTAATTGAATAATTTTTTGACATTCCTAAATTTTAAGACTTAAGACTTTAAATTTTCGAGATTCTTATACTTACAGAATTTATTTTTTATCAAATTAAGTAAATTCTCAAAATTACTCATAATTCCTTTTAAAAAAATTATTCAAGAGTTTCCTAAGAATTATTGTGATTTTATTTCTGAAAATTTTTCATCTGACGTCTGATTTGTGTGCAGACAAAAATTATGTTAGTCTCTGGAAAGCAATGGCTTGGCATTAACAACTAAAATTTTGTCTCCCTTCCAAATTAATTAAATTTCAAATAATCTTCTTCCTCTGCGTGGGTGGCGAAATATTAGTTTTGACGAAAAGACTAGTAAGTAACCTTGCAATTTCAAAATCATTAACATAGAAACTGAACTGAATTCTGAGGAAATGAGATATTTCTCGCCTTCCGTAATGAGGGGAAAAAAGGAATCATTTGTGTGAAAATATATTGCTTTTGAGACTAAAAATGGCTATGATCGTTAAATATGTATGTTAAATGTATATTAAAATTTACTGTAATAAAACTGTATACAGCACTATCTATTAGGCTGGAGAGAAAAAAGTGTTTTTTTTTTTTACCCGATCGCGATATGCTGTAAACGATGTAAAAAGACACCAAAAAAAAAAAAAAAAATTAAAATTTTTTTTTTTTACCTATGTTGTAATTCTCTTGTTCTAAATATGAAGTTTGAAATAAGCTCGAAAAACACATTTTTTCTTGTTAAAGCTATCTTTCGTAATTTTATTCAACAAAATTTAACAAATGATGAACATGTTTTATATTTCCAGTTATTTTAACCCTGTATGTGGGCCTGTTATTAAGCATAATTTTTTATTCAATTATCCCATATTTTTATTCAAATTGTATACTTTCAAATCAGATTTGAAAAAGGGAGAACATTTCTCTATCTCTTTTCAGAGGTTAACTATTTTCTTTAATTAAACTATTAATTAATCCAGTAACATATCAAAATTTAGTTCTTTACAGTGAGAAAAGTATTACCGAGCTTCAATGAGAATTGTGAACTTTATTATATGAATGTATTTATTATTATTACATTAGTACATGATACCTTATAAGTAACTCAGGTTTTAAAAACTAAAAAAAGAAAGAAAAGTCCATTGAGAAAAGTGTAGTCCTGAACTTAGAGTCAAGCACTTTGAATAAGAAAATCACATAGAAAAATATAAATCAGGCATGCAAAAGCAAAATGCATACATGACCACCAGTAGCACACACAAGAGAGGGGTCCTCGGGTCAGACCCTCCCCCTAAATCCTTGATTTTTTTTCCGATTGATTATACTCCAATGTATATAGTACGCAAAGTTTAATTATGTATTTATTTTTAATATAATTAGTTTTATCAATTAATACTAATTATATATTCAATAAATTTTTTTATTGTTTTTCGTTTCCGAAAATCGACAAATTCAAAAGAATATGTTGGGCGGCGTATTGGAGCATGATACGAGAATGGGGGACTTTCGACTTTGGACCCCTCTCCCCCTTGAAAAATTCTTGTGTGGGTCACTGGTGACCCCTCACCAATATTTTATGGCTGATTTGTTAAATAACAAAATTCTAAACAATTAAAATTAGTCTGGTTTTTTATAGTTCGATAATTTAATGAAGAATTTTCTAGGTAGAAAACAATACTGCAAAGATATAATTCATGATTGCAATGTTGTCAAGGGCTCTGGACATATTGGTAGTGAAATCAAAAATAAATAAGTCTATATATGTTTATCACAAATGGATATAAAAAAAATAAAACAGCAAAAAAAGGGGAAAAAATTGAATTTCGATTTATTTCTCACTCAAATTAATTTTGTACCAATATATATATAAACAAGTAATTTAAAAAAAATTAAGTCAATTCCTACTTAGGTCAAAACAAAGAAAATTTTTATTTTAGTTACTTTTTATTAAATAGTTATAATTAATATAAATATACATATGCGTATGACAGAATCACAATATTAATAGACAAAAGTGACAAACTCTTTTTCCTTTCTATATAGAATGTTGGACTATTTTTTGTTTGTTTTTGTTACTATTTATTCACACATTTATTAAATTTAATTATTCTAATAAAATACTATAGTAAAAAAATCATATTCTCAGAAATTAGGCCATCCCAGGTGGAATTCGAACCCACGACCTTTGGATTAGATGTCCAACGCGCAATCCATTGCGCTGCAGGGACACGACGAACTATTTTCCTTTCTATATATGCTGTTGGACTATTATTTTTGTTTGTTACTATTTATTCCTTTTTTTAATTTTTATTAATGAATTAATATTTGAAAAAACTATATTTATATTAAGTGTCATCCACTAAAAGTTTTAAAAAATGTATTTAAACTTGAATGGATGAATAGAAAGTATTTTATTAATGATTGAAAATTTGTACCAGAGATAAATATATAATATATATATATATATATATATATATATATATAGGGAGAGAGAGTGAACTAATAGTAAGAAATGAAAAACAACAATATCCCTTTTCCTGTCATCTTTACCGGCTACTAATCCTTATTTATCGCTCTGTAAAAATTCAATTCCACAGATGCCTAAATTTTTACCATCCTAAAACCACAACCATTCACCTCACCCCAAACATTTCCACGATAACAAACTAATAAATATCGCGACGTGAGCTTTAGCGGTGACGCAATAACTCATCAAGAGGGGGGAGGTTGCAATGATCCGAAAGGGGTCTCCTCCTCCCCCTGCATAAATCAACTTTTCTCTGAGACAAATGGGATGGATGATGCTATGCTGTGGGTGTCAGGTTCCAGAGGTTTTCCGGGGAGGGTCTTACTTTTTTCTTCGGTTGCTCCCTTTGGGGTTCAAAGAAAAGGGTCACTGAGAATTAGTCGAATATTCCTCCACCCTCTTAAAGGAGAGGGAAGAGATATTAAGAGAGAGAGGCAAGGTTAGGTAACTTCCTGTTCGAGGTTTGAAGGAGACTCGATGATGTGAAGACAATGATTTCGTTGTTCGCAAGCGTAAGGTTTGTTAAAAGATAGTATTTAAAGTAAAATGATACTTGAAGGAAAACGAATTGACGACGCAATTAATTTTTTTGAAGTTTATGTTTCTAAGAAATATCCATATTTTAATATCATTGCAAGAAAACCCTCATGTATAAATCTGTAAATGTTTTCAAATAGCTTATTTGTAATTCTTTCAGAATATTGTGTAATCTCCCCCCCCCCCCCTTCATCAATTACACTGATTGAGGTTATTGGCGCAAGGTTACCAGTCATTTTAGACCTTTTTTAGTAAAGAAGTTAGGTTCTTATGCTGTGATTTTAATGATTTTAAAATCCAATTGGTTTGTAATTTTTTTTTTTTTTTTTTTTTTGCATATTACGAATAAAACTTCACAATACCCTTTGCATAATTTTTTTTAACTTCCCATTGGTAAATTGCCTTATGTCACTACAACTGTGTGTCGCAATTTGCAATCATGGTACCGAGAAAGCTGTAACGCGCTAGAACAAAAATAGACTGTTTATTCAACTGAAATTTTTGAGCCATACAATATTGTAAACAATACAATGAAATATTTTTTAATTGTTTGAAGATTTTTCTATCATACTGCCAGTGGTTAAGATTTTGGTTAAACAAAAATGTCTTCGTTACATCAGTCCAAGTAACAATGATTTCATAATGATAATTATTCCGTAGCAAATTAAAATGACATGGCTATTTGCATCTTAAATGCGGAAAACAAAGATTATATGAATGTTTGCATATATGTGAAGCAATATACCAAATTGTGTTCTTGCAACGAATAAAGATTTTTTTAAGAATAACAAACCGTATTTCTTAGACGAGCAACATAATTTCTGTCCGTTAAATGTTGCATTTTTCAAAAAAAAAAATTAATTTGATACATTTCTAGACATATACAGATTTCGATATAGTTGTGTGTATATATACAGATAGATATCAGTAGCGCATGCAGGAATTTTTCAAGGGAAGGCTGTGTTCCAGGGTCGAAAGTCCACCATTCTTGTATCATGCTCCTTTTGATTTTGTCAATTTTCGGGAACAAAAGGCAGTAAAAAAATTAATTATTCAATCAATAATTAGCATAAGTTAATAAAATTAATAAATAGTAACAAATAGTTAATTAAATTTTAGTACTATATACTTAGAATTATAATTAAGCGGGGAAAAGGGCCTTAGGGGGGCTCCAGACCCTTAGGACCCCTTTCCTTGTGGACGCCGCTGATAGATATAAATGCGTGTATATAGAAAGATAGTTTGATAGATGCGTATGTATGCATAAGAGAAAAGTGACTCAATCACTTATCACTAGATTTTAGGAACAATTAGACACATAGACATTAAATTTGACAGCCATGTTTCTTTTGTTGAATAGATTCACTAACAAAGGATTTTTTTTGGAAATCGGTTTCCAAGACGAAAATTCCCGTTTTTCATCATTAGACCCATGTTCTTCCGTTTAATAGATATCCACAAAGAACGGATTTGCGGAAATCGACTCTCAAATGTCAGGAAATTACAGAGGTGTAAAAGATAATAATACTTCCGTTTTAGAAATTCAAGTCCTGTCCTTTTTCAATCAAGTGGCGAGGGCTGCAAGAATGTTTTTGAATATAATCAAAAGCTTAATTCTAAGACTTGGATACCGAAACCTAAAAAACAGTACATAACTATGCAATATCATGAAAAAAAACCCTGAAGCGGATGGGTAACGGCTAGTTTTCTATATATCTGGATTACAAACCATATTAATTTTCTTATCAATTTTGAAGAATTCCACAAACAAATAATGTGTTTTTGAAACTGATTTTTAAAAAAAAGTTCTTATTAGTACTTAGTTCTAGTTAATATTTTTACAGAGATTAAAGTAGTGAGATTTGTCACTGTTATATTGTAGCCTTGAACGATGTATTTGTATAATAGATACATCTTAATTTTGTTGAGTTCAGAAATTAGAGAGAAGATACTTGTAACTTGTTTTCTTCCTTTCCCTTTTTTTTTTTAAAAAAAAATTATGTACTTCAGTAGCGCACACAAGGGGGGGGGGGGCCCCCGGGGGCCCGGCCCCCCCCCAAAGCTCCTGATTTTTTTTTTCCGATTGATTATAATTCTAAGTATATAGTACGTAAAATTTAAGGAAATATTTATTATTAATGATTAATTTTATTAATTAATGCTAATTATTTAATCAATAATTAGTTTTTTACTGTTTTTTTCCCGAAAGTCAACAAAATCAAAAGGAGCATGATACAAGAATGGTGGATTTTCGACCCTGGACACCCCCCTTGAAAAATTCCTGTGGGTGCTACTGATGTACTTGACTGAAAAAAATTTAAAAAATAAAACGCTTTTTAACTAAAAATTAGGAAGTAGAAGTAATAAATAAAATGTAAATAAACAATTTCCGTAAAATCCGGCGTATAACGCGCACCTATACTTTCAAGCAGCATTTTTTAATTTTTAGGTATATTCACCATATAACGCGCACCCCCTTTTCTACGAAATTACAAGAAGTGTACGTTTGCAATGCTGGTATGTTTTTAAGCCGTGTATTCAAGGTATTATCCCAGGATTTTGAAAAAATAATACACTTTTAGAATCATAATTTTTTTCTTTTTTTAATTTTATTAGTATATCATTTCTTTCAAATAAACAGTATCCGATCTATGTAGAAGACCAATTTTTCTTATCCTCTTTTTTTTTATTTTTTATTTTTGAAATTATCAGTTTTCATACCTGGCGTATAACGCGCACCCATAAATTTTGATCTCATTTTTTGAGTTAAAAGTGCGCGTTATACGCCGGATTTTATGCAAATTTTATTCGCAAAAGATTTAGAAATATGATTTCTACCATAGAAAAAAATAATCAAATAAAAAAAATCATCTCTCGTTTGAATGTTTGAAAAAAAAATAACAAACCCGTGGGAGTAATTTTTCCTTTCTTTCTGTAAATGGAAACCTTGAATACAAAACTAGGTTAGAGGGTAAAACTGTTCGAAACAGAAAAGAGTGGCATGGAATTCTTCAAAACCATTAACTGCTTGATACCATCATAATGAGATTAACTCCATAACGTCTTCGGGCAACTAGGGGACTCCGGAGAACATAAAAAGGGTCTTTCAGTTTTCTCGTCCCAGCTCCCTGACCCCCATTAATCCATTAAATGCAGAGAGACGACCGTAAAAGAAGGGACCGATCCATCCCTCTGTGACGTCCATGTTCAATCGAAACCATCACCGGCGCGATTTAATTGCTCAGCGGAGGGAGCTTTAAGTAGCGTACGTGGTTTTCATTTCTTAAGAAAGCACTAACTTTTATATTTAAACGCGACACTATCGAGTTTTAAGAGGGATTTTTGCAGACAGGAAGCGTTTTAACTGTTATTTGTGACATGATTTAAGATGCTGTGGCGGAGGATGATGTTTGGGCTCTTGGTTCAACTTGAGAGATGTTGGAATGGAGCCACGTGATGCTGGCTTTGAGGGAGAAGGATAGCAGAGGTTGGGAAATCGATTTAAACTTAAATTGGATAATGATCATTTTATTTGTTTATTCTGTGTGATTAGAGCAGTGCTTCTCAAACTTTCAATATAGGCGACCCAGTTTTCAATCATAATTTTCCTCGCGCCCTCCCCTATATAGTAATAATCTAATGAACGTAATATAATATATATATATATAATGTACTTTAACACTAAAACTACAATACGGCCTTAATTATAAACCGTACAAATTATCAAGATAAGTATTAAATTTTGTGTATGGTACTTTTAAGTAATATATATTTCAAGCAGAGCTTATACTTTTAAATAATAAGGTAAATGTTATGTTGGTTTTCCTTTCCAGTTTTTAAATTGAAACAGATTGAAAAACAGTTTTTAATTAAATTAAATATTCTCTTATTTCCTCACTTACCCATTTCTAAAATTACAAATGTCATCAAAAAATATTCTAGTCTCTGTTGCTCTCTATTTTATAACCATCACATTTGACGAGAATAAATACTACACTTCGTTCAATTCTCTACTAAATATAGAAGAGTAAGTTTTTAAAGGAAGTTTTAATGTTAGAAACTGCCACTCTGTCAGTTTAAAACTTCTCTATTAAAACTTCCCTCTGAAAAACTTTGAACTGCAAGACAATCCCATGGGAGTCACTAGAATTATTAAACCTGTCCTTAACTTAGTATTGATAAATTACTTATCAAATACATCGTAGAGTACCGATACATTTATAGGTATATAATATCAGTGTAAATGTGTATTTTATTTTTTATTATGTTAAAATGTATTTTGTTTTCTTCCTTTCAGTAAATTAATACTTTTTTAAAATAATCTTTTATTTTTGACTTTTCGATGCACTCGAGCCCCCTCCCCCACACACTTAGGGTTATCACGTCCCCCTTGAGAGGCATGCCCCACAATATGAGAGCCGCTAGGTTAGAGTTCCCATGATGACTCTAAGGTCGAATACTTTATTAAATATAAAAAGCCATCCCTCTCCTCTTAAGTGCCTAAAATGAAAAGACAATGATTGCATATCGTCGGCCTAATTATCAGACTGCGTAACTTCACCGATGTTACTGATTTGATATAGGAGTGCAACGCGCCAAGCGCTTTTTGACGCGATTCCTTAATCCTTTTGTTTTGTCTACACCATGCCTCAGTGCGCGCTCCGCTTTTAATTTATTCTTCGATCAGTGTAATCACTACTTTTTTTTTATTTCATAATAAATCGATTTCGAAGGGAGAGGTGGTGGCAAGATTTTAACATAAAATAAATACAACAGAAAGCAATATTAATGTATTACACATCCAGATATAAATTATTTACTCTATTTTAAGCGTTCATTACACAAAATTTGTAACAATGTGTTACTTTTGCTGAGCAGAGATCCCGCGGGAAAAAAAACCAAAACAAAAAACTAACACTAATATATGTTATCCCCATGGCAACCACATTATCGCACGATAAAAATATCAAAGTAAACCATATTGTAATATTATCGCCTATCTTGGCGAACATAAACAACAACTTGGCGCCTAGCCCTACTGTATCAAATTAATATCCCAGATGGAGTTACGCAGTCTGATAATTAAAACGACGATATCCTATACCAGGGATGGTGAACCAATGGCACGTGACACAATATTTTGGGCACGCCATCGATCAAAACGGTTTTGATTTTAGTTCAAAATAACAAAGTTCATAATGCGAAGTATTACGTTTAAACGCGAGTGATTGGTTCTCGGTGGCGCGAGGAGCAAACTCGTTTGTTATTATCTTGACTTGGTTACGTCGTGGACTGCTAATGCTAATGATACGAAATTTTTCTACGCATAGCGTGGTAAATTCCGTTGACGCTACTGTATTTTAATGTTTATTTGTGTTATATTTACAATTTCTAACCGTTATTTAATGTGGCTAATTCAGCAGAAAAACAAAGTGCAAGATAGTTTATGTAACAGAGGATTTCAAACGTAGTGGACCGAGAAATATGATACGATTAGTTAAAGGCGACAAAGCGGTGTGTGTTTTATGTTCTGGAACAGTTGCATATAGAACATCATCTGTAAAAGGGATTTCAGATACATTTAACTGTTTGAAGAAGCTGTCTCATGCTATTTTAACCATATTTTCATTTACCTATGCTTGAGAGTCATTATTTTTAGAGATGAATAACATTAGACTCGCTTAGAAACCGTTTGGCATATGATTCCGATTCAGCATGCATTCTGCTAAAAGTAATATCTTACAATCCTAATATGTTATTTATTATCTAATCTGCAACAACAGAAGTCACACTAATGTTACTTTAATTTTAATTGCACGCAGTGGCGCACACAAGGGGGGGTCCTGGGGCCCGAACCCCTCCCCATAGCCCTTGAATTTTTCCGATTGGTTTTAATTCTAAGTATATAATACGTAAAATTTAATTAAATATTTGTTATTAATGATTAATTTTACTAATTAATGCTAATTATTTATTCAATAATTAGTTTTTTACTATGTTTTTTTCCTGAAAATCGACAAAATCAAAAATAGCATGATACAAGAAGGGTGAACTTTCAACCCCGGCCCCCCCTTGAAAAATTCCTGAGTGCGATACTGATTGCACGTATAACTAAAACATTTACTACTACTATACAGTACAAAATGTATTTTTTCGTAGTAAATAAAGAGTTTTGAGTTGTTAGCTCTTAGTTTTATTATTTTACCAATAATCCCCGAGTCTTCTATGAGGTAGTGATATATAATTTGATACATAATATTTAATTTTTAAATAAATATATGACGTTCACTGGTAAGAAGGAGAGAAAAAAATTTCGTTTATATCCAAATATATTTTCTAACATTACTATCTAATATAAGTATCTAATATATATTTAATTGGAATATCAATTTAGGAGCTTGTAGTTTTGTTAAGAAAAACGTGGTTTTATGTCTTTTCTTTACAATATAACTACAGTGTTAGTTATCCATAATAGATTTTTATATCATCACTTCAAAAGATCGCCATAAAGTTTGATAACACGAAACATTTACACACTAACAATTCAAACAAAACCCGCACAAAATCAAAACTCCGAAAACCGATTACAAAAATCTCCTCACTCAACCCACTCTCCCACCCTGATTTCTGCTCGAGATTGCCCAGGACACAGGGCGTATTTAGCTTTTGAAACAAATGAATACCTTCTCCCACCAAATACTTTCTATTTTTAGTTCCACTTGCTTATCACACCGACGAAGGGGGGTAAAAAATAGATGGATTAAAAGACTCTTAGCGCCATTGTCCGACGTTTCTATTTTAAGACAGGTGACAGAATCCAAATGATAGCTTAGGGCTAAACACTTCCTCGTTGTTCGTACAAGATTCAATTTACCAATTGGGATGAGATTAGAACACCATTGAAAAGTATTATCTTCGATCAATATTTTGCTTCCAAAACGTTTTGGGTGGGGATCTCAAATGCCCATGAGGTCTGTCTTGCCGACACCACCTTGCAGGCTTGGTGTCTCAGAGAATTATCTAGATTTTTAAGGATTTTTGCACGGTTTATTTTTGAAAAATATTTACTCGAAATTTTTCGATTGTTTCGTTTTTGACGAATGAGAAGCATGATTTAAATTTCATAATACGCCGAGAATGCTTTATATAATTTTACTATACGGAATAAGATTTTACATATATGAACTTTATGTGCATAAGGAGATTTGTTTTTACTATGAAACAAATTTTAAAACCTTTATTAAAATAATACTACTTTGAAAAAATAATATAAAGTTATACCAACGTGTTCGAATTATCTTCAGATGTGTTAAAAGATTTTTTTTATTTACCTTTTATGAGTTCTGTAGATATATGAGGAAATAATTTATTGCGCACAGTTCTAATCATGGTTCGTGAGAGGTACAGTATGTACAGGCGGACTTCTGTTTAACGAAGTCACTAAATCCCTAAAAAAAGTTCGTTATATAGAGGTTCACCTTTCAATATACTTTATAAACCTAATAAAACAATTTGTAAATTAATATCTATTAATTTTATATATATCTTACCCAACGCGGAAAAAGAAAATCTGCAGGAAGGAGATGGATGGTAAAAAAGGTGTCAAAGTACTGTTTTAAAAGCACTTACGTTTTGACATTTTCGAGCTACGAGAAACGAAGTTAACAGTACAACTGATCAACGCTACAAATAAACGGGAGACTAGTTCAAGTACACGAGGATATGAGACAACTCCACTGAGAGCGTAGGGGGATATCAAAGATGTTTCTAGTGAACTGGACAATGGGGGTTAAAGATCGCACTTCTTAGATGAAACGCCCAGAATTCCATTGCTCTCGGCGAGTTAGGATCCTAATAAAACCAGTTCAAGATTTATGACCACCATAAAACGTGTTAAAAGAGAGAATAACTTAAAATGTTCAGAAATACTGTAAAGAGAGGGGGAGTGAACTGAATCACAAAAAAAAGTTTGTTACATAGAAATTGCTCTATTGAGCTACTTCGCTGTTAGGAGGTTGTTTTACGAAGAAAATCGTGAAATGTTCTTGGTTCCAGGAAAAAGGTTCACTGTGTAGAAAAATTCGCAATATAGAGGTTCGTAATATGGAGGTTAAGTCACACCAACATATTCAAAGATGTTTTATCACCATACTCACACTAAAATTTTTATTTACCTACACCTAATGTAATATTTTCTTAATGATTTTAATCACTTAATTTAAATTTCTTAATTAATTTTCATACAAATTTATGCAGCAAAGGGCTAAGAGAACAGCTGAACTCATGTATCCACCCAGTAATTTCACGAAAGGAGATTGAGCTTACCTGCGTTAAGCAGGTTCTCCAATAAACCATCAACTTATATAATATGGAGGTTCTCTTTCTAATTCGTTGCAGTTGAGATTTAAAAAAAAACAACACTATTCTTATCATAACTTAAATAATGCACACTGTAATATAACATAATGAAATACTCAGAGAAACTCTAATGACTAGTAAATATATGCCAGAGCAATATGATCTTTTTGTGGTATATTTTATTTTATGGATAAACATTTCTCTCAGGAGCTTGTAGCCTTACTTTTTTACTTGTCTTTGTAGTTTCGATTAAAATATCTAAGAGTCCGTATCAAAATTCGTATCTCACATGTTAAATTTTCGTTTGGATCGTTCATTATTACCAAACTTTTAAAAGCAAATATTTTAAAATTTGAGTATATTTTAATGAACATAAGGACTCTTACCATTTAGAGGACTGAAGCTTTGTTGTTCGTTGTTGAAGTGACGATAACGATCATCGACAAACTGAGGGGTATGCAAGTTCTGAAAAGAAAATGAAATAATTTTGAGAGAGAGAACTATAATGATTTAATTTATTAAAAGAAATATTAGTTTTTTTTTTTATTGTTTGTAATAAATTTTAGAGAATTGGGGAGGAAACGTTGTAGAGCGTGTTCTAATTACGTTGGGAACTAGTGGATGCATTTTCAATCATTTTAATCAATTAGATTCACATTATGGAAAATTAAAAAAAGTACCCAATTAAAAAAGTCAATCATCACGTGTATTTTTAATACGAAATTAAAAAGAGTGAAAGATGATTAATTGTTTATTTGTAATATAATGAAGTGAGTGAAACATTTCAAACTTTTTAAATTTATATATTTCGTACAAAATTTTAAGCAAATGAAAAACAGTAAATGGCATGAAATACTTGTTTTAAAGTAAGTACAGTGAAATACGTTTAACGTAAAAATGCTTAAGACGAAATATAGGTTTTTTTAACACGAAATAATACAACGGTACCAACAAACTTCTTTGTATTTTCGAGCATTTATTTCTCTTAACACGAAACGAAAATCGCTTAAAACGAAAAGATAGTCTTCTAACAATAATTAGAAGGTTTCTATATTATTGGACAATGCTACTGTGTCATAGGAACAATTCGTTACAGTAGATGATGATAATGTGTTAATGATAGTGAATCCAATTACAGCAGACAAAGACATTTTGGAGTTTGTTCAAAGAGTTTAAAAAATATCATTGATGCAGATATCAATGATCATAATTAACTAAGAACTAATATAATTAAGTATCATAAATATTATCCATTTATACTCTTTTGCAAAATCACGGGGTTCCGAACGTAATCGGATACCTTAAGTATTTTAGGATGTCCAAAAAGTTGTGATATTTCTTTCAAAATTTTGCAGTATTAAATAATGAAGTGTAACTTTTCAAAAATAAAGAGTTGAATCAACATTCAAACTACGGGAGATAAATTATTTGTTCTTTGAAAATTCTGCATGTATATGTGAGAAGATTTACCTATATATTTGTAATTTTGATCTAATTCAACAAAAATAACGTTTTTGAATTTTTTTCTTTGATGAATTGTAATGTTGTCAAACATAAATTAAACAACAAATTAATAGCAGAATTTTTTCTTGCAGTCGCATTATAATAATTAATTGATAATGAGCGGTTGCTATCCTTGATTTCCTTTTTTTAATTTACATTTTTCCTAACAATGTAAAGCTTTAGTACAAAAATTCGAATGAACTGTTTATTATTCCTTTGTAGCATTTTTCGATTAAGGGTTCAAAATTAAAATCGCGCTGAAGTCAATAACTTAAAAATTTAAAATACAAAAGTTTAATTGCAGAAAGATAATTGAAATAACTAACGAGATTTTTCTTCTCTATTTTGATTTTATTGTAAAAATGTCACCCAAAACAAAAATTTTAGTAAATTATCTCATCAAACTTTATCCACCTACTTTATATCATATTTTGAGTTCATGAACCCATGTTTATTATTTTTATTGTGTTAAAATGTCTTGTATTTTGCATCCTTAATTTAAATTTGTTAAATCGAAATTGTTATTTTTATACTCCTCTCTTTCTATCTCTCCTTGTTTTCACTTAATTTCCTATTATTTATGATTTAATAATTTTTTACTCTTCTTTTTTTAATTTCTACAATAAGTTCACTCTATTCATATATATATATTCAATCGTTATTAAATCGTTATTCAAATTTTCAATCGTTAGTAAAATATTTCTATCCGTACATTTAGATTCAAATACATTTTTTTAAACTTATAGTGGATGACACTTGATGTTAATACAGTTTTTTCAAATTTTAATTCATTAATTAAATTAAAAAATGAATCAATAGTAAGAAACAAAAATAATAGCCCAACAGCATATATAGAAAGGAAAATCGTTCGTAGTGTCCCTGTAACGCAAGGGATAGCGCCTTAGACTTCTAATCCAAAGGTCGTCGGTTCGAATCCCACTTACGATGGCCTTATTTCTGAGAATATGATTTCTTTCTTGCTATACTATTTTATTAGAATAACTAAATTTAATTAATGAATAAAAGGTAACAAAAGCCACAAAGAAAAATAGTCCAACACCCTATATAGGAAGGAAAATCGCTTTCTATTTTGTCACTTAATAGTATGATTCTGTCATATATATATATACATATTTATATTAAATGTAACTATTTAATAAAAAGTAACTATAAAGAAAAAATTTTCTTTGTTAACCTAAGTAGGAATTGACTTTAATTTTTTTTATATATTACTTGTTAAAGATTATAACAAATTAGGCAATAAAAGCTTAAGTAGCAATATATGTTTTAAAAATTATATTTTTTGTTTGACGACATTGGTTTCATGTTACTACATATGTCGTAAGAAATTAAACAGGAAATCATTCACTACTTTTTTCTTAACTCTAATTTCTTTCGGTGATAAATGAACTCGAAATGTGATGGCTGAAAGCGTTAAATGTGAAATTCTCTATTTCAGGAGGGGGGACTAAAAATAAACGAAGTAATTTTTTTAAAAAATATTTTGCTCTGATTTTTTTTTATGGATACTACGTTTATTTTATGGGAGACATATTTACTTTCTATTTACTTATTTTCTGGCATCTTTAACTTTTTTTAATGATGTTTTGTACTCGCAATTCATGATTAGAAAATTGTAAGCAAATGTTAAGTGTGATAAATGATTTGTGGAAAATAAAACACAGTTTTCTTTCAATTTTTTAAATGAATGAAGGCTCAGAAAATAGAAAGCTCTTCTCTATTTTATTATTTTAAAAATGAATGAAATTTCATAAGCAATACAATTATTCTATCGAAAACATCTCGAAAAGTTTAGAATGACTGAGTGTTTCAAATTTTTTTCTGAGCAATTTTTGTCTAGTAAATTTTTTATGGGACTTTATTAAATCAAAGTTTTTACTATGAAAAATTTATATTAATAATAATTGCTCATAGTAAACCAACTTAAGAACTATCATTAGACTGATATATTAATGTTCCATAATATATTCGTAAATTTGACCTGTCTCTAAAAAACTTCTTTGTACTTTTTGCAATTTGTATTTGTTATATATTTAAAAAAAAGAAAAACTCGAAATATATTATGAAAGAATTCAAATATATCTATCACAACTTCCTCTCCTCTCTCCCCCGATTTTTTAGCATACAAAACAGTGTAACTATTATGGGAATAGTTTTCATTGTTTGAAATGTTTGCTTTTTCGTACTTTTTAATATTCATCAAATGGTAACTGGTTCTATTTTTCAATTTTTTTTTTAAAAAAAGACCGTCATAATGTTTTTAAATAATTTTATGATTATCACAATTATTATACAAAGAACCTTTATAAATCGAAATTCTTAAATTTTAGAAATAAAATCTATAATCTACGGAAATTATATTTTTTATAAAAATTGAAAATAGAGAAATAAAAAAATAGAATTACCAGGTTTTTCCATTTAAAAAAAATAATATATTTATTTAAAAAATTGAATGTGTAAAAGAACAAATGATTTAAAAAAGGTAATTAATAAGTTATTTGTATAAATGTTTGGATAAATATGAAAAAGTTTTTATTAAATGTGAAATATATTTTATTCGTTGATTGTTATACCAATTAGATGGATGAGTACATTCGGAACCATTATTTTAAAAAAACCGTATAAATAAATAATTTTTGGATATTTATTGTCAGTTGAATTAGAATGTACGTATAAAATTGTTTTAAGAATATTATTAGAAGGAAAAAATATCTAAAAGCACTTTATTGGCAAAAAAAATGACATACTTTCACAACATTCTTCTTTTATGAAAAATTCTTCTATAGCAATAATATTTTGGCTCTATAGAGAGGCCGAATTATTCTCATTACTTCTATAGAGAGGCTGAACTAGGAATTTTGAAAAATTATTTTTTTCAGAGTTAGAATCAATTGAAATAACAACGGGTGTTTTTTGTTAAAATATCTCTAACTCTGATGTACTAAAATATGAATCAATGCACTTTTAAATTATACGTTTCAAAAACCTTAGAACAACCTCTGTGCAGAAGTCTTAGTTGTATATAGGCAAGATACAGTGGCGTAACGTACACCCCCCCCCAACCCTCGCAATGCGAAGGGTGGCAAGGATTCTAAGGGACCCAAACCTTGACTGACATCATCGCTTGGGGTCCAAAACCAGACTTTGCAGGGTGGCCCTAGCACTCTGAGTTACGCCACTGGAAAGATATTATTATTATAGAAGCATTTTTCAAAAAGGAAAAATATTTTGAAAATGTACCAATCTTTCTTTCTTATCTTTGACGAAAAAAACCGCATTTAAATAATTTCTTCTTGTTATAATATTCACAAAACAATTTTATATGCAAATTTTAATTCAACTGACACTAAATATGAAAAAATTCCATTTACACGCTTTATCAAAGTCACGATTTCTGACTTAGGTTACTTTTCAAAGGTGACGGACTAAGTATTAACACTCTCTCCGATTTTTTAAATATACAAATTTTAAAAAAAACATTTATAAAATATTTCTCACGGTAAACAGCAAATCGACTGCTTATTAAAACCTTACCTATAAATCATTCTTTAAATGAACGTAAGAACTGGTATATGCTTCTTTATTTTGTTTTTGTTTTTTTATCTTCAAATAATTTATCTTAAAGGGGATAAAATTTAATTTAAAAGATCTAGATTAGGAGTCGGCAACGTATGGCACATGGTGTGCCTATGACACATGGAATTTTACAGTGTGTCACATGTGGCACGCGGTAAATTCTAAGTGGCACTCTGTAATACTCTACACATTTGCCAATTTTTGAGTGGGTGGAAGCAAAAAAATTTGTAATGAGCCTTATTTGGCAAACATCTTCAGAATTATGGACTTTTACAGAATTACGAAAAAATCTGAAAGATAACTTCAAAGATAAATTAATTATTAAATGCCATTGTAGGAGAGATTTAATTGTTTGATGAAAGAAAATTGGTATGCCCTCTGCTTTCCACTTTTGGTTCTACATATCTAATATAAGTAGAAAATCTTTCTCAATATGAATAATATTTCTAATCCGCAAAGAATCGTATCAAATTGAAAGTCACACATTTTACCCTTGATTTGGTTAAATGAAAGTAGAGCGGAGCAAATACTTGGTTCGCATTAAAAAATTTTGATTGATCTTTTTATTTAACTATAATGAAAGGAAATACTTATATTTTATGTTGTCTATTTCTTATTTTAATAATTATACTAAAAATATATATAATATAGGTACAGTTTTAATTTTTTGTTGAAGAAATAGCTATATTTTAAGTTGTTTATTTTTATGTCAATAAATATCCTTAAATGATGTCAAATTAATATATACATAATAAAACTATAACTATAGACTATTGTCTATAGTTATAGTTATCAATAATGTCTATAACTTTGTAGACATTATTGCTGGAATTGAATTGTTTCAAACATGTCCTATTGGTGGCACACAGAATTATATTGGTAGATTGATTTGGAACGTCACAGCTAAAAGGATGCCGACCCTTGATCTAGATGTTTCTAGAAATGTTTGTTCCAATAAAATTCACCAATTTCCTTAAATTATTTATTTCGAAACACTTCAAGTTTTCTCAAAGTATCTAATTTGATTTCACCCCGTATCTCCAAAGCAAGCCGCAAACCGGAAACTAAGTAGATAGAACGAGTTTACTTATCTTCAGCTTCCCATTTATAGCTTCCGTTTGCTCGAACGTGGAACTTTATTGCAGTTGCGTGGGAAGATATTTTTGCTTTTTCATCTGTTATTACCAAAAGCAAGAACTGAATGTTTACAGTCCAAGGAAAAGGATTGTATTCCTTGTTAGTGTCTACCCCTATAAACGAGTTCTTTGAAAATAAATCCATTATAGAACATTAAAGGGACACACGGTACTTAGTACACATTTTATTTATTTATATATTTATGTGAAAAATTTACATGCATCCTATTTGAACATACATGAAATATTCATTTCAGAAGAAAGACGCCATTTTTAAACAATTATTTTAAATTTTTTTAAACATTTTTCGATATTTTAAAATTTTTATTACT
>BMAV01025138.1:4183-26195 GCA_019973955.1 Trichonephila inaurata madagascariensis | reverse complement strand
ATATATATATATATATATATATATATATATATATACATGATGATGATTATGGTATGATTATTTTTTATATTTATTGATAAATGATAATAAAGAAGACAAAAAAAATGAAGAATTTAAGAATGAAGTTAAGAGTAAAGGATTAAAAAAATTAAGGAACACAAATTTCACGTATTTTATAAATTCGTTTTTTCCAATTATTTGTTCATATATTTATGTATTTTCTAATTATTTGAAAAGACTAAATAGGAAAAAAAATACTTTGAAAACGTAATATCTGAATTAGAATTTTAGTTGCTGAAACTAAAAAATCTATAAACATAAAAGTTACAGTTTTTTGTAAATAAGCTAGTCGATTTCAACGAACAAATTTAATTAATACAGTTGGAAAAAAGAAATGAAAAATATATTCTGAATTTACAAGGTTGAAATTTGATTTCTTTAAATATTTTTCAAAAAAATTCTACTAGGTTTGTTTTGTGATATTAAAAGCTAAAAATAAATCTTTGTATTTATTTTTATATCTTACTTTATAAGAGTTTTAGCTTGGACTTTTTTTTAAAAAAAATTATATTATTTACTTATATTAGTGTAATTTATATTTTATTTACGATATTTACTTTCCTCTATTCTTGTTTTAACCTATGACAAGAAAAAGAACACAGTTAAACTAACTTTGTTAATCATACGTATATTCAGTGACCGGAAATCATAAAAAAAAGTTACAGGTAAAATTATTTGTGATTCAATACACATTTTTATTTAACATTTTGATTTTTAAGGATAGGGTCTAATTAATGCAAAGAGTAAATATTAGTTTATGTTTTACAAACACAAAGTTACCGATTTTAATTCAGATGTAAGTAGGAGAGAAATTCATAAGATTTAAATGAAACTTGTAAGTTTAGCAAATTTGATTCAAATCCAGAAAACTTTTTATTAGTTGACCTTTAAGTTTTATGTTCATCCTTATCATCGTAAAAGTATAAAACTAAATGAAAAATCTATCTGTGAAAAGTTGAACTGAATTAAATAAAAATATGAAAAAGGGATAAAAAATAGTTGATGCAGTAGGATTTGAAAATACATCCAACCAACTCTTTTTTCCCAATAAATTGAAGTTACACGATTCAGTTTTCCTTATTTTTTGAAAACAAGATTTAACAGAATTTTTGAGTCATTGTCATTATATTTGCATACAACCATGAGATGTCCATCATAAATGGCTGGTACCAATATATCAAAACAAAATTAATATTCTTACCACGTATCAAAAATTAGGAAGCACTATTATAATTTAATAGTTACTGGATAATCAATCCCCTAATTTGATTACTCTGTTTGGTTGGATTGCAAGAATTGTATCATGATCTTGAAAAATCAAAAGTTTACTTGTCAATAAAGCGTTTTTAATAATAATAAAAGCAAAAGTCGCGCGCCAGCACAAGATCTTTCGAAAAGTACATCGGTAGTTCAAAGCAGCATTACCGGACGAAAGCCTACATTAAACAGCTTGTCGATTGTGGATATCTCTAATGATAACAGTGAATGTGGTCCACAGCCATGTCTCTCGTAAACAATTGCGCTTATTATTTAGTTATGGCGGAAAATTATGCAACTAAACAATATTTTTATTTTTATTTTTGAATTTTCTATTCTTAATTCTGGTTTTACAGATTTTTCTTTACATGTGCTTTATCTGAGAATTATGTGCCTAAGTATTTTTTGAGTTTTGTTGCTGAGTAAACATGAATATGTGTTTTATTCGTATGTAAGTATATCAGAATTTTTACAATTTTCAGCATTGTTTCCCAGTATTTCAAGGTTTAAACTAAATTCAACTTATACGGTTTTTGAATAATGTGTGGAACGTATCCACAATTTTACTAATAAAATATTATCTTTTTAAAAATGTTTTTTTTCAATTCCTCTCTCTACTATTAGCTCACTCTCTCTGTACATTTATATATATATTTATCTTGTTCAAATTTTCAGTCGTTAATAAAATGCTTTCTATTCATCCAATCAAGTTTAAATACATTTTTTTAAACTTGTGGTGGATGATGTTAATACAGTTTTTTCAAATATTAATTAAATAATTACCGGTTAATTAAATTAACTACCGGTTTTTGACGCCAACTTAGTAACAATGTAACTGTTAAAACAATGACAAAAAAGTTGACTTCAAAAATCAGTTTTTCAGCCAAACTAGCCAAACCGGATGTGCATTGTTACAACAATGCAGACAAATCATGCTCTTTTTTCAATTCCTGCTATTAGTTCACTCTCTTTCTATATATATATATATATATATATTTGAACAAGATTCCTATATATATATATAGGAATCTTGTTCAAATTTTCAATCGTTAATTAAATACTTTCTATTCATCCATTCAAAGTAGGAATTGACTAAGAAATTTTTTTTGTTTACTTGTTTTACATGAATTCCTGAGGAAAGTGTCTACAGCGTGAAAAAAAAAGGTAAAATCCTAGTTAGTTCACACCTCTGGCATTAGTGGTAAAAGATAGTGCTAAATTGTTCCAATAGCTTGTTTTTCGCTTTTATATAGATACTTTTATCAAATTATATATGATAATTATTTGCCAAGTTGGCGATAAATAAAGTGCTCAAAAGTAAGGTTTAACCAAAAGAGATGGGTGTTAAATTTTTATCGTTAATCTAACTTTTCATATATTTCAACGTTTGATAAAATAAATATGATACATGTGACATAGGAGGGAAAGGGGACGAGTTTATTAAGACTTTTTGAGGCCCTGAGCCCCTACGCAAAGGTAGGCCCTGGGCCGCTACACAAATGTTGGTCCTACCTATGACCCTTAAAAGTAGACAGTACATATCATACGTTGTTAAATATTCGTAAAAACAATAACCCGAAATAAATAAATGTGCATGACTTACAATCGCACAAACCGGCTTGACCGACTACCGCTTTTTGACTGAATGAGTAATGATGGTGTATGGTGAAAAGCCTAGACCTATTCATTGGAGACGGTCATCTCATATAGCTAGCTGACATATCGTCCTAAATTCCTAGTTTTTCGAAGAATACAATCGGAAATAACATTTGACCATTGAAATTATTCGAATTATAATTTTATTAAGATTAAGTCGAGAACGAGACGAGACCCTTATTGTGGCCAAGACCCAGGGCCCGGGCCCTGGCCATGCCTTAAGACGTGCCTTATTAGGACCTTTAAGATTCAATTACACATACTTTGCTAATTAAATTTTTCAGAGACACTCCAAACTTCTAGAAAATTTCCTTATTGTATTATGCAAAAATATCATGATTTGATAAATTTGTATGTTAATTAACACGTTTTAACAGCATACCCTGCTAACACAAATAGAGCGTCATATACCACTTTGTCTACGAACTTGTTAACGAAAGGCATCAAAACAGTGCTTCTCAAAGTTTCAATATTCGCGACCCAATATTCAATCATAATTTTCATCGCGCTCCCCTTTATACAAGAACAATGTATTGAATTCAGTAATACTATACTTTGACGTTAAAGCTCCAATTCGACTTTAACCGCTTATAAGTGCTTATATAAACTTCTCACTCAGTCAAAGCATTAATTTCCTCGGACGTATTTATACGTCTTTCCGAAGTAAGATCTTTTTCTATGCGCTACTATCCATGAAGTTAACGGTTAGCATTGGGAAACGAATCGCGTAACTTTTAATCGGCAATTAAGGGATTAATTATAAACAGTACAAAAATTGTCAAAATAAGTGTTAATCTTTGTATATAATTTTATATATAAGAAGCCCACATGAGGCTACTAGTAATTATTAAATTTATTCTTGAATTAATTTTAAAATTCATTGTGTTGAGTTGAGTTAAGTTGAGTTTGGTGTTTTATGGCGCAAGAGCCAGTTTTGGCTATACTGCGCCCAACATTCATAGGTCTGTGGTCTGGACGGGAAAAGAAGAAAAGAAATTGGATGACAAGATGGAGGGTCGAAAATAGAGAAGGATCACTGGGGTACCCCGGGGTCGTGACACCCGTGTTTACCAAAGATAGTAAACCCCTTGGGAAAAGGAAAAGATCAATAAGGTACCTCGGGATTGTGACACCCGTACCCACCTAAAGAAGGTGAGCCCCCTGAGGGGGCATTGTGTAGCACAGATACATTTGTAAGTGTACTATATTAGAGTGTAAATGTGTATTTTATTTTTCATTATGTCAGAATGTATTTATTAATTTACTGAAAGTCACAAGCAAATTTAATTAAATAAAGTTTTGTTTTCAACTTTTCAAAATGCTCGCACCCCCCTCGTAGAGATGTCACGACCCCCAAGGGGGGGGGCCGCCCCACAGTTTGAGAAACGCTGCATCAAAATATTCATAGGATTTCTTTCTCTCTAAAAATAACATATATACTGTGTGTTATTTAATTTTCAACTTGCATATAATTGTTATCACTTATGACTTTATTTGAAAAAAAGTAAACTGGCGAGTAAAATGTTGGGAAAAAATTATTCCCTTTAATTAGAAAGAGCATCAATGCTTCCAAGTTTTGAATTACAACGAAATATCTAGAAAAAATATTTCGATGCTAATTATTATATGGTTATACTTTAAATAATTGAAGCTTCCTCTCTCTAATATATCGAAACTACCGCCAAACAAGACAAAAAAAAAAAAAACCTTTTTGTAAACTAGCATTTACAGTCCCTGAATTTTGAAAATATATCGTACTTCTTCTGAAGGTCGAAGGATCAAGAAGAGAAGTGGCAACTCAGAGTTACTTTGTCAAAGCAGTTTGAAAACTATTGAATTGTAGGAAAAATACACCGAATTAGTTACAAAAAAATTCTATAAATATATATATTTAAAAAAATCCAGATTTCTCAGTTATTAAATATGGTATTGTGAGGAAATAAGTACAAATGAAGTTTTTTCTTGGTTATTTTCACTGAGTTTTTAAATTAGATGTCAATTCGAGTTTAATGGGCTTATTTTGATTTTGGTTAAATCTGAGCATAGATGAGAGATTAAATTAATAATCAGATTGTTTGTTTTCAAGTTCTTATCTCTGTTTCCATGGCTTCCAATACCAGTCCCTGCTTTTTGAACCTAAATTAAGCTTTTTATTTGTTTTATAATATGCAAGCATATATATCTAATCATATATTATATATTATATATATATATATATATATATCTGTAATTTCTGTATCAAATTACACGGATCTATCATCTATTGGCAACGCGACTTTTTAGTTGTTGTAACCTTTGATAAATAATATGTTTTATCAAGTTTGATTCACGATTTCGAAAACAACACATTGCAAAAATGTGATTCGAAAAATTTATTTGACCTTTGAATTAATGGTTTATTTTTAAAAGAGACAAATATTATACTCCTCATTCATTGGATTTCAGACAATTTCTAATTTACGAATGTCTGTATTTTTTTGCATTTTAGTGGTAATTTCAGAAAAGACATTTTTTATTCTTCCGTATTATATTTAGCTGGATAAAGACGTACTTTTTCTTTAAGTTAAATTTCGAAAGACGTGTCTTACCCCATACTATTGGATTCATTTTAAAAGATGAAAGAAAAGTTTAGTCTTACAATATGTTATTTTAACTGAAATATTCTGTTGCAATTTAATATGAAGATTAAAGTTTAAATTTAAATGTGGACAAAAGAGTAAACTAAATTGTATTAATTCAATATTGTGTAAAAGTGTGAAGAAATATCGCTTATCTTGATTGCATTATAGTATGCTGAGCTTTAAATTTTTAAAATATTCGAAAGTTATTGAATTTTAAATTTCAAAATAAATGATAAGTGTTTGAACATATTTCGAATAATTATGTATTTAATACAATATATTTTAGATGCTTTTCTTTTTAAATTTTCGTTGAGTATTTTGAATCTTTTTCGTGTACTGCAAAGTCCAATATGTTTTGCCTCATTATTAGCTGTCTTTTATTTTAAACATATCTAGAAATGCTGATCCGTATTTTTTCGAATTTTGTAGCAGATTTTTTTAACTTGCACTGAACATCGAACCACAAAATTATTTTTTTTATTAAATGACTGTTACTTAATTTAAAAAAAATTTTATCCATTGAAATCCTAATATTAATTGTCTATTCAATTTTGAGTTTTACTTTGATTGTATTCTTATTTATTGAAAAGTAGTTTAGGCTAGTAATTTGCAAGCTGTTAAATGCAATAACTGTACTCGGCAGCCCTGACAAATAAATTGTTCATAAAAAACTGTTGTATAATGTCTTGTAATATCAAGGAACAATTGAGGAAAAATTACGAGATTCAATCATATAAAAAGAGTAACTGTAAAATCATATCTAAACTTTTTTTAAAAGTTAACACATGGACTAAATTACTATAATTCTAACTTAAGGTTTATACAATTAGCTAGAAGATAACAATGCTGGCTGGGTGTCGTAGTTTGCTTGACGTTGGCCTTGTACGCCTAAGTTTGCGGGTTCGAACCCAGCCCAAATCGAAGGATTTTCATTATGCAAAAAAAAAAATCGACAGCGTCCAAATCGTATGATTATGTGACATGTAAAAGGTGCCTTGAGAGTCTGTTTCCTTTGGGTGCTCTCGGCAGAATTAAATTTATAGAACGGCTTTTTGTGTTTCGTCAGAGCTCAAATGCCTCTATGGGGAAGAAACTGGGTGTCAAAATTACATGCGGTGATTGGTATCCGCCTCTATGGTGCCGCAGTAAAAAAAATATCAACTACCGGGGTATGTACTGGTCTGCAATGGTAAATACCAATCCGCAGCCACTTTAGAAATAAAAAAAAAAGAAGATAAGTTAGTTCAGGGAAAAGTAAATTAGCAACAGTATCTTTGCAATCTCTAAATTTACCTTTACAATTTAATTTGAACTCCCTCCTCCACCCCACCCCAAAAAATTTGGCATCTTAAAATGTGTGTGAAGCTGATTCTTTGATTTTATGGTTAAAAATTTATAATAATTTTTGAAAATGTAATTAGATGATAAAGGAAAAGCCCTTAAATTTAACATTTTCAAAGTACGTCTGTATATTTTTGGGTAAGCAATATCCACACCTCAACATATAAAAATATATAATCCTTAATTACCTACAAAAACGACCATTATACTTTTTCCAAAAGTAAAAGAATAAAAATATCCTTGATGACACACTTTCATATGTATACGTAAAATACATAATTGTATTAAATTTCTTAAAAGTACGGTTAAAGTGGTTAAAAAGTCAAGTTAATAAACAACACCTCCACCTCCTGTCGATTCAAAATATTTTATCTTGTTAAGTAGACTTCTGGCTCAGAACAACTACACTACAAAATGAAATTTTTTAATGTATGATTTAGGGGCACTGTACTTTGAAAGTCACACACAGTTAGAAAATTTTATGATCCTAGGTATACATTAGTGTAAAATTTGCGAAAAATACATTGTGGGAATAGTTTCAGAACTACTGTTTTAGTCTCCACAAAACAGTATAAGCTCCACTTTGATTTGGTTTGACCCTTTTGATTGGGACTGCGGATTGCCCAGTGGTCAAAGCATCGGATCATGACAGGCATGTCATGAGTTCGAGCCCAGTACCACTAAAGATCCTCCGAGTAGGGCAGCGATGCACGTTAAATCTGTCGAGAGCTGAAACGTCCTCCCGTTGGTGGGGTGTGGTAGTTAGGAGAGGGGGTGCCAGCTCAGGTGTCGTCCACGTCCCTTGACCATGGTTCAAATTTACGAGGTCCGTCGCCAAAAGCCCTCGTGTAGCTGAACAGTGCGACGTCAATATTCACTCACTCCTCATTCCCGACCCTTTTGATTTGGTCGTACCCTGAAGCAACGCGATGACCATTGGCGATGGATCTCGTAATTTTGAACTATGGTCTAGGGACGAGGATGACACTTGACTTGGAAGCCCTTTCTCCCAACTTTCATACTAGACCAATGGGAAGACTGAATCTCAACATTTTAACGTGCATCAACCCCTCTGCAAGTCTGGTTTTCTGTGGCACTAGGTCTCAAACTTGTGACTCGAAAGCGGTGACCGTGTCCTCACGATCATGGCTACGTAGTAAGCCCCAACTTGTTAAGAAAAAAGCATCGCGGTACCCTTTCCTCATATTGGTTGAAGTGAAGATCTCGCTGATTGTTGGGGTTCTGCGAGGTTTCGAACGCAGTATGGCAAGCGCCATTAAGTCGGATACGAAATGATAATCAATAGATATTCACAATAACTCACTTTTAGTACTTACGTATTATCACAACCTATTAGCGACATTATATTAAACAAAGCACATGGTCACCAATTCACGCGTACGACACATAGGAAATCGGGTTGCCAACTTGCCGAGTTATTATTAGAGTTGGCGATTGTTGCGATAATACGTAAGAGTACCACTTTTATTAATTTAACATTAAAACTGATTATGCGATATGCTGACAAGAAAAATTGAATATTAAGAAATAAGGAATACTTATCTTTTAAATCAGAAGTAATTTCAGAAACTTAATCACGAGGAATTTTCTAATAGGGACTATAAGACTATAATTAAGGCAGTCCTATCGTGGCAACATTATCCATATAATAACTATTCTCTATCTCACCAACTATTTATATCCTATTTAGTAGTGATGTTTTTTTATTTGTGATGTTAAATTGTTCTAGCTCAAAGTACCGATTTGGCTAGATGAAAAAAAAATATCGAGTTAGAGAGGATAGCTCTCGCATGTAGTCTATTGTTATAAATTTCAAAGAAAGTTCTAAAATGTATTTATAAAATTGAATAATGTTTCATTGGAAATCGACTTTGTTATCCATTATTACAATTTTTGGATTTCTGAAATCTATATTAAGGTATGTGACTACTCAAAATTCGCCTTTTTGGTGAAAATTTTCTAACGTTCTTTTATGTTTTTATTTTATAGTCCAAACATTTAAGATACCAAAAAACACTCTATTTTGGATTCTACGATATTTGGAGAAGCAAAGTTATAATATAATTAGTAAACCGGAAATTGAGTTTACAAAACCGAGAAAGCAGATTCCTACACAAAATATTTTTAAGATATTGAATTGAAATTTTCAGAACACGTTTTATTTAGTTCTATCTGTGTTATGAATCAAAATCTATATAATCTCTATGCATATATTTATGCACTTAATTGCTTTTTCTATGAAAAAAAATTGAGATTTTGTATGAATTTTGACATATTTAAAAAACTTTCAAAAGTATTACAAATCTTTTAATTACTATCACATATAAAGAGAGATGTTATTTATGTACTGCATAAATGTTATTTCAATACATTTGTTAGACTTTTGTGTAAAAGTTCGCAACTGCAATTTTTCATCAAAATTTCACTAAAAACGACAATTGTTAGTCTATAAAACTGTCCAGAAAACAACAAAAAAGTAAAAAAAAAAATCCGAATTAGTTAAACAAGAAGAGATAGAGAGAGCTTGAGCTGTAAATGTGGTGAGTTTAAAAAATGTACAATTAGTAGAAAATTTTTCATATTTAATTAAAATCTTTAAATGCATTTTCTGAGAAACTATGTTTTTCAATTTCTTGCTTCACGATAAAGCTCACTTCAGGATTTCTTTTTAAGATATTCTTTTGAAATTTTTTTCTGAAAATGTTTTATTTGTATTGTAAACTGTAATCTAATCTCTATGTATATATATTTATGCATTTTATTGCACTTTTTGTGAGAAAATAACATAAAACTTGACATATTTCAAAAACTTTCAAAATTATTAAAAATCTCATAGCTCTAATCAAAGATAACGATATTATTTATGTACTGTATAAATATTATTCGAATATATTAATTAGAATCTTTAATACAAGGATTACCGTAACTGCAATTTTTCTCTAAAATTTCACTCAAAATACCCAATATATCCAAAATTATTTTTAATTTTGTTGAAATTGTATTTGAATTCCTAGTTTTAAGCCCCATTTTAAATAAAAAAGTGTTAATTTAGTTGAAAATTTATATATTTCAAAAAAAGTGCTCCGAAGGTAGTCACATACCTTAATAATAAATTCTCTTAGTACACATTTTTTATCCTTCACCTATTCATATTTTTTCATGAATATCTCATTACTTGTTTTCTCTAAATTTCTTTAAATATAATTTAAGCAGTTAATATATCATTGCTAAAAATATATTTAGTCTATATATATGTAAAAATGGATGTTTGTATATATGAAATCCCTTCACTCCACTCCATTCAACCGATCACTATGAAAACTGGCATGTATATGTATTTTTTTTGTCGAGAAGGTTTTTGTGTTATCCTCTTTGTTGCAGATACCCACCAGGTGGCGCTATAGTATATGAACTTCTACACCACTCAATCAAAAGGAAAATTGCCAACAGAGTCGCCAAAAATGATGCCAACTTGGCTCTATCGCCAACATTTTGCTATGTTTCCATTGAATCGCAATTATAATGTTAGGAACGGTGTTGCTTGCGAATCTTACAATTTTAACATCAAATAAATACAACAGAAATAAATATTGACGTTTTTCACATCCAGATATAAATTATTTACACTATTTTAAGCGTTCATTACACAAAATTTGCAACAATGTGTTACTTTTGCTGAGCAGAGATCAGCTTAGAAAGGTGTTTTCAAGAATCGACCCCCAAGAGAGTTAAGGGGTGTTATAAATAAAAAAAAATTCCTTTTTATTCAGCTATTAGACCTTCAGACATAAAATTTAACAAATATGTCTCTTTTTGTTCAGCTGAGATATTCAAAAAACTTTTTTTGTTTGTTTAATTTGCAATTTACTCAAAATTAACTCAATAAAAACTTCTTTATCCTTCAATCTGTATTGTTTCATTTTTCAATTCACCCTTGCGAAGAACGGGTATACCAGCTAGTTTATAATAAAACGGCAAATCTTAAAATAAAGCAAGTGACTTTTTTGTCGCCAACATTAAAAAAAAAGACCTATCAGCCAGAATCATAACGTTTCCCTTTCACAAAACGTTACATCAGTGTAATTCATTTCGTTTCTTCTCTGACGAGACATCTTCGCTTCCGTGCAGTTCTGGAGAGGGAGTTGGAGGCGAAAGAATTTTAAGTGTGAGGAGGGGGGATGAGAGTGTGTCACAGACGGCATGTGTGAAAACAGACCTATTTGTAGCGAAGGGCACAGTAGCTTTTAATTTTCCGCTACCTCTTTTGCTGACTAGTGAAGACGTTGACTAATAAGCCTCCCGCGAAATACTATCTCTGAAGAATGGGAAGTTTGACTGCGCTTTCACCGGGATAGATTGACGCAGTAATGTTATGCTACTGATGATGGGGAGGACGTTGGCGGTGAATGCTTTGGAACGATGCGACTATTTAGAGTTGATTGCTGTAACTATAATAAAATGTTTTGGTTTTAAGGTATCCTACTACGTTCGGAACCGTGATTTTGCAAAAGCGTATAAATAGATAATATTTATGATATTAAGTGTCACTTAGATTAGAAAAAGTATATAAAACTGTTTTAAGAATATTGTGACAGTAAAAAATTATTTAAATACAATACTTTGACAAAAAATGAACAAAGAATGACCCATTTTCAAAACATTCTAGTTTTATGGAAAAAGCTTCTATTATAATAATATTTTGCCTGCATACAGCTCAAATCTCTGTATAGAGGCTGAACTAGAATTTTTTGAAGTATATAGCTTAGAAGTGGATTTATAAATATTTTATTACTACAACAGAGGGGAGAAGTGTTAAGTAAAAAACGCCGATAGTTATTTCATTTGGTGGTAACTCTAAAAATTAAGTGAATTTTTCAAAAATCCTAGTTCAGACTCTCTGGAGAAGTTTTTACTTTATATAAGCACACACACACAAAATATTATTATTATAGAAGCATTTTTTATAAAAAGAGAACTTTTAGAAAAAAGGTTATTCTAAGTTAATTTTTTGCCAAAATATTGTATTTAAATACTTTTTGTTTGTCAAAATATCCTTAAAACAATATTATACATGTATTCTAATCTAAGTGACACTAAATATCTTGAAAATTATCCATTTATGCGCTTTTTTAAAATCATGGTTCCGAACGTAGTCGGATACCTGAAAGTCAAACGTGTGTGGAAGAGGGTTGATTAATTAAATTTAATGTTCCTTTGATTAGGGAACTTGGAAAACGACTTAATTTAATTTTAACTAAATCATTTTAAGACGTTTAATTTATTTATATTTGTTTTGGCAGGAAATGGGGGGGAAAAGTTTCTGAATAATATTCATATTAAAGTATATCCGACAACATGCGCCAACTTTTTTTTTTAAAAAAATGGAGATATGGGATTTTTTTTGTGGTTTCTTAGATTTATTTACTACATTTTAAGAAAAAATATGCTAAATTTAAGAAGATAAAAATAAATTATTATTACTAAAATCGGAAAAAAATGGGTAAAAATTTACGAAAAAATACATAAACGTTGGCTATTCTTTTAAAAAAAGTTTATGAACAAATTTTCAATTTTTCAACTTTAATGTGTTGCATTGCTATTTATTTTTGAAATGACCTTCAGGATAACAGATATTTTAATTTTTACAAAAACTAAAGTACTTTATCTTAGCTATTACATGAAATTACTTAAAGAAACGTGATTACATTCACATAAAGGACTGTAAATTTGCTAATAAAAAAGTGATTGATAAATCTGAAGGTTAAAACACTTCTAATGTTATACAGAATGGTACACAAAAAATTCAGTTAATAATTTTCAAAACTTTTTGAGCAATCACTGTTCCCATTTGTGCATTTTTAAGTAATCACATTCCGAGTGAAACGCATTATAAAGTATGACATCTTGCTTAAAGTAGTGACATCTGCGTTTATTACTAAAACACTTGTAATTGTGTGTGTGTTGTTCCAGTTAATGGAAAACAATAAACTTGGAATTTTTATAAAGCTAATAAGAAGGCCTATGAAATAAAATTATAAAAAAAAATTTCTCAATTTTTGGCAAAATTCACAATTTTAGGGTAGTCATATACCATAATGTTGCTAAACTAAAAAGCTATTAGTAAACTGATTAAATTTGACTTTTTTTTTAATTACAATGATTCTATTAAATAACGGACATTATTCAAATTAATCCAGTCTAGAATGGAATTAAAAAGCTTTTGGTTATAAATTAGATCTTTGATATTTTATCAGTTAATCCTGTTTTATTTTTACGCTCAAGTGTGTAGAATAACATAAAGTACATTAAGGTATCCGACTACGTTCGGAACCGTGATTTTAAAAAAGCGCATAAATGAATAATTTTCATGATATTTAGTGTCACTTAGATTAGAATACATGTATAAAATTGTTTTAAGGATATTTTGACAAAAAAATTATTTAAATACAATATTTTCGCAAAAAATTAACTTAAAAAATTAACCCTTTTTTCAAAACGTTTTCCTTTGATAAAAATGCTTCTATTATTATAATATTTTGCCTGTATATAGCTCAGACCTCTGTACAGAGGCTCAACTATGATTTTGAAAAATTCGCATTATTTTCAGAGTTACAACCCATTCAAATAATTATTAGTGTTTTTTTTTTAAAAATTTCTCCCATTTGTTCACGTAAAACATGGATAAATCCACTTCTAAGTTATATATTTCAAAAATTCTAGTTGAGCTTCTGTAGACATGTCAGGTATATTCTGGCAAAATATTATTATAATAGAAGCATTTTTCACAAAAGGAGAATATTTTGAAAATGGGTCGTTCTATGTTCATTTTTTGTCAAAATATTGTACTTAAATAATTTTTTATTGTAATACTATTCTTTAAAAAATTTTATATATATTTTTTAATCTAAGTGACACTAAATATCATAAATATTATTCATTTACACGCTTCTGCAAAATCACGGTTCCGAACGTTTTCGGATACCTTAAGTTATCCGAATTCGTTGAAAACCATCATTTTGCAAAAGTGTATAAATATTTATTTTTATATATTTAGCGACCCTTGAATCAAAATATATATATAAAATTATTTTACAAATATTCTTCCAATAAAAAAATTATAATGCCATTTTTTTACAAAAACATATTTAAAAAATTTTCCTCCTACCCCCATTTATAAATGCTTCTATAATAATAATATTTTCCCTACATATATACAGTTAGGACTTTTCGACAGAGACTGAGCTAATATTTTAAATTAATTCACTTTATCTTTGGACATACTGTCAATTCAAACAACAACCAGTTTTTTCTGTTAAAATTTCTCATTTTAAAATAGGAATAAAAATCCACTTCTAATCATACACAGTTAGAATGTCGTTTATCCGAATCAATTGGGACCAGACACCGTTCGAATACGTGATTGTTTAAATAACCGAAAACCGAATGCGTTCCATGCAGTATATGAAGCCGGACACTATACGAATATAGAAAATCATCCCATGCGGGAAACGTGCTTGAAGAAAAAGCAAAATAGGTTGCAAAATGTCGCAATTTTACCTTTATTATGAAAATAATCATTTGTTTTTCGCTGTACCATTGTACACCTTCGTGTTTTCGCTGCAAGATCTCTGATTCTCTTGAGCAGCAGTAGTTAAGTAGGACAGCACTCTGATTGTTGTTCGTACCACTCTATAGCTGTCTTTAACGCAGAAAAAGCGTCAGCATTTGATGGACCCTAACTACTTTCGTTGTTGTTGTTGTCGTTCTCGTCTTCATCCGTTTCATCGTCGACAAGGTCGGATTCTCCATACACGGAAATCACAATCTCGTCATCATTTGGCATTTGAAATCCACAGTCTTCTGCATCGCATGCCATCCAGGTTTCTACATCTTCTTCATCGCGTTCTTGAAATCCTGGGATCGATTGGACAAAGTCGGTAATCTCCTCCCTGTGGTCTCATTGAAGTCTTTTTGGCCTTTTAAATCTAGCCACAGCTTATCCCAAGTTTTTTTCAGGCTCTAACTTTCGAAATCGCTCTGTTCGAAAACGTATTTATATACAGTACATGTAGTTGACAAAAAAACAAGCAAACAAAAAACTGGTCCGGATGTTTGACGTTCCGGATAATAAACGTTCGGATAAACGACGTTCTATCGTATTTCAAAAATCCTAGTTCAGGCTGTGTACAGAAGTACTAGTTAAATATATGAAAAATATTAACATTGAGGAAGCATTTTTGATAAAAGGAGAAAGTTTCGAAAATGTGGCATTTTTTTTCTTTTTTGACTTTATTGCCAAAAATATGACATTAAAATTTTTTTTATTGATATAATATTCTTAGAACAATTTTATACGTAAGTTATCATTCAGGTGATTTTAAATATCAAAATTTATTCATTAATATTCTTTTTTTAAAAAAAATCTTGTACCGAAAGTAGTTGGATACTTTAAACGAAAGAACTGCAAAATCTTACACGAAATAAAGAAAGGAGGAAATATAAATTATGTATAATATACGCGCTTTTGTGACATATTTTTCGATAGAATATGTTATTAAAATTCATATGATAATATGGTTCTTTTATTATCAAAATTGTATTTATTTAAGCTTAGGTTTAAATTAAATTTTGACATGCAAGCAGATGTATAAGTCTGATTACTACTTCATTTGTTATTTTCCATTAAAATTTACTTATAAGAGTTTTACAGCTTTTTTTCAAACGTAACAGTGTTGTTGTTTTTTCTATTTTTATCGATATAGTTATCTAACATACCTTTTCTCGGCAGAAATTGTATAAACTTTTATAAAATATATTTTATATAAAATATATTTTATAATTTAACTTTCTATAAACTTAAGTAATGGAAGTCTAAATGAGTGTTTATATTTAAAACAAAATAAATTTGTAGTACATATTATTTTATGATTCTTATTTTCCTTTTGAGTGTTAATCTTTTAAGCAAATATATGCATGTGTTGCATTTTCAATTTATATTCCTAATTTTTTGTTGTTCTTAATACGTCGACTTCTATTTACTTGAATATTGATTATTCTATTTCCAAACATATTAAAACTGTTTGGAATAAATAAATCAACCTTCTGAATAGATTAAAATAAGTAGCATAAACATGTACGATCTAGTTTATGTATTTACGAAAGAGAAGAACAAAAATAATTAATTTAATAAAAACATAAGAAGAAAATCTAAATCGATCATAAATCATTGATTAAGTTAACAAACAGGTAACAAAAATATTTTGCAGAAGGGGAGAAAACTTTTTTAGTAGATTTCACCGTATGTTTTTCGATGTTGTGTTTATAGAATTTTAAAAGGGCAATATAAACTGTCGCGGGCGTAAACATGTGTTCGGACAACAGGTATTGGTAATCCATTAAAAAACCATTTATTGGAAAATAAACTTACGTTTTTCATCAATAAATTTAAGAGCTTAAGATTTTTCTATTTTTAGAATTTAAAAGGAAAAAAATATACTAGTATTCATTTTTATTTTAGCATTTTGCATAGTTATTCAATAATTATGCATATAAAATGCCTAGCACTTTTTTATTAATTTCAAGATTTAGTTTTACATGATCCGCGATTATTCTTAGAATTTACTTTATATCTCAGAATTTAAAAACCCTCTCAATTATTCATTCCCGAAGACAGCTTAAGTTAGCTTTAAATAATTTCTATAAATATTTCAAATTACTCGATTATAAACAAAGATAAAATATGAAAGTTTAAATAAGAAGATAGTAACAAACACACCAATACTGGGTCTTTTTTTTCCGTCTTTGAATCTTAATATTAATGAAGGGGGGGGGGGCGGCCACATATTCCCTGTCTATCAAATGGCGGACCAATCTCAATTGTACAAGTTATACAACTGTTCATATTCATTGCTCAAATTGTAAAACTGTAATTTATGTTATTATTACTTTATGTTTATTATTACTTATTAATTTATATTAATATTACAGTTGTATTTATTTTATGATAAAAATTATAATATTCTCAAGCAACGCCGTCCCTTACGTTATAATTGCGTTTCAATGGAAACTTGGTGAAATACGGGCTATGCAGTCAAGTTGGCATCATTTTTGGCGACATGGCGACCATCTATAACATCACGATCTGTGACGTAAGCGGAGGTTTCAAGAACGCGCAGGAAGATAAGAAGGACCTCCTAAGCCAGGGATGGCGAACCAGTGGCACGCGTGCAATGAATGGCACGCGACACAATGTTTTGGGCACGCCAGAGATGAAAATGGTTTGCATTTTATTTCAAAGTAACAAAATTCACACTGAAATATGAGGAGCAAAAGCGAGTGATCAGTCGCGGGGGGGGGGCGAGCACACTCGTTTGTTATTGGCTCTTAGTTATTCCCTTAGTTACTTAATAATTGCCTTACGTCTTGGACTACAATTGCTTATAATGTAAAATTTATCTACGCATAGCATAGTCAATTTCGTCGACACAACAGTATTTTAAAGTTTATTTGTGTTACATTTACGATTTTTAACTCTTATTTGATATTGATGGTTTAGCAAAAGCGCAAAAAGGGCGAGTTAGAGTAAATGTAACAGAAAATTTCAAACGATGAATCTAGAAATATGGCATGATTAGTAAAAGCGACAAAGCGGTGCGTGTTTTATGTTCTGAAACAGTGGTATGCAGAACATCGTCTGTAAAACAGCATTTTGAGACAAATTACAAACCCTTTTCTCAAAAAGGTGAACCGCAGCAAAAATAATTAATTGCTTAGAAACCATTTAACACAGATGATTCCAACTCAGCATCCATTCTACTAAAAGTAACATCTTATATAATCCTAATATAAGTTATTTGTCATCCACACACACAATCTACAACAGAAGTGTAAAAGGTATTTTTTCGTAGTAAATAATGAGTTTTGCTTTGTTAGTATTTAGTTTTATATTATTTTCCCAATAATTTTAAGTCAAAATTATTTGACGGCACGTCTATTTCTCATTAAACATTTCTTTAGAAAAAAAATGGCACATTGATCCATAAAGGTTCGCTACCCCTCCTCTTCATTTGAATTCAATTTTTTGTGACCCTTTTTTACTAACTATACCTTATGTATAAATAAATTTATTACATCTTTGCGAAAACCTTTTTTTATATAGAGTGATTGATTGTAGGATTACAAATAAAATTTAGTTTATTCAAATTTAAATTCAAGTTTTGCATTAATTAAACAAGCAATAAAAATAGCTCATGCATGAAATATTCCCCAGTCATATTTTTTATAAAAAAATATACACTAATGAGGTGCATACAACTTGGAAATTTTATTTTTCAAGTTCACTGAGCCTAATAATGTTTTAAACGTTCATGTGAAATTAATCACAACTCGAATTTAAATAAAATAAAAATTAATTGAAAAGAAAATAATATTACACATGTTTAGATTTTTTAAAAGCAAGTGTTTTCGCACATATTCATAATTCATAAAAACTCAAGATATAACCAAATGAATAAGAAAAGTCTTAAGTTATAATACTCACAAAAAAAATCAAATCTTAAAAGTAAATGAAACAAATGAAGATCCTGTATCATATCTGGTTTTAAAAAAAATTAATTAAATATTTACAAATTTCTATGCTGAGCTTTGTTTACTCTTGCAGTGCGTAGGTGTTCTAATTAAAATTTATTTTCATAAGTGGGGAAAAAATGTAGTATTTCTCATTTACAAATAAATAACATCGTGGAATATTTAATATCATTTTCTTGCTTTACCGCTTTCAAATTTAATTATTGATGTGATTCCTTTTATAAATAGAAGTAATTTTAAAAATAGCATCTTTCATCTTCCTAGCAAATGTTTAAAGGTATACATAAATATTTTAATTGTATTATTGATAAATATTAAAACTTAGTTATCAATTTGCTTTAGAGTACGTCTTAAATTATAAATAATTGCTTTTGAAAATTTATCCGACTTCTTCATTAGATTTTTTCTCTTTTTTTTACATTTCTTAAATGAGACCGTTCAAAATTAAAAGAATATAATTTATTATGCAAAACATTCAGAAACATCCAAAGTATATGCATCCAACTCACCGCTAAAGAAGACTACGCTGAATATTTTAGTAACCCAGATTTTATAAATCCCCGAAAAAGAGACTCGGTATTATATCAACTGTCAAAAGACGTATTACTACTTATTTTAAGATTATATCTTTTAAATGACCAATAATTTACATTTATAAACTTCTGAAAAGAGAAATTGCAACACCAAGAAATAATGAACGTAGCGTCATGTGAATTTCAAGAGCAATAGTGGTGCGGTGGATATACAAATGATTAAAAAAACGGACAAATAAGATAATTATAAACCAATTTGTTCAGTGTCTAATGTGCCCAACTCGGGCAGCTACACAGGTCGGCGATTCATTCTATTAAGGTATCCGACTACGTTCGGAACCGTGATTTTAAAAAAGTGCATAAATAGATAATTTTCATGATATTTAGTGTCACTTAGATTAAACTACATATATAAAATTGTTTTAAGGACATTTTGACAAAAAAAAATTATTTAAATATACCCTTTTGGCAAAAAATTAACTTAGAATAACCTTTTTTTCAAAATGTTCTCCTTGTATAAAAAATGCTTCTATTATAATAATATTTTCCCTGTATATAGCTCAAACCTCTGTACAGAGGCTCAACTATGATTTTTGAAAAATTCACATTATTTTCAGAGTTACAACCATTTGAAATAATTATCGGTGTTTTTTTCTTAAAATTTCTCCCCTCTGTTGTCATAAAACATGGATAAACCCCCTTCTAAGTTAGATATTTAAAAAATTCTTGTTGAGCCTCTGTACAGAGGTCTGAGCTATAGACAGGCAAAATATTATTATAATAGAAGCATTTTTCACAAAAGGAGAACATTTTGAAAATGGGTCATTCTATGTTCCTTTTTTGTCAAAATATTGTACTTAAATAATTTTTTATTGTAATACTATTCTTAAAACAACTTAATGTACATTTTCTAATCTAAGTGACACTAAATATCATAAATATTATCCATTTATACTTTTTTGCAATATCACGGTTCCGAACGTAGTCGGATACCTTAATGTTGCAATTGCCTGGAGTAACCGCTGCCAAGCCACATCCATTGCTATACACAGATCCCTTATGTATTGCACTATTGATACTTAGTTCATGTTACGTCCAATGAGATCCTACAGATGTCCGATGAGATTGAAATCTGGGGAGTTTACCTACTAGGAAAAAATGTCAAATCCAGTCAGGACGTTAAAAGATGCGACACACAGCTTGACATTGTCTTGCTGGAATACCGTGTAAAATGTGCTTTGCAACAAGGACAGAACAACAGGCTTTACAACTTTTGTCGCTCAGCGGTCCGCTGTCAAACGGCCGTCAATGAGTTCGATTTGACGCAAAGCGAAATGGGTTGGTTCGTAGCGTTCTTCAGGTCTCCGCCATACCCGTCGTCATCAGCGAATAATACACGACTCCATTCGAAGGTCCAGGTACGATGACGATTACACCACGCCAGGCCCCTAGCCCTGTGTTGAATTGCCAACGGTATGCCTGTTGCTGGTACCCGTGCACGTAACTATTCTTCTTGCAATTTGTTGGGCATGGTTTTGGGTGGGCACAGATCCACCTGTGCTCCCGGAGACAATCGGCTTCGGATGTCACTTGCCGTGGAGAAAGGATCTCGAACAATCAACTGGCGAATACGCCGTTCTATGCTCTCTGCGTGCACCTGTGCGCATCGCTTCCTCTTCGGCTAGCACGTAAATCTTCCTAAATCCAATGGGTGACTAAACGTTGGATGGTACTCACATTGTGCCCAACATGAGTTGCTATTGTACGCCAGCGTTTCTCAAACTGTGGGGCGCACCCTCCTAGAGGGGTGTGATAATTCTGCGAGGGGGCGCGAGCATATTGGAAAGTCATAAACAAAAGATTATTTTTTTTAAAAAAATATTAATTTACTGAAAGTAAGGGGGGAAATACATTTTGACATAATAAATAAAATACACATTTACACTGATGTAATAAACTTATGAATGTATCAGTTCTGCATAAAGTATTTTATAATTAATTTAACAATACTATATAAAAACAAATTTAACAATTACCAGTAATCCCCATGAGCTTGTCATATATAAAATTATACACAAAAATTAACACTTAATTTGATAATTTGTCCAGTTCATAAAAATCCCTTAACTGCCGATAAAAAGTTACTCGATTCGCTCCCCAGTGCTACTGTTTTCCACGTAGGCACACGACGTATGTTATGAAAAGAGGGAAAAGGGAGAGAAAAGGAATAAATAAGCAAATCCTCTGAAATAAGTAAATTCTTCGCAAATAGTATCAAGGTCCTTTTATATATTGCACTCCAAAGCCTTCGGAATAATTTTATGGATAGCAATGCACAGAAAACGTCGTACTTAAAAAAACGAATATATACGTTCGGGGCAATCAACGTCTTTGGTGAGCGAGACGTATATATACGTCGGTGGCACTTAATAGGTTAAAGTCGCATTGTACCTTTAGTGTGAAAGAATAGTATTATTGAATTCAATGCATTGTTATTGTAAGGAAGGGGGGGGGCATGATGAAAATTAAAATTGAATATTAGATAGCAAATATTGAAAGTTTGAGAATCACAAATTTAAATCAATTACCTTAATAGATTTAAAAGGGCTAAATTCAAATGGTCACATTGTAAATATAATCACGTATTCTCCATTGAATTCAAAAGTAATATTAAACTTGTATTTATTGCTAGACTTGTAAAATCTCGATACACAATTTCAAATCTGATAATTTAGTAAAGATGAACAAGAAGTAAAACTTTTCGAAAAGTTTTTCAAAACATATTCTTATTCTATAAGTATATTTTTAAATTAAGTGCATATTGTTAACCAGTGTGCTATATTATTGTTGGCAAATATTTAAATTTTAAATAAAGTTGCTGTAAAAAGCACAAAAGTTGGCTACAGCAAAGCTGATGAACTGATTGACTGGCAATAC
>BMAV01025137.1:88716-100320 GCA_019973955.1 Trichonephila inaurata madagascariensis | reverse complement strand
TTCAGCGGATGTGTTGAGTTCAGGTGCAGACGTGGCGGAATAAACCGCGGCGGGCAAAGCAACGTCTGCTACCTTGTCTGCGATTTCGGCTAATTTATCTAAAGTTTCTGAGGAAACTGAAAGTACAGTCTGAATTTGGGATGGGAGACGCTGTAACCATAAATTTTTTAGAAATTCATCTTGCAATTGACCACCGGACAGTTCTTTCATCTTTCGTAGCAAGTGGCTTGGTTTATTGTCGCCTAATTGTAATTCGGTTAAAAGTTTTTTTATTTTTTGGTGTTCCGAATCTGCAAATTCTCTAATTAAGCGATCGGATAGCGTTACGTATTTATTTTCAGCCGGAGGTGAAAGAATAATATCGGAAACATGGGAAAGTGTTTCCGGATCCAACATAGAAACGAGCGCTGCATATTTTGTTTCATCTTGAGTAATTTGACTCAAAACGAAAGCACTGTCACATTGCCGATCCCAAAGTGCGACATTATTTCGCCAAAACACTGGAAGACGTAACGCGATCCTTCCAACATTAGAAGAATCTTCCCTCGTAGGTGACGTCATGTTTGTAAACAAAACAACGAGCGAGTGGGGTCAGGGAGAAAGAACAGAATAAAAAAATGAACCGAAACCACTTGACTACGAAGGAATGCTCGCGAATTGAGAGGCAATATATCATACAGAAATGAAACATAAATGCACATTACATGTAAATAATACAACATACATTAAATGTGAAAGGTATAAGAAGCTGAAATACATTATCGCGAAAGAAATAGATAGCTAAAGTATGTTTAGAATGATTATATTGAGGAGTTTAGCACAAAGAAACAAGGCGTGATTAAAAACGCACTTACTTGTGATTTCTTTGCCATCCGAAACTTTTAGGGATGAATTAATGCGCAGAAGGTGTTCACGTCTGCTTCAGTCACCATTATTGTTGTAATTTGGTCTATTAATTATTAGTGTCTTTCGTGTTTAAGTTAACACCATCGGATAACATATACACACACATTTATTCATCTCGAGAACGGCAAGACCCTCTGTGGTTCATCGCCTCAGAGTAACTGCTCGAAACTGAACCAGTAGGGTTGCCAGATATAATATAAAATATTTACAAAGAAATGCTACAGAGCCACAGCCGCCACATATATATAGGCCAATTCTCTACTAACAAGAGATAACATCCAAACAATAACATTCGACAAACACATAGACAGCAGGAAAATCACACAATGAAGGACAAAAGAGTAATCGAGATAATAAATATATATATATATATAAAGCACAGTACGAGGGATTCCCACGCGATGGCGCACACTAGAGTTTCAGCAACCTAACTGATTCATTTAATTCAGTTTTCATTCTACCACCAGAGGGAAGCCGTGAAAGTGTGGTGGCGCCACCTAGCAGTTATTACTTTAATAAATATAGCCTGATTACAATCTTGATTTAACATTTTGCACCTTTTATTTAAAATGATCATCTTTTGACTTCAAACGAACTTCAAGTCTCTTTGGCCAACGATTTATTCACACATGCACTACCTCCATGGAAATTTCCATCAAGAACATTTAAGATCGTTCTAATTGAGATGTCTGTTTATGATACATCATTGCTTCTAATATTGACCATAATTTATAGTCAATTGGCTTTTACTCTCTGGCCGGAACATCAATTTTTTTGCCGCACTAAGAAACATCCGTGTGACAGACGGGTACGTAATTTTTTTCGAATTTTAAGGATTGTTTTAAATGTCCTTATAGTTCATGAAATTGGATATGGTTCAAATAAGATGTGTGAGGTTAAATCAAGCACAACAATATATTTTTATCGGTAGAATTGGGACTAGTATTTTTATAAAAACTAACTAAAAATTATTTATATTCGTGTAATAGTAATTAAAAATAATAATAATACCAAACACGAAAAAACACTAGGAATATCCGTCTGATAGACGGTGATAGATAAGAAAAATTGCATATCGTGAAAAAAGTTGCCATGTACCACCACGTGATCTTCTCACTGGGTAGAGTCCAACTGAAGATGTCAAGGCATCCCACCCCCAAAAACACACCACAGCGTTATCTACAGGCATCAAAGCAAATAATCCCCGTTTGAGGGACGGATGCTCCAGTCAGAGGGTTAAGTCCGGTATGCTGGAAGTCCAATCTTTATGTTCTATTAAGTCCGGCACATTTTCCTATAAAAAAAACAAGGTCATCTTCGTCTTATGGGCAGGAACAGTCTTTTTAACACGTGCTATTAATAATGTTTGTGACGGGGCTTTATCGGTACTTCTTCTAATAATCCTCTTGGGATATCTTTGGGGCCAGAATGGCAATTTTTTCCAACCAATTCAAGAAGAGAGCGTGGCTATGCAGATTAGGTATTATATATATTGGAACGTTAGTATTCGCGGAGAGCGCTAAGTGAAGAAGTAAAGTTAAGTGAGGTAAAGCTCTAGGTGAAGTTTTAGGAGAAGAGTCTTAGTGTATTCTATGAGTTCTGTGAGTCGGTCTAATAGTGCCAGTGAAGCTGAGTAATAAGTGGGTCCGAGACCAGAATTGTATTCCCTTAGCCGGATCAAGTTGGATCGAAGAATATACTGACGCTATAAGGACTGTAGCTGTTGGCCAAGGAAACAGTGATAAGACAGTTTGATTAAGCTTTAAGACTAGAGCGGGTTATATTAAGTTAGGAAATAATCTATAAATATAGATTTTTTCAGTGGTTAATTGCGCTATTTATCAGAATTACGGTTTACGTCGCATCACTCCTTATCATAGGCCTCCCAGACTAGTGTTGTTTTATTGAATATATATTAAGATCATAATAAACTAATTTTATTATGGAAGAGTTTAGTGGTCAATCCTTCATTCCCTCAAACATAGGTCGCGTGGATGGTGACGAGATGATTCCCCCAGCGCGCGGGGTATCACACGTTGATAATACCATGTTGAGTAGAGTTTGACACACTATGACATTGATGTATGCCGTGTAACAAAGTTTCATGCATAGAACACCAGTAAAATACATAAATAAAACTTGAAATATTTCTGTATTCTTTCAAATGTTATTTTTGCTGTATTCGTTATAGTTTTTTTTACTACAGAGCTTTGAAACCCGGGAGAGAATTATGAATAACCCTGTGTACATTTATAGCGCATTTTTTCATATATTAATTCAATTTTTTTAAGAAAAAAATCTGAAATATATTTCCGCACCACTATTTAAAAATCAAAGCTTAGCACCTTTTCCCCTTCTGTTCTTCGCTTTGCATATAATTAAAAAGACTTTGATTTCATTTTGTGACACATTAACTAAAAGGGAAAGAACAAATTCGATTTAGGAAGAAGATGGAAAGTTAATCTTATTTTCTCAGTAGGTAGGAAATTTATAGAGCTTGGTCTAACACTGATTAATTTATAGAGCATTCACGTAATATCGTAATTATTTTCCAATTTGAAAGTCGAAACTTAGTTTTAAAGACTTTAATGGACTTTAAGATTAGCTGCGATCTATTTTATAAAAATGCAAGCTGATGTGAAAAATTTCTTTATATCAATGGAGAAAGATTAATGTTTTTTTATAGTAATAGCAAATAGAGATATGTTATTATTCAAAAACTACGCACATTTTAGAGCTTTAGAAGAAATGTAGTATTTTTGATAGGGAATTTTTTTTAAAAAACACTGTATGATCAGTTGAACCAAAATTTGATTTCTTATGTCCTTTTTCTTCTTTTGTAATTATCTTCGTTAGTCAACCCTTCAAACAAACAATCAAGAGAAGAAACAAACAAACAAACAAACAAACAAACAAGGACTTCCTAAGCTGGCACATCCTTCTCCAAACTTTCGCACCATACCAAGGAAAGGACTGAGCATAGTAATACAGTATGAAGCTCTTTAATTAAGAACTAAGATAATAAGTTTTAACAATATAGTTTCCCGCCTCTAACCTTCCCTTTGATATGCCAATTTATTAGGCGGAAATAACATTGAAAGAGAAAATGCAGTTTAAAAATTGATACATACACATACATATACAGGGTGGTCCCGAATTCATGAAACAAGCTTTACAGGACATTGAAACAATCATTTATTGTATAGGAATGTATGGGCGTAAGTGATCAAATGAGGTGCAAACAGACGAAATAAAAGAAAGGAGAAATGGAGTTATCGGTTGGTTGTGTTGCCGGTAGGGGGCAGTACATGTCTATACGCTATTCAACATGATGCATCTCATTAGAGGAAAACGCCATTTACAATTGTGCTGATGTCTACGATGGGTGACTTTACCTATGGCAACAAATTAAAAATTACGTATGCCGACAAATTACATGTATGGCCGTACAAATGGTAACGGCAGAGCTGTGCTACGAATGCATCACGCGCAGTTTCCTGATCGCCGAATGCCGGATCACAGAATTTTTCAGCTGCTACATCGTCTACTTCGTGAAACACGTTCGTTCCGCGTCACCAGACATGTTGTTGGTCGTCGAAGAGCTGTAAAAAGTCAAAGCATGGAAGAAAGCATCTTGAACGTTGTGGGTGATAGACCAAATTTAAGTACAAGAGCTGTTGCTCATCACGTAAGTGTAAGTCATCAGACCCTTTGTATAGTGTGTTAAGCGGAAATCGCTTACACCTCTTCCATTTTCAGTGGGTTTGAGCTTTGAATCCAGAAGACTATCTTCTCTGACTGCTAATGGATGGTACAGCAATGTGTACTGCAGCTGAACTTCATAGCTCACGTGCTGAACAGTTATTGTAAACATTATACTCGTCAACGACGTTTTCAATAAACACTTTGTATTTCCTTTTGTGTCTTATTTTTTTGTATTTGTGCCCCACCGCGTAATTTGAACCCATACGTTCCTTACAATAAATGATTGTTATAATGTCCACCCTTAAAGTTTTTTTTTTCTATTGAAAACAATTATAAAATCCCCGTGCACCACAAAGTATCACACGGGGCTTATAGAAGTAAGTAATAAACACATATTCAGGGGAAACAAAAAAATAAAAAAAAATATTGAGATTAAGAAGAAATACAAATATTTACAACAAATTCACAGAAATTTTTGAAAGCATTTCTGGTAGAAAGAAGTTGGTGAAAATTCGGAGGCCAATTTATATTAAGTCCCTTGAAAGCCAGTCTTAGGATCTTTCTTTCTCTGGCAAACTTAGAACACAGAAGGAGCACATGTTCTACATTTTCCTCGCCTCCAATATTACAATCACAGGAAGATGTCGGAACTAAATTAAATTTGTTCAAGTAGCTTTTGAAATTACCATGACCAGTGAGAAATTGGGGGTTATTTTGTAGTAAAGTAAGTAAGTGTAAGTGTTTTTGTTTGGGTTGTTTTTGTATTTTTGTGTACCCTCTTAAAGTTTGTACCATGAATTCGGGACCACCCTGTATATGCAATTATACATACATACATGTATATACTACTAGATTCAAAAAGTTCCTGGAATGGTTCCCTACATTCATGCCGGTGTTCGTTGGAGAGGAAATATCTGTTTCGGGGGTTGGCAGCACTAATAAGGAAATACACAGCCATCTGGAATTCATTTCCTACACTGTTGGCGTTAGCTGCAGATCATTTCTGACAAAGCGAATTTTTCGTTCGTCGAATTTTGCAATGTCGTCTTTGGAGCAGAGTGTAAACATCCGATTCTGTGTCTTGCTCGAGAAATCACCTGAGACGCTCGAGATGTTGAAGAAAGCCTACGAAAATGATTCCATCACCAGAGGAGTTTTACCCGTTTCTATGGCTGAAAATGAAATCGAAGGAGCGTCGTTTTGTGGATTCAGATGAGGTGATCCAAAATGCGACTAAGTAACTGAAGTTCATCTCAAAAAATGAATTCCAGGAGTTTTTTAAACAGTTATATATGATCCCTGGAACAAGCGTGCGGATTATGAGGGCAGTACTTTGAAGGCTAATAAGATTAAATTATTGTTGTACTTTTTAATGATTTGTAATTGATTTATTTCGGGAACTTTTTGACGCTTCTGTACATATGCATGCTTATATATGCAAACTTAAAAAAAAGTTGGAGCATTTAAATATTGCAAAAATACGACCTAACGCTTTTAATTTTCAAGTACAATTTATTTTTTGTACAAAATAATGTATCCTAAATAATGATGTGGGATTTTAAAGTTCTAGTTTGTTAAAAAGGGGGATCAAAGATTATTTTAAACGCTAATTAAAATTTTAAGCATATAATACATTTTTGTACTTGCATATACATTAGAGTGGATCAATTTTTTTTTTCAGGATTTCAAAGCCTACCTACGTGGAAAAGATATTCTCTGGTATGTGGATGAAGGGAAAATAAAATAAGAAATTAATATTAGTGTTGATTAATTTAGCAATTATAAAACCAATAGGTAACTTTTCTTTTGAAACTGTAAACAAGTTAACTTACTTGGGAACTCTGATCTCATTTAGCAACGATCTAAACATTGAAATAAACAAAAGAATTTGTTTTGCTAATAGAAGTTTTCATGGCCTTAGAAACTAATTCAAGTCTAAGTTTATTTCTATAAACAACAAGTTGAGCATATAAAAAACTTTAATCAGTCCAATTGCTCTGCATGGAAGTGAATGTTGGACCCTTAATAAAGCAGAGGAAGAAAGGTTGCTCATTTTTGAAAGAAAAAATCTTAAGGAAAATCTTTGGACTTATTTAAAAGAACAATGAGTAGAGAATTCTTTGCAATCATGGAATTTACGGGAAATATGGCAAATATGGTGGGACTGACATTATGAGAACTATAAAAGCATCACGCGTATTAGGTGTGGTTGGGCTTTCTGTACAGATATGTCCATGCTTTTCCTACCAAAAAAAGTAACTTTTACGAAAATTGAAGGGGCCAGACGCGTAGAAGACGACCACCTATACCAAAAGTGGTGAACCTTCATGAATCAACGTGCCATTTTTTCTTAAAAAAATGTTTAAGGAGGTATAAAAGTGTGCGAAATAATTTTGACTTGTGATTATTCGAAAAATAATAAAACTAAATACTAGCAACACAAAACTCTTTACTCACTGTGAAAAAAAAATTCTGCACTGTATAGTACTAAATGTTTTAGTTATAGGAGTAATTCAAATCAAAGTAACGTTCAAATCAAAGTAACGACTTCCGTCGCTGCAAATTAGATGACAAATTAAATATAATAGGATTGTAAGATGTTACTTTTATTAAAATGCATGCTGAATTGGAGTCACCTGTAAAACGTTTTCTAAACGAGTCCTTAATGTTATTTACCATTGAAAATAATAACTTGCAGCCATAGATAGATGAAAATGGGGTTGTGATAGTATGAGGAGTCAGCTTCTTCAAACAGTTAAATGTATCTGGAATCGAATTCTATGTTTCCAAAATTTCATTACTTACATATTTTTACTATATATTAATTCCAACTTTTTCATTTTTTCAGTAAATTTTTGAATCCACACTGAACTACACTGGAAATGAACCAGTTGTATATCAAATTCTTCAATTCCCAACCAGTCGAATTGACACTTCAGTTTGTTAGATGAAGACATATCACACACAGGTTACATAATAAATTTGGTTGTTTCCGATAATTATTTGAACTGAGAACATCTCACTGAAAATTCCTTGATTGAAAAATCAATTACGGAAATAAATTTTTCAATAACTTTTTCTTCGTCTGTTTTCTCATGTATATTTAAATCTTTGATATTTTTTTTCAAGTTTGGGAAGTACTTGTAGTTTCTTGTAATAATATCGTTTATGAAAGCACGCAGTTAAGCGTCAAAAGCACGAATGCGATCCTCATGAAGATTACTTCATAGTGAGCTTTGTGTTATTTTCAATCAAAATGCAAACCATTTTGATCAGTGGCGTGCCCAAAATATTGTGTCACGTGCCATCAAGGGCACTCGTGTCATTGGTTCGCCCTCCCTGACCTAAACGATGGTTAGACGATGTTGAAAAGGACCTCACTAAAGAGAATCAACCGATTGAAGACCATCGTGACTGTAAGGGTCAGCCTTGGTCTGCAAAAGGCTGATGAGCTTATGAAGAAGCATTATAAAACACTGCATTTAAAATATTTTTACATTTTTCTTCCAATCAAATTATACTTAGAATTGTTTTATTTTGTCTGTAAATTTACCTCGATATTTTTTAAGTGGGCAGACAACACAAACAAAAAATATAAGAAGAGAAAACCATACGAATATAAAAATTAATATTTTCTTTAGTCTAAGAAATGTAAAAACCAAAATGATTTAAAAGATCCAGAATATGTTCCGGTAATAGACTTAATAAAATCGATTAGCTCGATCTTTATTTTGTTAGCTAACAAGATTAATAGAAAAACTATTGGAACCTAATGCTATTTTCTCCTTATTTATCGATTCTTCTTAACAATCGTTTTCGGAAAAATAAAATACTTGTTGCTTTCTTTACCGTCTTTCTGCTTCGAAAGATTTCTAAGGCAATTGACTTAATTCAATCAATTTTATGAATAACCAATGACTAGTTAGAAACCGAAGCTAATGGAATTGAATTCTGGGAAATAAACTAAATGTATTTTTTGACCCACATTTGCATAATATTCAATGATATAATTATAAATGAGTGTTATTTTTTTGGCAAAATGAACTTAACAGTTTTTTACTTTACGTTCAATCAAAGTTTTATTTTTGAACAGTATTATCTCACTGGGGTGTTCAAAATTATGAAAAAATGCCCATTTAGTAAAACTTCTTCAAAACTTAATGATTGCTGTAGTCTAGAGGTTATGGTTACGATCTTGTGTATAGAGTATAGCGGATTTGAGTCCTTGTGCCACTGATTGATTGATTGTATATTAACGTCGCACTGTTCAGCTACACGGGGGCTTTTGGAGACGGACCACGTAATTTTGAACCATGGTCAAGTGACGTGGACGACACCTGAGCTGGCACCCCCTCTCCTAACTACCACACCACACCAACGGGAGGACGTTTCAGCTCGAAAGATTTAACGTGCATCGCTACCCTACACGGCGGGTTTTAAATGGTAATGGGCTCGAACTCATGACAAGGCAAACCACGGTCCGATACCTATCCCACTCGGCTACCGCGGCCGTCCCTTGTGCCACTGAAGGCAAACCGTGTAAAGGAGGCCGATGCACATTAGATCTGGATCGTGTCTTGCCTTGTCACGAGTTCGAGCCCAGTACCACTAAAGACCCACCGTGTAGGGCAGCGATGCATGTTAAATCTGTCGAGAGCTGAAACGTCCTCCCGTTGGTGTGGTGCGGTAATTCTGAGAGGAGGGGGGTGCCAGCTCAGGTGTCGACAACGTCACTTGACCATGGTTCAAAATTACGTGGTCCGTCGCCAAAAGCCCACGTGTAGCTGAACAGTGCAACGTTAATATTCAATCAATTAATCAATCAAGCACATTAGATCTGTCGAGGTTCAATGAATGTCCTCTCGTTGGTGTGGTAGTTAGGAGGGGTGAAATTTCAAGTGTCTTCCTCACATCACTTGGCCAAGTTTCAAAATAGCGAGGTCCGTCGCAAATAGCCTTCGTATTGTTTTAGACAGTGATGTTAATATAACTGGAAGCCCAGTGGCTGAATGGTAGTGTATCGCTGTTCTATGATGGTATGAAATAAAGGGGGAAAATGTGTAGGTTTTTGCTAAGAGATTTATATATATATATATATATTATCCAACGAAAAATTTAAATATATAGTAATTTAATTTTGGGTGTAGAGTTATAGCTTTTTTCCATTAATATTTTTTTTCAGAATTCTATGAAGGAAAATGCAAAGAAATAAGATAATATAAAAAAATCTTTTCTGAAAGAACAAAGAGAAAATTTGAAAAGGATAAATTAACTTAATAAGAGGTTGAATTATATATGATTTTTTTTAAAATTCTCCTATGTACAAGAGTGCTTTAAAATTTGTTGAAAAAAAAGAGATGTAACCACCTCCCGCAAAAGTAGTATAAGTATGTGGTTTTTATAACGAAGAAAGAAAGAGAGAGAGGAAGAGAGTAGATTTTAAAACAAAATGATATGAAAACTCTGCTTTTGCAATAAAAAAATTCTTAAAGTAACTTTTCCAAATCCTGCTTGAAAGATTAAATTTTTAAAGTATTAAAAAAAAATATATATTGAACAGGCACAGGTCTAAAAAAAAGCTTAATTTAAGGAGAATTACTTTTGAGAGGAAAAAATTGGAAGTATAGTTATCATTAGCAAAGTAAATTATTTAAAGCAGGCTGTTTTTCAGTCACTCAATCTCTTATTTTACTTTAAGGGATTAGTATTTTTTAATGACTTAGGTTGAATTTTTTTCAAAATGTTTTCAATATTCAAAAGGCTGCCAGCGATTAAAACTTTACTCGAAAGCTACGATATTTTAATGTTTCACTTCTCATTGTATAAGTAAAATAAAAATCACTCATAGTTTTTGGATTACCTTTAAAGTGTTTTTTCACCACTAAAAATACTTTTTGAGTGCCTTTTGCTTAACATCTTATCTATAGAGAGATCAAAATCTTTTCTTTTTTATTAAAGATACAGTCAAAAAGCAAATGTCAAAATCTGTAATATGCTTTAATACATTTTTCATTTTATTTTCTTCATTATGTTCTTTTATCTTTAAATCTAAGTAGAAATTTTTTATGAAAATATCAGTTTAAATTTTAATCTCAAGAAAAAGTTTAAATCTTTATAAAAAAATCACCAAATATATTGATAATTCAGTAAGGTTTAAAAAAGTAGAAGTTATAAAATGATTTTCTGCGACGTAATTTCAAATATTTTTTTGTATATGATACAGTGGTGTGTATAAGCTACTGCCTTGGGGTTGCCTATAGTTAAAAAAGAAGATTATATTAAAGCAAGGGGATGTAATCTTATGCTAAAAATTAAAAATCTGTTGGTCCATGGAAGGGGGTTTAGCACGCAAACCTTACCCTTGTGTATGCCATTGATATGATATAAATAGATATTAAAGGTAATTCATTATTGATTTCGAGGCTTCTGAATAAAAATTAAACATCACAGAATTTCATGCTGTATATCCCCTTAATAAAATTAATCAAAAGCATAAATTTGTATAATTTTTAAGTATTTTTTTCAAAAACAATTTTTTGTTTATTTTCGAACTTATTTCTTATATACTTTTCTCTATAACCTCAAAAAATTTGAAAGCTCTAAACTTAAAAAACGCAGAATTATGATAGTTTTTACGTTTGTTTTTGTTCAAATCCCTATGACAAATCAAAACTTTAAACTTACTTATCTCAGAAAGATAAAATAAGTAGTTTGTCTTCATTAAAAATGGTAAGGCTTTTTTTCTATTATGCCTAATGCTTTGACTTTTTTTTATCAATTGCTAATAGTACGCATAACAAAAGTTGGTATGCATTTTTGAATCAAAGCAATACTTATTTTTTGATAATGGCTTATTAAGTTACCGCGCTAAAGTATTCAAGTACTTGCTTTCTTCCAACAGAGCAAGCGCAGAATACAGCGTAACGCATTTTTGTTAACGCTTGTAAAAATTTCACTACTCATAATATTTCCATACCGGGGGGGGGGGGGTTT
>BMAV01025137.1:75568-88616 GCA_019973955.1 Trichonephila inaurata madagascariensis | reverse complement strand
TTATATGAAAATCAATTCTTAAGGAGTAAACTCCAATAAAAATAATATAAAACAAAAAATAATATATAATAAAAAATAGTATATAATAAAAATAATATATAATAAATAATATATAATTATTAGTTAATCAAACTAACTAGTACTAAATAATAAAATTATTTTTTAGGAAAGCGTATATATTATTCACATAATATTCAAATTGTTTTGCCTAAAAATTCCTTAGAATGTGATATATTTTAAAACAAGGTGATGCACATAAGCCCATCTCACACTGACGCCGTTTCAAACTTAAAAAGAAAGTATGGAAATCTCATCATACAATGGAAATGTCATCACAGTATTTAAATCTCTATCATACAGTCTATTTCTACCATCTGTTAGAAAAAGAAACAACTATTTTAGAAAACGATAAACGCTTTCGTAATATTTGAAACAATGCAAAATCCACGCATCCATAACGTTGAGGGATAGAGTGTGATGAACGCGCTTAAATGCGTTCGTTACGTCCAACTAAATTTCTTCAACAAACACTTTGATACAATCCAGTTCAATTTAAAACTTCTCTCTTTACTTCTTCCTTCTCCTACTTTCTAGTACTTTTACTTTAAGGCTTTAAATTTTTCTCATTTATAAATTAAAATCATGTAGAATTCGTTCGAAGATATCAATTGGAAGCCGGATCAGTTAAGAAAGCAGTTTGTTTTGTTATCTTTAAATCATTGCTAAGACAAAATAAAAAAGCTGCTTTACATAGAAACTCGTATATTTTTTTTACATCTTATGCCTTATCTTGAAGCCACGGATTGTTCAAAAGATCTCGACAGTTTTTGTATAAAGCTAATTAGAAGCCTTCTTTAAGAAATATAACTGTCAGGATTAATAAAGAAACGAGAAACACATGCTCTTTTCTACTCTTATTTCATGAATAACTTATTTCTCAGTGAAAAAATAAAATACTTTGTTTTCGTTATTGTTTTAACGCTTAAGATTTCCTAAGTTAATAGCTTCGATTTCATTTATTCATATCCAATTGCATAACCTGAAGTTAGTGCGATCGAATACACTTTTCTGAGACAGCTCTTTAAGAGGTTTTTTTTTCCTATTCATCACTTAAGATATACTTACAATCGCAATAATAGTATTACAGATTTGCTTCGTCGAGAAAAGAATTTTAAGGGTTTCGCTTTGCATTCGATAAAGCTTTCATTCCAGGATGTTATTGCTTTCTTGAAGGCGAATCGAATTCTATGGAGGATAAAATTCCGAATATTTTTTGTACGATTGGCTTACGATTGCTTGAATTTTATAGACATAGAAGAGAAATAATGCTAATGATGTAAGCTATGTTTTGGAGAGTTCATTTTATTTAATTCATATTTAATGAAGTATTTAAAAGTCTGCGCTTTGTCGACAAAGGAATTCATTTTCTCTACCATAGTCATATTTTATGAACTTCTTTTTAAACATTGTTTCTCTCCATTCAATGATTAAATTTTACATTCTACATAAGTTTTGACTTATTTTATTTTGTAACTCAAGTATAAACTTTTATAATTCATGTAAAATGTTTTTTTTAACTTAGATCAGCATTCTAATTTTATAGCCAAGTGAACTCTCACTTTCTTAAAAGCTTTGTGGTGATAAAAACAATAAAACATAAAATAAATTTATTGTTAAGAAGGTCCGGCACATGAATTTTTGAAAAATTATAAATTTTGAGTTTTTTACATTTTTTAAAAGTTCAAACATTTCTGCTTAAAATGATGTATGATATACAGAGATGCGATAATTAGAAATGTTTTTTATTTATTTTTTAAAAGTAAGCTACTCTCATTGACAAATTACAAATTTTTACTTTAAAGCCTGTTTTCTCAAAATGCAATATTTTTCTCTCTTTATGGACCTTTTTCTCAAACTAATTAATGTAGGATCCTCAAAATTTCATTGAGCATACTTTCAACATGTTTACACATGTTAATGGAGGGAATAAGATACATCCAGCGAATTGTTTTAGGTAATGTATTTTTAAACTAAATTTTAAGGAAAAAAATTTGGCATTTTTAAAAAAATTCATAATTGTTTTAATTTTTAACAAAAAGACAAAACCCTGCATTAAAGTCTTATTGATAGTACATATAACCTACTGTGAAAATGTCATTTATTAGTAGCTAGAAGTTTCTGAGAAAAAAGTACATAAACTTACGTGATTTAACATGGGCTCCAATGGAAGTGCTAGAACCCCTTAAAGTTCATTGACAAGAAAGTAGCAAGTAGTGAGTGATGAAGATGTAAACCAAACTTTTTCAACTCACGGAACCCCTAGACCTGGAAAATCTTTTGCGCACATCCTTTGGTGAGGATCACATACTGATTTGCCTATTCCGTCATGCTTGGCCTTTTAGGTCCCCAGACCTCAATCTATGTAATTATTGGTTGTGGGGTTACTTGGTCTCAAGTCTATCGTGATCTTCTAAGCTCTTTAGGGATGCTAAATAACAACATCCAACGGCAATTTTCTCGTTATACTTACAGATATGCTGTACAATGCTGTTCTCAACATTGTTCCTCGACTACAGGTGTTGTTGAGGAATAATGATGAATGTATTGAACATTTGTTCTAAAGAATATCGTTTATTGCTATAATCTATTGTTGTACTAAATATTGCTTTTGTTATCATAAGAACTCGCCCCCCCCCCCCCATCCAGTTTTGGTTTCGATAAAACCCATTGTCATCTCAAGCATCTGTGTCAATTTTAACCTCCCTCCCTTCATTATTCAATGAATATTTTACTTATTAACTGACTTTTGGATCTCCCTGTATTTAATTGAATAACCTTGAAATGAGATAGTTTAAATAGTAGAATTACTAGAATTCAACTTTTGTTTTTAATTAAGAGGGAAAGAGGAAGTATAAGCAGCATTATATATATATTTTACTTTTTGTCTGCAAAAGTAGGATAACCAGTAGGATATGCAAACCAGTAGGATATCACTACCTACTTCAATTAATTCAGAGCTATATTCACAGCTTGTAACAATATATTTCTAAAGATTAAATAAAAGTTTATTTTGCTTTGTTTAGCTTTTGAATAATTCTGTAATTGCAATTTTATCTATATCTTCAGAGGTCCGTGTATTTTTTTACTGAAAGGAATTATGTGAGAGTTTCAAGAAGAGTTTTTTGAATTATAAGACTTTCTTGCATGTCAGAAAAACAAACATTTTACTTCTGATACCGTAGCAATAAAATTTATCTAAACTATACAATTTAAATTAAATTAAAATGCCGATAATTATTATTATAATTGGTGGTAACTCTGAAAATAATGTGAATTTTTCGAAACTCTTAATTCAGACTCTCTGAAGAAGTCTTTACTTTATATAGGTGAAATATATTTATTTTAGATGCATGTTTTATGAAAGGAGAGCATTTTGAAAAAAGATTATTCTAAGTTAATTTTTTGCCAAAATATTGTATTTAAATAATTTTTTTTGTCATAATGTTCTTAAAACTATTTTATACATGTATTCTAATCTAAGTGACACTAAGTATCATGAAAATTATCCATTTATGCGCTTTCTTAAAATCCCGGTTCCGAACGTAGTCGGATACCTTAAGAAAATAGAATTTTTAAAGGTTTTAGAGTTGTATAGCCTTAAATGCGCTTTAGGATTATATCCATTCGTTACGACTCCAATATCTTCTACCAATTTGATAATTGATTTACTCAGTGGCATCAACAAATATTGTAAAGTATTTTTATCTACTTTTATGTATATCACTTCTACTATATTTTATCCATAATTTTATTTTGATTATCACAAGCTATTTTTCAAAGGAAACAGTCAAATATTGAATAATATTTTATTAAATATTTATGAATATCGAATGTTTCTAAAATATCAGTTGACGTATTGCGAAATTTTGATCTTATATTTAATTCTTTTCATTTAATCATGTGACTCTTCCCTAGTTAATGTTTACTATAAACGTAACACAAAGATTATAATTTAATAAGTTGGAGGAAGAAATGAAAACTATTTACTTATTGCCAAAGATACGGATAGAAAACGAACATTCTTTTACATTTGTACATGATAGAAGTGAAAACAAACAAACAAAAAAGATCTACCTGAAATTTAATCCATCATAAAACTTGCTTTGTAATTTAAGACACGCTTTTGAGCAATCACAACTTATTTCCTAATGAATCCAGACTTTTTGTGTTCCTTGGAAATGTGACCTAGTGATGGATCGATGAATCACTATTACTTTATTTTTTGTTTCCCTGATTTTTTCAGAAATAAAACTTACACAAGAATGAAAGAATTTATGTAGAACAGAGATTCCGAAACTGTTTTCGTCAGATGCGCAATAAATATTTTCGTTTACTTAGACACCGGAAATCAAAATATTGACTTCCTGTAAGAAGTAAGAACGTTTAATATGTATTAGGCATAGTGATTTCGAAACATTTCTGGTTTAGTATCTTAATTGTAAGAAGAGTTTCTCATAGCAACTAGAATAAAACAGAATCTCATTTGGTAGTTCACTTACGTTTTTGCTGTTACTGAAAAAATAAAATGAAATAATAATAATATATCCTATGAGTAAATGAAAGAGCGAGAATGGGAAAGAAAGATAATTAAAATAAAATCAAAGTGAATAAAACTATACTCAGGAGAAGTGATTGGACTGAAAAACGCGAATTCCACATGCAAAATGAAATTTAAAAAAATTTAGGCAAATATATAATTTGAGCAATCTAAAAATTCATTCGGAATGCTATTCAATGCCACACGCTGACATTCCACTGAGCTTTCGATTAATAACTTGCTTTTATTCTTGTTGATCAAAAAAGCTTATTATCTTCTTTTGGCAACAGTTGAACTGCAACAGTTTCTCATTATTTCTTGCGTGGAAGTTAGGAAGAATTCGTTTAAATAATTAGTTTGGTATACACAAGGATCATTTCGAAAATTTTGAGATACATCCAGGCCTTTAAAGTTATACTTACTAAATTTTAGGAGTGTTCAAAGTAGTCTCCTCCAGCATCAATGCACTTTTGTAGACGAATTTTCCACGGATTAAATGTCTCAAACCATTCCTTTTTTGAAATACATAAGAAAAACGCATTTATAGCTACATCGATCTCTTCTGAATGAAAACGACGTTCACGTAAGTTTTAGATTAAAAAATAACCAAAAGAGTCCCACATAGCTAGATCAGGATAATAAGGTAGATGTTCTATCACTTTAATTTGTTTTTGTTTAATAAACTAAGCTGTTAATCCAGCTGTTTGGGTAGATGCATAGTCACGATGAAACATTAGTTCCATAAAATTCACTTCTTGGAGAATTTCTGGAAAGACATTTAGTGGTATATACCAGTTTGCTGTTATTGTCTTCTATCCTTCCAACTTGATGGCTTTGACCAATCCCGTACTTCTGAAGAAATCAGCATACATTACTTTTTACATAACTTGTTGTCTTTACAGCATTTTCGGCGTGGGATCATCTTCAAAGACTCCTACTTTGCTTTCTTGACGTGTTGGAAAGTGGCCCCCCCCCCTGGAAAAAAACTGGTATATAAGTTTTATTACCCGTTTCAACTTTAGATGTAATGCGGTGGCAACCATTACTGTGCGATTAAGGATTTCTTTACTGATTTTGAAACACTCCTCTTTTTGGTGCTCGGATAGATTATGGGGAATCCGACATCAAACTACTTTTTCCATTTGTAAATCTTCTTGCATAATTTTGTATATGGCTGCGGATCCAATGTTAATTTAGTTCTGTATCATTTGGTAGGTACAGCGATTGTCATACATTAACACTTTTCATATGGCAGACACATTATCCGGTATTTCTGCCGACCGCAGCCTTACCTCTGAAAAATTCTTCAAGCCATCTGAATACAGTAGAACGACATGGAGATTCATTCCCAAATGCTAATTGCAGCCACACATTGAACGCATTCGTCTTGATTATTAAACCCTTCTTTCAAATCATAGAAATTCATAACACTATAATGTTCTCGCGTCAACTCCATTTTCTCTTCTGTCTAAAATTTATTATACACTAAACAACTTGGAATAAGTCAGTAAAAATCATTTCAAAGTCATAAGTCATCAAAAATTTCAAAGTTACTCTCGTATGAAAAGTCTGATATTTTTTTATTAATGAGCGTTCGTTTCCCGACTTTCGTTATGTTTATGTTTTTGGCATAACCTCGTTCACTGTCGTATTGTCCATTGTCAGAGTCACATTTCAACAAAGAAAATTTTCTTGAAAGTGTTATTTGTTTTGAATTTTTTAAGATATGAATTCAGCCGATGTTCGGGCTATTTTTTTACATGAGTAAAAACTTGGTAATAATGTTGTCTAAGTTGCTTACAATTTTAACCAGATATTTGGGAAGAATACTGTTAATGAGACTGAAAAGAGCAGCTTTTAGATTGAAAAATGTCTGTCTTGTGATTTCAAAATAAACCACGTAGGGGATTCAAAGCATTTGTAATTAAATGATGCTCTGAAAGCAATGGTGAAAATAAAACCAATTGTATCGCCAGTAAAAAATTATGCATCTATCACTTGTTAATCGGGATAGCCTGTAATATCGTAGCGTTGCCAATGATCACTCGTGAATGATTTTTTCTTTATCGTTTAATTACATGCGAAGATATAGGACACTCACAAACACCAAAAATTTACATTTTGTGCATATTTTAAGTAAAAATCGTAAATAACTCGAGTTGATGACACTTGTAGAGAAATAAAGCAAGTCAGTGTGGCATCCAACCTATCTGCCTCCGGTAGATGCAAAAACTTTAACTCAAAACTCGTTTGTAGATTTCACAAATCCAAACTACACTCCCTGGTGGAGCAAAAATACACAACCTCTGTCATCGAAAAGAAATCACTCTCTCCAAATCTCCACATTACATTCATGGGTGAAGCAAAAACGACCTCTCTCGTCGAGAGGTAATCACTGAATGATCTTGGCGTGGCACTCGCGCAGGTGCAGTGCTTTGCATCAGTCCGCGTTGCCCCCTAGAGTTTCAGAACAGGTCTAGAGTTCATTACACTCCTGGACAACGCTATGTCGCATGCGTCGTACTACACAATGGCAAAGTTAAATGAATTAAAATATGAAATTTTTCACCACCCAGTTTATTCATGGAATTTTTCGCCAACCGGCTTTCATTTTTTTAACATTTAGAACAGTTTTTATAAGCTAAACAGAATGAAAATGAAAGCAGTCAGAAAAATTACCTATTAGAATTTATTGATTATAAAGATCAGAATTTCTTTGAGACAGGCATCTGTACATTAAAATCTTATTGAGAAAGGTGAATTGAAGCAAATGGAGCATATTTTGATTAAATAAACAACTTTTGAAAGAAAGATGTACGATTTAATGTATTCATTTAAAAATCCGACATTTCAAAAGCACCAACCAAATACTAATAAGTATTGGAATTTATAACTTTTATTTGTGAATATTGTTTGGGTCATCGCTTATAACACATGGTTTCAATGAAAAAAATACAGGAGCTTAATGCATTTTTTGGTGCTGATTTCAGAAATAATAATGAAAATTTTTCATCACGTGACTTTTTTTTTTTGAAAAATTTAATTTTACTTGGATTTTTATGCACATTTACTAAAAAAATTTTACAGCGTTGAATTTCTTCCCTCCGTGGGCAGACTTTCATTCAAGCTTGGTGAAAAGTACAGAATACTACTGTGTGACATCTTTACTTTGCCTTCCTTCTCTCCTGTCACAGTATTTCTCTACCAATAGCGTCGCGCGAATCATTAGCATAGATCCTTATCTTGGCTTGATAACGCAGGAATTGCCACTCGCAAAACAAATTAAAATACAGTATTGGTTGTTTTCTTTTAGAAATTATTCCATAATTGGTTGTAAAATGTATAAATCTTAAGGAAATTTCTTGTTTTTCACACGATCAAAGACAGCCTGTGAGGTCTAGAAACAATGGTTTTCATCTAATTGCTGAGAAATTAATTTGTCTCACTAATAACCAATATTTACATAGATTTAACTGAATAAGAACCACTGTTAAATTTTCCAGGCTAAATTGTTCGAAAGAATTCCTTTTCAAACAGGATTTTAGGCAAAATATTGATATCGATTTTACAAAAAACCCTGATGTGATGGGAAAAAAACGGAAGTAATTTTTGAAATCAGCACACTAAATAATATAAAAATCACTGAAAACATCTTTCGTATTTGTCCAAAACTTTAATTTTGTACCCCTGTGTAATGTTTATTTGGCGAAACTTACGATTACTTACGATCATAAGCTAAGTACATAAAGATATGGTGTCGAAAAGTCGTGGAAAATTTCAATTGAAAGAAATATTTTATATATATCAAATTTTAATTGACTATAATGCTGTCAATATGAAATAGCTTCGAACTTCCGCCCTAGTTGGCTTATTTAAGACAAAAAAATCATTAAATTGTCGTTAATACTGATTTTTTTGTCCTTTTTTGTGACACTTAAAGAGATATTAAAACAAAGCACTTCTAATATAGTCTACTGGCGTGGTAGTTAGAAGAGATTCGTTTCCGGCTTAGATTTCGTTCTTGTAACTTGAATGGTTTTAAAACTTAATGTGTGTATATGTATAAATTCTCAGAAAAACTAGAGGACTATTAACCTAAGACTTCATAATTTTGAACCTAATCAAGTGCTGAAGAGAACACTTGAGTTGATGCTCCGCTCTCTAATTTACCCCATCTACTCAAAGGGATTTTTGAGATTTGAAATATTTAATGTACTAAGAATGAAATGCTAGAAATAACTGTATTTATTGTGATAAGGGGCTCAATTGTAACATGAATGGTCCCTTTTATTTTCGCACTTTTCGGTCAATTCAGAAATTTGAATTTCCTTCTGGCAATTACAGAAAAGAGTGCTGCTCCGGAATTTTGGTGTGAAGCGGCGGAGTTTATAATGGGGGGAGGGGGTTTCATTCAAAAATCACAGTAGAACGATGTATGAAATAATGAAATTCAGACGCTGAATAGTCACGACCAGTAACGATGGATCCCAGAGCGCCTTCTCACTATCCTTTCCACTCTCAGGTAACTGGTTAATTTTCTTTGTAAATTCTCTTAATCTCGAAAAATAAATTTAATGTAAAATTAACCATGTTGAGTCTTATTTCATAGTAACTTAAGTTTTAATTTAATAAGTCATGATGCGAATGCAAACTAAATCGGATCTAAGTTATAGTAAATTTTAAATATTTAAAAGAACGTCGCATATCACACAAAATTGTTATTTTATCTCTACGATATTGCCATCTTTCACATACAATGCCATTGCTTTTCCCCCAATCTACTCCAAAAGGGTTCTTCTTTACACTCCACTCCTCTTTTTTTTACGGCTTTTCTGTTCCTACAATCTGAGGTAGTCTTGATTGGTTCTTTTGTCTTAAGCGAAATCGAATGTTTTTTCCCAGCAATGATATTCTCTGCAGTACATCAGCTTCCCTATATGGTGAAATTTCAATACCATCAGGATTTGAGCCCTTTTCAGGACAGAAAAAAAAGATTCTGCTACAAATTCACGGCCCTGACTTTTCCGCTGCCATAGACGTTTTATAAAGCTTAAAGCCGAGAATGTTTGAAAACAAATTTAATTTGCACAAACTTGTTCTAAAAAATCCCCGTCTAAATAGACTTGCCAATAGGATTCTTTCATTACTTTTTTTAAATATTCCATTAGGATTTGTTACGGGAATTTCTTTTTTCAGGTCGATTGGTACATTCGTAGCCAATGGGTAGTGAGTTAGTCACTGGCGTTGCTAGCTCTGAGGGGGCCCTGTATCAATATTTCTTCGGGACCCGTTTTTAGATACGGGAGCTCTGTAAGTAGAACTGTATCTACTCATGTTGGGGCCCCTGTAACTTGGGGGCCCCGTATCATTGATGCGGCTGATACAGCGATAACTACGTCCCTGGAGTTAGTGGAGTTCCCAAATCATAATGCATTGTGGTTGAGGCGTGTGAAGTTGTAAGGGATTACCCCCTCTATTTTGCCCACCTACATGTTTGGGAGGAAGGGAAGGAATACCAAAAATATTCAAAAATAACTTATTTATTGATCAACCAAATTATCAACATAGATTCATTTAAATTCAAGAAGAGAATGTCTCAATATGAACTATAGAAGTGGAACAATAGCAAGATGCGCGAATTATACGAAAACTATGAATATAGACCACCTTAATTTACGATCAATTCAATTATCTCACTTAGCTAAACGTTACTCTAGGTTTAGTGACCAATCGTCACTTTAAATCTTCGTCTATTTAATACTTAAAATATTCAGTAATTTGTAGTGATACCTGATTAGTACCAATCTCACCTGACTCCTGGCTTTATTTCTCTCCTTCTCCCCATGCTAGCTAAAAAACCCTGACTATATATAGTAGTTTTAATTTGAATATCACCCGGTTTCTTCTTCAGAAGGGTTGGTTGTGAATAAATGCGAATGATAGCCCAAAGATTTCCCAAGAGGATTAGTGTGGAAGGTGCGTGAATAGATCCGTTATAAAGTCTTCCAAGTTTCTTCTCGTCAGAATTGTGGAGATTTGGAAGCAAATTTATCATTATTTTAACATTCGATCGTGATTCAAATCTAGGAAATCCTTCGCTAACAACTCTCTGGTTGTCGATAGTGCGATGTTATTCAAAACTAACCAATCAATTATTGTTCTATGTTTACATTCAGGTTAATTTGTGTAGAATTCAAGATAAATCTCAACACTGTCTTGCGAAATGTAATTCTTATTTTATCTCAGTAATTATGTGCACTTGAAAAATTCTTATAACGAGAAAAATAAAAAAAATAAAATAAAACAAGCGACATAAATAAAAAAAAAGTATTAAATTAAATCGAATGCGAGAGGTAATAATTGGAATAAACAAATTTTAATGGTGACCTTGAGCGCGTTCCTAAATTAAACATGTTACAAAAGTGATGAAAAGTAAAGGAAATAAATAAAAAATTAGCGAAGCATTGGAATTTTTATAAAAGTTCTAATTATTTTTTGCAACTAAATCTTCACTAAAAGAATTTGGATAGAAAAAAAGTAAAATTTAATCTCAAAAGCGCCATTGTTAAGGAACATCATTGCATAATGTCTCTCAAGTTATTGGAGAGTAAATACCAACTTTTTCTTATTTCCAATCTTTTGAATTTAAATTGCGGTAAGCGTTATATCTGTATAAAAAAAACCTCTCGCTCGGGATTAAAATTGAGGTCAAAGTCATATTAAATGTCAAGGCTTAGCCAATACGCATTGTCCTTGATATATACATATTTCGTAACAAAAGTTTCCATTTCTGTGTCATGCCATTTTTTAATTGGGCAAAATAAATGTTGATAATCTGCATATACCTAATCCGGCTCTTAAAATAAATAAATATAGTGTTTGATAAGGTAAAGTCTTTTTCTTTTGATTTTTTGTTATACTTTTTTAATAATTTGTTACAAATTATGCAATTTTTAATTACTTTATGAAGAAAATGCTAATAAGTTATCGGATTTGCAAGAAATGTTAAATTTTAAGTAATTATTCTGTTTTCTGAAGTCTATGGTAGAATTTTCGATAGGCTTATTGATACGGTAATAGACTGTAAGCGATATAAGTACCTCTTTTAGCTATTGAGAATTCTCTATCTAATTTTTCAAAAAATAGGCACTATAATGGAAAATTTTCTGTCTTAGAAACTGAGACTTGTGAGGTTTATAGAATAGTAAATTTTATTAGCTTATACTTAATTTTTACTTTTCAATGAACCTCACAAGTCTCAAATTATACATATTGGCGTGGCATGTATGTGAAAATTGATATACTCTTGTAAGTGTTAAAATGTCTAATTCTTCATCTACCTGTAGTTTATGGTATCCGACTACGTTCGGAACCGTGATTTTAAAAAAGCGCATAAATGGATAATTTTCATGATATTTAGTGTCTCTTAGATTAGAATACATGTATAAAATTGTTTAAGGACATTTTGACAAAAAAAAATTATTTAAATATAATATTTTGACAACAAATTAACCTAGAATAACCTTTTTTTTTTCAAAATATTCTCCTTTTATAAAAAATGCTTCTGAAATAATATTATTTCGCGCGCGCGCTTATGTAAAGTGAAGACTTCTCCAGAGAGTCTGAGCTAGGATTTTTGAAAAATTCACATTATGTTCAAAGTTACCCCCAATTGAAATATATATAATTATCGGCGTTTTTTTCTTAAAATTGCTCCCTCTGTTGTCATAAAATATGAATTAACGCACTTCTAAGTTATATATTTCAAAAATTCTTGTTGAGCCTCTGTTCAGAGGTCTGAGCTATATACAGGCAAAATATTTTTATAATAGAAGCATTTTTCACAAAAGGAGAATATTTTGAAAATGGAACGTTCTATGCTCATTTTTTGTCAAAATATTGTACTTAAATAATTTTTTATTGTAATAATGTTCTTAAAACAATTTTATATACATTTTCTAATCTAAGTAACATTAAATATCATAAATATTATCCATCTATACGCTTTTTCAAAATCACGGTTCCGTACGTAGTCGGATACCTTAAAATAACTAAACACACTTATATCTTTAATAGACCTTTGAATTAAGCAGATATAATAACAAAACTGGGGAAACGTTCAACAACAACAAAACAATGTCCTGAAGGAAATTAAATATAAAACTGTTATTAATAATTTCTGTCTCATGCATGCCCATTTTCATATATATCTTCATGCATGCTATATGTTATAACAGAAATAGTCAGAATGTAGTTTGACAATTATTGATCTTACACCAAAAGAAGAGGAATGCTGATACACAGGAAGATGAATATTTGTCATAGAGTTTAGGATCAGAAAATCTTCTTACAAATCTCCTGTTTATACTAATCCTCAATGCTCTTACCATAAATGGGTCTAAAATTTGTTTCTTGTTAGCTTCCACGGAAGGAAGAAGTAAACGAGAAAAA
>BMAV01025137.1:37570-75522 GCA_019973955.1 Trichonephila inaurata madagascariensis | reverse complement strand
AACACAAGAAATAAATGAAATAAAGCTATACAAAAATATTTGTTTTAGCCTTGAATAAATATAAATGAAACATGATCTAACAAATCTCTGCTGGCAAAACGTAACTTTTTCAATAAGGTATAAACAGGAAGACAGGGTAAAGACAGGTTGAGGAAATTCTGGAGTAAACATTAATACAAAAATATGTATACGCTTGATACCTTTCAAGTAACAAAAACATAAAAAATAAGTGGAAGGAGTATAGAACACAAGAGCACAAAAAAGTAGTAAGTAGGAACATAAAAAAGGAGTTTTATTGGTCTCAATTACCCAATCTACTTTTTAGAAGGAAGGATTGTTGCACCTTTTGGAAAATCTTCGGTATGCTGTTAATCTTATTTGTTGAAAAGAGATTTATTCAATGAGATCATTTATTGGTCCCAGGGCTCAAATATGCTCCTTGAGGAAGAGTTAAGGTTCTCTGAGTCTAATGACTTGAATTTACTGTCTAGAGTAGGCAGACTCTAAGTATTGTTCTAACGCGGGGTAAAGAGTCGTTAACGGTGTAGCTCAGCGATACTCAACGTGTGGCCCATCGAGCCTTTTTAAGTGGCCCGGTCATGGCCCATTGCTGTGAGAAATTTACTTATTTAAGAGCATTGTATTAAAAATTTGGTGGGAAATTCTGTGTCAAGAAATCAGATATATCAATTTTGCTTTTTGCTGTTGGTGTTGTACGAGTATAACTTGATATTCTTTTTCTATTTGGAACGGTTAAGATTAGTGATAAAAGACAACAGTGGAGTAGTGACAATTTTATGGGTGGAACTAATTTTTAACCATTTTTCATACCTTGCAAGCGAAAAACATTTGAAGAAAATATATCGTTTCAAGACGATTGGGCTATTTTGTAGCGAAAAACAAACATGGATCAGTAATTGTTTGATTTGTCACGAAAGGGCTGTATTTAAAAAATACCAATAAACGTGAACCTCTCTCATTCAGTGACACTTTTCCTCGAAGATCTCTTTTAAGAGATGATGAATAGGCTTTCTTGAATAATCTTTGCAACAGCAACAAAGTGTTTTCTCAGTGGTAATATCACTGCGGTAACAAGGGCATCCTATGAAATTTGTTACGTTATTCGCAATCGTATGAAACCGTTTACTGATGCAGAAATTGTGGAGGAGTGTTTCTTAAATGCTTCTAATTTAGTGTTAGTGACAAAAATAAAAAAAATATAAAAAATAATAATTAAAAAAAGCAAGACAGGAGTTATAATATTTTAATCAACTTTCCACGTTTTAAATTTCCAATGTTATCTTGTCTTCAAGCCTTTCTCCCCCCTCCCTCCTCCATTTATCCTCATGTTGCGGCCCGTGTGAAATAACCAACATATGTACGCGGCCCGCGTGAAGTTGCTGACATGGAAGCGCCCAGCAGAAAAAAGGTTGAGTACCCCTGGTGGAGCTCATATTTTTGTACTTTGACGTGAGCACCACATCTGAACTAACTTACCACGTGATTTTTTACTTGTAAACTGCCGATAGGGCTACTATGAAGCCTCAGAAAGGGTTTTAATTCAATATTAATAATGCTGATACTGTTATTACCAAAATAAGAATGAATGAGTAAGTCTTTATTAATGTCCCATTAGGAAGTAACACGAAGACTATTTGTGATTGACCTTGTAATTTTGAACCAAGGTCAAGTGAAGAGGTCGACACCCTTACACTCTCCAAACTACAAAACAACGCGAACGAACGGACTTTGAGCTACAACGGTTTTGACGTGTGTCAGCCTTTCTACACAGCTGATCTTCAGTGGCACTAGGGCTCGAATTCATGACAAGCCAGCCATGAGTCTATGACCATGATCACTAGGCTGCCTTGGTCACCAAAATTGAAACCAGAAAAGTTTATAGTGATGACTACATATTTTGGAATTAACCCTTTATCTACCGCGTTATGATTTACTGAAGTTTTTTACATGCAATATTTTTTTTTTTTTGGATCACTCCATGGAAAATTAAGGGATATACACAAACAAAATACTCAACTTTAGAAAATTTAATCCGTTAGAGCTAATCAATTAATTAAAGATAATTAACTGTAAAATTAGTTATAATTGACTATTTAAAATAAATAGTCAAATCGTTTTCTAAAGTCCTCATTAACATCCAAAAAAAAAAAAAAAATAAGACACATTTTGACATTAACTATTTTTTCGGGACAAAAATGATAATCTTTGCAATCCGCTGAAAACGCAATTTCTGCTATAAAACTATTCGCTTTCTCCGCTAAAATACTCATGATAGAACCCGTGCTGCCATATATCTTGGAAGAGTGGATTTCAAAGAATATTCCTGATAAGTATTGTCAGAATATTTGTAAAATTGGTTATTCTAAGTTCTTTTAGAGTGAGTGGTACTTATAAGTACCGTCGGTAGATAAGGGGTTAAGTTTAATTTATTTGTTGATAACTACAAAAAAGAGAATAATAGTTTGCCGCAGCTTGTGATGTTTGAATAAAATCTAGAGATTGAGATGATATTCGCCTTTAATTATAAAAAAACATTTATTTTTTTCCCTAATGGGCTGCATTTTATTAACTTAGCTTCTGCAGACACGGCAAGTCCCCAAATATAAGAGCCATTTTTTTATGGTGGCACCATCTAGTGGCGGCCCCGCTCTACAAAATATGGACGCTTGAATTAATTTTTAATTCAAGCTGTGGTCTGATGCTTAATATTGCCGTGATTTGATTTTGCCTAGAGTGCCAGACCCAAATTGATACACAAAAGATCTTTAACATGCCACATAATCATATGATATGGAGGTCTACGATTTTCGCATTCAAAAAATCTATTGACTCCAGCTGGGTTCGAACCCCCAACCTTAGGCTTACGAAGCGGACACGCTACTTCTAAGTCACCGGAGCCTCCATATAAAAACATTTATAATTAATTTAAGCTTTATTTCATACTGTAAAACGTGGATTGAGGAACGAATCATGCCTTTGCAGAGGGTGAGAATATTTAGAGCTTAAATTCTAAATTTGAGAGTATAAGACCAAGTACATGCCTTGCACTAAATCATGTTTTAACAATTCCCATTTTAAAATTGAAGAGTATAGTTTTGAAGTTGTTGACAACTTCACTAATTTAGGTTCTGAAATTAACAATAGAAATGATTGTACTACTGAAATCCAAAAGAGAATTACAATGGCTAATGGAATTGAATGGAATTCCGAAATATATGAAATCAAATTTAATCAAAAGAAAAACAAAGGTTCTATTGTATTAAAGTCTTTTAAGTTCAGTATTAAAACTTATGTATGTGAAACTTGGTCCATGTCTCGAACAGATGAGAATATGTTGTATCCACGAAAGGAAGATTTTAAGATCCTTTTTTGGAGAAATTCAGGAAAATGGAACATGGCGATGAAGGTAAAATTTAGAGCTTTATCAATCAAATAAGGAATCTGACACTGTCAACTTCATCAAAATACAGCGAATTAAATAGGCAGGTCACGTTATCAGACAGCACCACTAAAAAAGTCTTCAATGCTCAACCAATCGACACACGAAGAAGGGGCAGACCAAATCTCAGATGGATTGATGGCCTAGAAAAAGATCTCCTAGTATTGAGAACTAGGAATTGGAGAACACTGGTAGAAAGAAGGCTGGCCTGGAAAAGGCTTCTTGAGAAGGCCAAGGTCCATCCTGGGCTGTTGTGCCATTGAGGAAGGAAGGAAGGAAATTCTAAATTGTAGTTGCTATATGACGGAATGAAAAGGACTTAGCGTCTGATACGTATCCTGTTTATTGTCGTAAAAAGTTCCAGTTCGTGGGGTTGTATAGTTGTTGTCAGAGTAAAAAGGGCGGGAAAATAGGGCGTGCGTTGTCACAATTATGGTCGGAAAGAAATGCAGGAAACAAATAAAAAAAAAGAGGAGAAAAGTAAGAGGCTTTTTAAAAAGAAAAAAACCACGATTAACAAGAATCTAAATTTGTTTATTAAATGGAAAAAAAAAGTTGATCTCACTCACTGCCTAAAAAAGTATTCGCACAACATGTTTTTAAATATCTTATTGTTGAAATGCGATACAAGAACAATGTTTACGTAAATTTGAGAGTGATTATGCATTTAATCTGAAATTGATGAGAGCCAAAAATTAATGAATACTTTCAGAAATTGTCTTCTTAAACCAGCTTTAATATTATTGTTATCCTTATTTGGGAAAGAAAGAAAACTTTAAGGGCCATTATTTTTGGATTAAAGGGAAAAAGAAGTATTTTTAGAAACACATCCTACGCATGAAACCTCTTATTTTAAAGCTTAAAAAAAAAAAACTAAGAGGAGTCAAAGGAAGTCTCAAATAAAGTAGTAAAAAATTGTTTTTCTGAAAATCATACGTTTTTCTTTTTCTTTTTTTTTCAAAAAGGTGATGTAAAATCTGTTTATTTAGCTTAAAGAACTAATCTTAAATAACTTTTTTGAGATTGAATTACAAGATCGGTACTTGTGCTTAATCTGAAAGCAAATAAACAGTTTTAAAGACTTAACGGTACATACTGATTATTAATTTCAATTGGTTATCAGAATTAAGAAAAAGCAAATTTTATTTTATTAGAAGTTATTATAATGAAACTTAGTAATTAGCAGAGACATGAATAACATTTAGTTTTTTTTTATAATAAACATTGTTTTTTATTCAATGCAACTTACAAATTGCAAAAAAAAAAAAATTCTTAGGATTAAGTTACAATCTTTTTTATGAATATTTATGATTAAATATCATTTAAGGTGTATTTATATATATTATAACAGCAACAACAAAAAAATTGTATTCTCTTGAAAGGTATTGGAACTAATCATTACGACATAAAAACTGAAATTACCACCATTGAAATAAATATTAAAAATAAAAACATAAAAATTTAGTGTAAGAATATCCGTAAGAAATAAAAGAAAAATGTATACTTAAAATTTTAAAGCCCAAATATTACACCTAAATAGTATAGGGTGTCCAAAAAATATGATTACACTTTCAAAAATTAATTAAAAAAAACTAAGATTTTCACTTACACACGGTTTCTTATGTTATATAAAGAAAAGATTAACGTTTCTGTTTAATCAAATGGAAACCAGATGGTGCAACATACATGTTTCAAAATAGCTTCACCGCAAGGACGGGCACAAGTTGAAGCATGATTTACCTTATTTAAATCTGCAGCGTAACCTTAAGCGTACAGCGTAAATGGGGGCACCGCACCACCACACCGGGGTTTTGGAAATGAGAAAAAGTTCACAGGGGATGGATGGGAAGAGGAAGTTCTATGTGGCCACACACCTAGATATCAAGAAATAACACTTTTGGACTTTTTGTAGGGATACGGGGAAAACATAGCTTACCCCAGGGCCTGCATTGCTCCAACGCCAATCTCCGACTTCAAAGTTCCCCCCGCGAGGGGTGACAAGGACCAATGCCTGAATTGTAATCTCAGCTAAATCCAACAGAATGATTCAGCAGGACGTGTCTGTCTTCCTTTGAAGACGTGATATATTCCACTCCGGACTCTCGAACCCGGATCGGCATATAATTTAGATAAGAAATCTCTAACCGGAACTGCATCAGCTACTCAGCCTTCACGTCATTGATGCTCGTTATAAATCTGCCTTGGCTTTGTCTTGAGGAATTTCGAAGATAGGGGGTGCCGCGTAAGGTCTTCCCCTCGTCACTTGATCACGGCTCAAAATTAAGACATCCGTAACCAGAAGCCCTCGTGTTGCGTCATAGAAGACGTGAGTAGACACCCTTTTACGAAGTGTTCAGGAGTATGTATATACATCATTTTTTTTTTAAATAAAAATTCAGTTCTTTGCCGAGTTGAATGAGTACCTGTAATGGCATCTGTTTTCCATGATATATATATATACACCAGCGCGCCTGACTGGATTTTACAAGAGTTACGCAACTTCTAAGTATAAAAGTAAATGAAAGATGGGAAATGCGTATATAGTATTTTTTTCTGGAAGAGTTCCTTAATTAAAATGTATTTAATCTTTTGTTTTATGTCTTTACAAATTTTGTTTGGATAAAATGTGATGCAGATCTCTACTGTAATGATTTTTCCAATTATTTTCCATATATTTTATGTAAACTATCCAAGAAGATAAGATAATTTCAGTTCTTTAGGATTATTAAAAATGTTTAGTTACATAATTTAAAAAAAAATAGTTCTCTTTGTATATAAATTTCCTTCTCCATATTTGTAAAGAGATACTTTTTATTCTTTACCAATGATATCTTAAAAGTACAGGAAAGGCTATTTTTTAATTCTTTAATTTTCAGGCCAGCATAAATTGGAAATCATGTTACAACTGTGACATTAGCTATATTAAAGCAATAACGTAATTATAATTAATTATTACTTTTAACAAAATATGACATTCCTAACACACACACATGATATCTTCTAAGCAATAACAATTGAAGTACATCATCAATGTAAAGAAAGATCTATTAGCTTTGTGCGACTTTTTATGGAAATAAATCACTTTATATTCCATGTTAAATCACTTTATTTTCCTTGTTAAATTACTTTATGTTCCATGTTAAATCTCTTTACATTCCATTTTAAATTTCTTTACATTTCATTTTAAATCACATTATGTTATATGGGTGTAACTGTACTTTATTCTATAAAGACATGTTTAAATACAATTAAATCAAAATTATAAAAGCGAAGCAATCTAAAATATGAGCAATCAACTTCTCTCCCTCAGCGGACCGCTGTAAAATTATCAAACGTTGACCGGTCAGTAGTGATAAAAAGGTTGGGGAGCACTGATGTCGAGGATGAAGCTATTTTTAGATATGCTTATATGCCTATTGTAAATAATGCATGTTAATGTCTATTTGCAGGTTAATTATGCTAATTACGGTCATTAGCTTAGCTACCCTAATCATTTTCTCTTTTCTTTCAACCCTATTCACAATACCATAAATCGCAATTAGGTATATAATCGCAATTTATAACTTGCGTTGAGAAAATTTACTTACTTGCCCATGTCATGAAGGCCTATGTAGTATGCCGGCATTTCACATACTTAACCTGTAACTTATACACTCTTGAAGAGATGGCGTTTGTGCGCATTAAAGGGTACATAATTGGTTGTCTTTAAGAGTATACTTAAAAAATTATACTCTAATTTTGAAGGTCGTCTTATATAACCCTTTAAAACCCAACCCACACGATCGTGCGGGTTAGATATTCTTGTACGTTTTTGCTTCTGGATTAGTCGTATGTAAGGAAATCACGAATCTGACGATTGAGCCGGTTTGCAGAAAGTGTAAAGTATCACTTTTTATCAATAGACGATGTTTGTGGCCCATGTTTTACTTTTTCAGCTGGCAAATCCAGCTTTGTTTTCGAATTCAACGAAAACACGTCTTCATTTTATCTGTCGTAAAAAGTTAATTATCAATATATTTCTAATTGCTTGGATACAAATTTTTGTATTAATGTTCAAATAATTGTAAAATAGAAAAAATTGTAATTGTATTCTATAAATGTTGCTTGTAGGACTCGGGATTTCGTGACTCGTACGATCGTGTGGGTTGGGCATTACTTCAGTCACTGCAGCTGTAAAGGTCAGTACTTGCTATGCGAATTTTCTTTTCTGTTTCGATAATTTTGATGGAAGCCTACACAAAAATGAAATAAATAGTTATATAATTAATACCAAATTTTCTTTGGGGGTCGCCATGCATCTCTTTTTTTCTTTCTCTCGCTCTTTTTTTGCAGTTAATTTTCTTTTTCGTACATTTGTTGAAAAGTATGGCATTTTTATCCTCTCCACAGATAATCACATCCATATCTCATCCCCCCCCCAAACAAAAAAAAGCTATGTTTTTCGGGGGGAGTTAGTATTATGTGGTTTAAATATTTTATTTTTTTTAAATAATGAAATTTTCTGATACATTTTACTATTTTCAATGGAATACTGAGTTAACTTTTAACCAAAAACTTTTCCAGGTGTCTAAAAGGAGAAGAATTCTTACACAAGAAGTTTTGCAATTGCTGAATAAATCAGATTGAACTTAGATCAGAACTTAGTGATCTCTCGGATTATGACAATGATGCGAACAAAACATTTGAAGCTCGTATACGGGAAGGAGAATCAAGTTCAGATGAGAGCGATGAAGAAAAATATGGAAATATTTGAAATGGAAAGACAATTTTGTATCATTCTTTACCATAAAAGTATCTTGAACACACAAATTTCATTGATTTAGCTGTTGCAAATTCTTAGTTTCTGTGCAAACAAGATACAATATCAAATAAATTCCTCCAAAAATCAAAATGGATCATTTAAAATTTAAGTTAGAGATATAGTTAAAGTGTTAGCAGCCTCTAAGCCTATAAACAAATGTATTTTAACTGATGATGAAGGTAACAGTGTTGTAATTCCACTCGCAAAATGATCGAAGTGTTTTAATCCACCTGCTATACATGTCATGGCTTTTATCCTGGGCATTCCAGGATAAAAAATTTTGACATGTATAGCCATTTTCTATGTGTTGATGACATTTCAAGGCCTCGCACAAGTGCAGATTTCAAAACTACGAAAGCAGTTTGAAAACATGTTGTGAAAAATGCGATGGTTATTTATACTTGTCAAAGACAACAAATTAAAACAAAACAAATGATTTTTACAGCAAATAAATAGTGAATTAATAAAATAGTTAATTATACATGAATAAATTTTTTATTTGTAACAATTTTAGTTGAATTAAGATTGTTTTTTTCTATCATCTTAGAGCTAAAAATGTAAAACTCGTAAAATACCATAGGTGACCTGTTTCACAGATAAAGCCCAACCCGCACGATCGTTCGAGTACCGTCTAGGTCCCGGGGGGAAAGTGAGATTTTTTAAAATTATTTTTCACACTATCATTGGGGTCCATATAGTATTAATAACCAGAATAATTTAATATTTAAGGATAAAAATAATTCGAGTCTTAAAGGGATATGTTATAGTTAAAGTGTGAAATCCGTTATTTCATAGAATAACTAGGTATTTCTTGAAATTACTAGACAAGTCAGTTAAAGTATATAAAATTATTGAATTCTACGATTTAACTAGGTAATCTATGGAAAAAAATGATTACTTGATTGTTAAAGTATGGAATACGACACTTGAAAGTTCTTTGAACCAGTTCTAGCTGCTTTAGGAAGAAATTTTACGATTAGAAACTATAGATGGCCTTTTAAAACAATTGTTCTCTGGATATCAATTCAGTATATGTCAGCGAGAATCAATTTCCATTGAAGAAGTTCCAAATATTAACACAACGCTTCGATTTGTTGCAACAACTCAAAGTTACGGTACAGGACAAGGATTTAAAAAGTGCTCGTGCAAAGAAATGTGTAATAGTAAAAAATATGCTTGTTTCAAAAATAATAAACAGTGCAATCCTAAGTGTCATCACAGCAATCCTTGCTCTTACAAATAATGAAAAGTAAAATAAAGGTGTCTCATGAAATTTAAATTACTATTCTCTTATATTTTTGTATCAAAAGGTTTACACATTGTTTTTATGAAGCAACATATTTCCTTTCCATTAGGTATTTTTGTTGATAATATTTAAATATGATCTACTTTTGCAACATTTTCTTTTTTTCCTTTTCTGTTTAAGGAATCCGACTACGTTCAGAACCGTGATTTTAAAAAAAGCGCATAAATGGATAATTTTCATGATATTTAGTGTCATTGAGATTAAAATACATGTATAAAAATGTTTTAAGGACATTTTGACAAAAAAAATTATTTAAATACAATATTTTGGCAAAAAATTAACTTAGAATAATTTATTTTCAAAATGTTCTCCTTTTGTGAAAAATGCTTCTATTATAATAATATTTTGCCTGTATATAGTTAAGACCTCTGTACAGAGGCTCAACTAGAATTTTTGAAATATTTAACTTAGAAGTGGGTTTATCCATTTTTTACGACAACAGAGGGGAGCAATTTTAAGAAAAAACCCGCCAATAATTATTTAAAATTGGTGGGGACTCTGAAAATAATGTGATATTTTCAAAAATTCTAGTTGAGCCTCTGTAGAGTGGTCTGAGCTATATACAGGCAAAATATTATTATAATAGAAGCATTTTTCACAAAAGGAGAACATTTTGAAAATGGGTCATTCTATGTTCATTTTTTGTCAAAATATTGTATTTAAATAATTTTTTTTTTGTCAAAAAATATCCTTAAAACAATTTTATACATGTATTCTAATATAAGTGACACTAAATATCCTGACAATTATCCATTTATGCGCTTTTTTAAAATCACGGTTCCGAACGTAGTCGGATACCTTAACTAATGTTAGCAATATGAGCAATAATAAATTATATCGTCTGCTTTTCCTTATTATTTATGAATTATTCATCCGCAAAAGAGATTAAATGTATTTTTCGAGAGATTTTAGCTATTTATGATCGATTAATTTATAAAATATCTTTGAAATTGTTTATTTTTCACTTTAACGGTGTATCCTTAGTTATTTCATAGAATACCTAGTTATTTCATAGAATAACTGGAAAAAGTATGAAATTTTTCATCTACTATATACTTTAACTGACTTGTCCAGTTATTTCATGAAATACCTAGTTTTTCTACGAAATAACTAAATTATATATTTTAACGGTAACATATATATGAGAAGAGCACACACCTAATGGAATTTGTTATTCGACATTTTTGGATTGAGTCCAAAATTTTCCCGCTCTTAGAATTATATTTTTCTCAAATTATATATTTGAATTAAGCGAAAATTTAGCAGTTCAGTTTGAAAAAAATATTTTATAACAACACTCTTAAAATAAACTATATTTATATATATAAAGGAGAAATGCGACTCACTCATCATGATAACTCCAAAACTATTAGACCAACAAACATGCAAATTAGGTAGCAAGTTCTTCTCGTGGAATACAGATCCGCTAAGAACGGATTTTGCTAAAATCGATCCGTAAGGGACACTGCGAGGGCTTAAGGGGCGTTGTAGATAAATATTCCATCTTCTGAACTACTAGACCACCAAACTTGAAATTGGGTATGCACGTTTCTTTCATGGTGCAGAGGTCTATTACAATAAGGTTTTGGCCCAAAGTGACCCTCAAGAGGAATTGTGAAGGGTTAAGGAGGGGCATTCTAGATAAAAAAAAATTCCTGTTTTTAAACTGTAAGAGATTCACATACTTGAAATTCAGTAAGCTTATTTCTTTTGAAGAATAGAGATCCGCTAAGAACTGATTTCTCGGAAATCGGCTTCTATAAGGGGGGTAGGCGAGGGGTTACTAGGGCATATAGATAATAAAAAAATACTGTTTTGGAGCTACTAGATTCACTATAATGAAATTTGGTATCATGTTGTTTTTTTTTAATTGAAATTCGCTAAGAATGGGTTTTAGGAAAATCGTTTGTGAAAGGGGGTTACGGGGCTTATCGAAAAAAAATTCCGTTTTTCAGCTGTTATATTTAAACTTTGAATCATTAAATTTGACGTGCATGTTAATCTTGTTGAGTATAGATCTACTATAAAAATGGGTTTTACGGAAATCTACTTTTGGGGTGAGAGGTTTCGGAAGCATAAAATACAATTTTACTTCAATTTCAAAAATTCAAGTCCAATTCTTTTTAAATTAAGATATGAGATTTATAAGAAGGTTTTTCATTACGTTCGAATCGGTACATAGTATGCATTCATTGCATCATGAAATACACAGTGAAGAGGGTAGGTAGCGACTAGTATAGAAACAGAGATCATTAGAATAAAGATAAATGAAACATTAAAAAAAAAGATATTGAAATTTAAAAAATAACATGGATGCTGCAGTATTTTAAACATTGCTGATTTATGACTGCTGTCATATATAAAATAATTTATATAAAAAGGAGGCTTAACAATTTTTCAGGTTAGTTAATTCCCCTCGTCCCTCTTCTGTTTATAATACTGAGCGAAATCATATTAAAAAGAATGTATAGAAATTCTGAATCCATTACAAGAAAAAGTAACTTACCTAAAATTGCATTCAAAAATGTACACTCCGTGTTGAAATAACTGCGTACAGTAAATAAGGTATTACCAGATTCTGGACACAAATACCAATTCAATACATTTGTGTATATATAAAGGAGAAAAAAAATCACTCACCATGATATCTCAGGAACTATTAGACCAACAGACTTGAAATTTGGCAAGGATGTTCCTTTCATGAAGTACAGATCTGCTACAAAAGAGGTTTTACAAAAATCGACCCACAAGGAGAGGTTGTGAGGAGTAAAGGGGACTCATGAACAAACGTTCCAATTTTTGAACTATTAAGCGTACAGACTTAAAATTTGGTAAGTATATATATATTTTTTGCTTATAGATATGCTATGAATGAGTTTTATGTAAATCTACTTCTGTGAGGAGTTTCTAAGGCTTACAGAAAAAAATATTCTTTTTTTTCAGCACTACTAGACATCCATTAATAAAATTTAGAACGCTTGTTTTTTTTTGTCGAGTTGAAACAGTCTAAGAACGGGTCTTACGGCAATCAACTCATAAGAACGGCCTCGGAGCATATTGAAAGCAAAAATTCGTTTTTGGACTATTAGAGATATAGATTTGAAATTTAGCAGGCATTTTTATTCTATTGAGTAGATATCGACTAAAAATGGTTTTGCTGAAATCCACTTTAGGGGGAGGGTTACATGAGCGTGAAAACATTCTACTTAAATTTTAGAAATTAAATTCCTGTCCTTTTTAAATCAAGAACTTAGGCTTATAAGAACATTTTTCAATTTGATGAAATGCTAGGATTTAGGCATCAGAGTAATTTATATACATTTCCATACAACATCATGAAATACACTGCGAAGCGGAGTGGTAAAGGCTAATATACGAGTATATACAGTCGGACCACTCTCTATATATGTCGCTATATGGAAAATTCGTTGTATTGAGGTTCATCTTTCTATTTTCTTTATAAAACACATGAAACAAATTTTAAATTCATAAACACCATATATTAAAAAAGTAATTATTTACACCTTTTTTGAAATTAATAATATTTCTTTTATATATCTTACCTATCAAAAAGAAAGAAAGAGAAACTGCAAGGATAGTTTCTTAATGCCTTTATCCACTTCCTAAAGAACTAATTTTTTTTCTTTGATGCTCAAGCTCTTACATTTTGACAGCACAAGAAACTAAGCTACCAGCACGACTGATCAACACTACAAATGAAAGGAGACTAGTTCAAGAACACGGGAACACGAGAAAATTCCACTGAGGTCGAAAGGGGTGTCGAAGATGTTTCCAGTGAACTGGACGATGAGGGTTAAAAGTTGCATTTCTTGAATGAAATGGCCAGAATTCTATTGCTCTCGGCGAGCTAGGTACCTAATAAAACCAGTTCTTTATGACCACCATAAAATTAGTTAAGAGAAAGAATAACTTGAAACGTCCAGAAATACTTTAAAAAAAAGAGAGAAAAGAAATTGAATCACAAGAGAAAAAGTTCGTTATACAGAAAATGCACTTCGCTATTGAGAGGTTGTTTTACGAAGAAAATCGTGAAATGTTCGTGGTTCCAGGAAAAAGTTTGCTACATAGAAAAATTCGCAATATTGAGGTTTGTTATATGGAGGCTCTTCTGTATTTAACTCGCTGATCCTGAAATAGCTATGATAAATACATTTTTCATGAGGAAAGTTTTTATAATTGGCTGTTTTAAAGCAGAATGTTTTTCAATTCCTCTTATCCTTATACAAGGAAAATTTTAGTTCAAAACAAATTTCTTCAAGAAACTTCGGCTTGCTCTTTTTATGTAAATTACCGGAATAGAGTTATATTTGCCTCATAGCATTTAAATATCCACTCCAAGCTCTTTAGAAACAAGTAATATTTAAAGTGGAATAAAATATTTAAATTTCCGGAAGTGATGGAATACGATGGTTATTTTGAAGAATCCCGTAGGGATATTCAGGGGTAAGAGAATTTTAAAACATTCACAAAACAGAAATACACTGTTGAAATCGTAGAATGTATGCCACCAGAGTCTGTGCTTTAAATTTAGTATTCACGAGGATGCGAATTTATTGATGATAAAATAAGAAGAGCTGCTTATTTACATATTTTATAGGTAGTTTTGGCTGTCACCATACGGCGATTTGGATTGAATCCTCTATTTACAAGTCAATGAGATTAAAACTCCTTGTATTTAGGGTATTAGACATACAGAACCTACGATCATTCATAGATATGCCACGAAATGCAACTATTTAAACCAGTGCTTCTCAAACTTTCAATATTTGCGACCCAATTTTCAAACATAATGTTCATCCCCCCACCCCATACAACAAAAATGTACTTTGACGAAAAGCTATAATACGACTTTAATTATAAGTTATAGAAGTTATCAAGATAAATACTTAATTTTGTAATGCCAAGCCCATGGGAGTAACTAGTAATTATTTTACTTGTTGTATTACAAGTTAATTATCAAAAATATTGAGCAGTACTGATACATTTATAAGCAAAATTTTATCGATATAATATGCTCATAAATGTATAAGGGTTTAATTTGTCTCAGAATGTTTTTTGTTTTGCTTTCTTTCAGTAAATTAAAACTTATTTTAAATCTTTTATGTTGATTTTTCAATATGCTTGTGGCCTCCTAGTGGGGATATCACGGCTCCCTATGGGGGAGCACCCCACAGTTTGGGAAACGCTGATCTATATATATAAACAAATTACGCATTTTTACACATTCATTAATGAAGTGAATGAATGTTTCAATTTTAATATATAAAATAAAGCTATTGATCTAAAACTTCAATAAATATCTTCCCCCATTCCTTAAAGAACATTTGTTGATTTTTGATTAGGTGATGGAGAGTTCTTATTCTAATCCCCAAATCTGTATTAAGGTATCCGACTACGTTCGGAACCGCGATTTTGTAAAAGCGTACAAACGGTATTTTTTTTAATATTTAGTGCCACTTAGATTAGAATACACGGATAAAACTGTTTTAAAACTTTTTTAAAGTAAGAAATTATTTAAATGCCACATTTAGGCAAAAAATGAACATAGAATGACCTATTGTTAAAACATTCTCCTTTTATCGAAAATGCTTCCATAATAATTATATTTTACCTATATATAGTGCAGATCTCTGTACAGAGCCTGAACTAGGATTTTTGAATTACATAGCTTAGAAGTGGATTTATCCATATTTTAGTAATTCAGAGTGGAAAAATTTTAACAAAAAAACCAATGGTAATTATTTTAATTTATAATAACTCTGAAAATAATGTGAATTTTTCAAAAATCCTAGATAAGGCTCTCTGGAGAAGTCGTAGCTATATATATAAGAAAAATATTATTTTATAGAAGCATTTTTCATGAAAGGAGAATGTTTTAAAAATAGACAATTCTAAGTTCATTTTTTTGCCAAAATATTGCATTTAAATAATTTTTTATTGTAATAATATTCTTAAAACAATTTTATGCATATATTCTAATCTAAGTGACACTAAATATTGAAAGAAGCATTCGTTTGTAAGCTTTTGAAAAATCATGATTTCGAACGTAGTCGTATACCTTAAAGTAAAACATATATTTTGAATATTGACGCATTGAGTTCTCTAACGACGACAGGAAAGCTTCATTTAAAAAAAAATGTCTGTTATTGTCAAATATAATAGGGAAGAAGATGAATTCACGTTCAATTGAGAATTTTTTCAGTCTATCACAATATGCAACTTTAACATTAAGCGGTTTATTGTAACGATATTTATTTAATATTTTGAGAAATTTTTGTAGGTTAAAATGTTTTTATGGTTTTTAAATATCTATTACTTTTTGAATAACCAAAATTCTAATATTCGTTAATGACAGTATATTTATGTATGTATTATGCAGTGACTCAATATATATACAGGAACTAGTTGTGTTAGTTATCATGCAATTATGTATTTGTTAATTGTAACCTCATGTTTGTGTAATCGTGTATAAATAGGTTTCTTGGATATAATGATTCTTCAGTATCTATGTCTTAATGCCATTAGTGCGCTTGTACTTGCATATTCATTATGTACATAGGCTATGTTTAGTTGATCATAAAGACAAGGAACGGTTAATATTCTTTTTACTAGTGTACCTGCATACAATGTAGCTACAAAAAGCACCTTTAGCAAGATTATGAACAAATACAGAATACCTTTAGATCAGGCATTCAAATTCATATGATGTTGTAGGCCATATGATCTATTTTATATCACGTTGAGGGCCGCATGTTTTCAATGTTAAGGTATCCGACTACGTTCGGAACCGTGATTTTGCAAAAGCGTATAAATGGATAATATTTATGATATTTAGTGTCACTTAGATTAGAAAATGTACATAAAATTGTTTTAAGAATAGTATTACAATAAAAAATTATTTAAGTGCAATATTTTGACAAAAAATGAGCATATAGAATGACCCCTTTTCAAAACATTCTCCTTTTGTGAAAAATGCTTCTATTATATAATAATATTTTGTCTGTATATAGCTCAGACCTCTGTACAGAGGCTCAACTAGAATGTTTGAAATATATAACTTAGAAGTGGGTTTATCCATGTTTTACGACAACAGAGGGGAGCAATTTTAAGAAAAAAACGACGATCATTATTTCAAATGGTTGTAACTCTGAAAATAATATGAATTTTTTAAAACCCATAGTTGAACCTCTGTACAGAGGTCTGAGCTATATATTATTATAATAGAAGCATTTTTCACAAAAGGAGAACATTTTGAAAAAAGGTTATTCTAAGTTGATTTTTAGCCGAAATTTTGTATTTAAATATTTTGTTTTGTCAAAATGTCCTTGAAACAATTTTATACATGTATTCTAATCTAAGTGACACTTAATATCATGAAAATTATTCATTTATGCGCCTTTTAAAATCACGGTTTCGAACATAGTCGGATACCTTAATAAAATTAATTTAGTACGATTTTTTTCGAATGATTATGTTATGTACTAGCTGTTACCCGCTTCTTCGTCCGCGTGGAATTTTACAAAAAAGTGTTTGTTCAGTTCTCAGAGTTTACGAAAACTTAATAATTCTGTATTAAACGTTAAGAAATACCTATGATAAGTTTAATGTCATTTATCTAATTTGTTAATCGATATGCGACAGGCAGCGTTGTGATATTAAGAGCGAGATGCGCCTGACGGTAGCGACATGCGTGTGAGCCAGCATGCTTTTTTTTATTTTATATAATGTATATTTCCCTATTTGAATCGGATATTGTAAACTATTACATTAATTTTAATTTCGTTTTGGCAAAACCCTAATCTTTTTTCTAAAATAAAAGTATCCTAAGCTATTTCTTATAACATTAGCTATCTGCGAGTGAAAATCCCGTCAATATAGGTCCAGCCAGTTCAGAGATTAGCCGAAACAAACAGATAGTCAGACAAAAATTATAAAAATCGATTTTTTGATATAAGTGCCGTATATACTTTTAAATGCATTTAGTAAAATGCTATTAATTTGAAATTACAAACAAACTTTTCAATTTTATTTATTTGTAAAGATAATGCATACTTCCCTATTTGAATCGGATATTGTTCACTATTACATTGGTGTTAATTTTGTTCTCGTGGAACCCTAACCTTTTTCTGAAATAAAAGTAGCCTAAGTTACTCCTTATAGTATTAGCTATCTGCCAGTGAAAGTCCCGTCAAAATCGGTCCAGCAGTTTCAGAAATTAGCCGGAACAAACAAACAGACAGACAGACATACAAAACTATTTTTAAGCTATATAATACCCTACAAATGGCAAAGATATCGAAAAAAATGTTCTTGAGGTTTCTTGTGGCCTATATAATCGGGAAGCTTGCCAACAAATTTCAGATGTGATATAACCTATTATATTTTAAGATATTTGAAATTTTTTATGCCTAGGTTTTAGTTTCGTTTTCATTTTAAAGCACTTTTCCATTTTTAAATTATTAAATTTAATTAAAAATATTTTTCAGCACAATCTACTCTTTGAGTGTGAAATGGTTATTGACTTCACATTTTCTTATTAAAATCATTTCTGTTTGCTTATGTTTCTGAGTTTTTTGAGTTCTCTTAGTTACTTTATTATTGATTTCAAGAAAATTATTTGCTATTACAAATATTTTATATAACTTGGAAGGTTTTCATTAATTTTTCCTGTTGAGAAAATTCCACTAACACAATGTTCTCAGGTTGCTAAGTGAAACCATATTTGGAAGAGACAGAATACTCTACTGAAAATAATGTATCTAAAAGTCTGCTCTCAGCTGTAACTCTACAATCAGACTTCTGAATACAACTGTTAAAGATAAAATTGAATACTTCCATGTTGTACCAAAATACATTACCGTAAACATTGTACTACTATATTATGTAGTATTTTAGTGTCCTGTAACAAAAACTCAAGATTGCTAAACTGCCCCGATTTAAAAAAGAAAAAAAAAAATTAAAATTTATTTACAAACCTGGTGATTTTTTGCCTAAAGTAGAATCACTATAATTTATATTATAAATGTTTTGTGTTTAAAAACTTCTGTGAAAATATTTTGTTAAAATTAGGCTGAATAATCTGTCATTGTAACAAATGCCATCAATATTATGCAAAAACATATTTTGAGTGAAAAAAATATTTTCAGTCATATTTAACTTAAATAGTTTTTAAATGTAGAACGTAAGTTGGAAAATAACATATTGAAAAATTACAGCCGTGCAACCTTTATTAGTTTTTACTTTATGCCTTTGCAAACTTGAAATGTGTTTTTCTCAGATATTTATTTTGAAGATGTTAGTGTTAACTGTTCCATAAGACATTTTTTTCTGTTTAAGATAGAACCTTGAATTTTTTTGCAGATACTTTCATATAGATATTCTATAAAATTGGTATGGAATTATTTCTGAGATATCTAGTTATTTTAAAAAAAGTGTTTAAATTAATATTCGAAAAGTTTTCCTGTTTTTTTTCAGGTTTAGCAATAAAAATAATTGTCAAAAATCAACAAGGGAACAGAATTTAAAATCCATACTATTTTTGTTCCCAATAATCTAAGAAGTATAAATCACTTAAAATGACTTCAGAATTTTAAAAATCGATTATTTCATGAGTTTAAATATATTTCAAAGATTCTTAATTTTGTAAAGTAATGGCTGGTCAAACTGACTATTTACTTTCAGAATCAACTTAATATAATCTGAAAATAAAATATAACTTTATTTTACTGTTACTGCCTCTAAAAACGTTTTTAAAGGTGGTTACTGTGTAACCTTAAGGGCACCAACCTTTAATTTTATTTGCTTGCATTACTTGGATTAATTAAGTTTTAGAAGAGAAAACACAATTAAAAATAACGTAAAAAAATGTAGAACTACTGAAATTGCTTTGCAAAATGTCTAAACTACCATAATATATATATTGTTATGAATTTTGTGTAATGAATGTTTAAAATACTGTAAATGATTTATATCTGGAAGTGTAATACATTTATATTACTTTCTGTGTTGCTAAAATTGTAAGATTCACAAGCAACACCGTTCCTTACATTACAATGGCGATTCAATGGAAAGTTGGTGAAATCTTGGCGTTAGAGTCCAGTTGGCATCATTTTTGGGGACCATTTTGGTGAGTTGGCTACCATTTTTGGTGAGTTGGTGACAATACAGAGGCTTCTGGAAATTATTGGAGAAATCTACTATTATCCTGATTTATGATGTAAGTGGATGTTTCTCAAAGAGATCCATGAGGTCTATAAACAAGGATTCACTCGCCGAAACTGAGTTAGTATTGTATTGATTAGCGATTACTAGTATTGTCTTGATCGTTGAAAAGTTGACCAGCGATTAGTGATTACTTCGGCCGTTGAGTAGGACAAGCGAACGCTTGCGAATAATCTTTAACATACTTGTATTTTAGACACTGATAGATGTGTCTGAACGCCGTAAAGGTGCCTTCTGAGATTTATTCTGCAAGTTTTGCTGCTATATCCCGTATTTTAAGGATTGTTTTTCAACAATAAATTTCCTTTGCTCCTGAAGGAGGGCCTTGCTTTTTGAAACTAACAACATAAAATCCTCGAACCCGATCTACGTAAGAATGTTACACACATACATAACCTCTGATCCAATTACAATCAATATTTCTAATTTTATTATAATTGAGTTGATATTTGCATTTATTAATGGTTTTTCATATCTAATTTGTGTTTCTAAAAATGGTTTTTGAGAGTTATTTTTATTTCAGTATATTATTTGTGGTTCACTTAAAATAATGTTCGACATTTTTAACCTTAAAATTCAGCGAACTTGAAGCCAAGTAATATATCAGAAACCAAAATCATTTTTTTTACATTGGTCATCAAAAAGATTCTGATTTAATATTTTATCTTTCTTTTCAGCAAAATTAAATTAGAAATAAGCTTTTTACACGGAATATTACCATATGATTGAATTTTTCTAATTCTAGGAGTCACACGTTATGTTGGAAAAATCGAAATTTATGTGCAAACGATTTTGTTCAAAATAACCATTTATAATCGGAAAGTCTTTTAACGATGTTCGAAAGACAATTACGTTGCCTCGAAAGACATTGAAACTGCTTAGGAAATATTTCTAACTATGCTTTGGAAAGCGCTTTTGGTTCATTTGTATATTAATGAAATATTCCGTTATATGTTTAAAAGCACCATTTATTTACGAGGATTTTCCCAGTATTCAAAAGCTGTCGAATACTTCGTCTCTTTGAAAACATGTTTATTTCAAACTATAAATATCTCATTTTAAGGATATTTGATGTTCTCATGGGAAATGGAATATAAACAATTCCAGGAACTGGTAACTTTTAGAATTGTTTGGCTCTTAGACTTTATGGTTTCGGATAAATGCTTTGTGTTAAAAGGGAAATTCCTGTTGGTTTCGAATGACCTTGTGCGGTATTTTCCGAAATGTTAATCGCGAGAGTGGATACGAAAGATTTTCATAAATAGAAATTTTAGTGACAGGATTTTCTAAGCTAAACAAATGGAAACGCATTTTGTATAATCAATACATTGCTGTTTTTTTACTTCAAAAGCACAAAAACAAACAAACAAAACAATTATCTATCGAAGGGTCAGATTCAGAAAAATCGTATGCTAAGTGAATGTCGAACCTTTGTACATTTTCTATATAACGAACTTTTCTTTTCTGAGTCAATCCCCCCCCCTCCCTTATTTTTAAAGTCTTTCTGAAAATTTCAAATTATTCTCTTTCTTTACACATTTTATGGTGGTCATAAATCTTCAACTGGTTTTATTAGATCATAATTCGCCGAGGCCAATAGAGGACGTTTCATCCAAGAAGGGCAACCTGTAACCCCCCCCCATTGTCCAGTTCATTAGATGTTTTATAGAAACATCTTCGATATCCCCTTTCAGCCTCAGTGGAGTTGTCCAGTGTCCCCATGTTCTAGTTATAAAATAATGTATGTTTAATATTACTTGTACATTTTAAATTAGAAAATGTCCTTAAAATTCGTTAATTTTAATATAAAATTATTTTCTTAATACTTAAAATATAGTGTATTCGACATTCTTTTTTCTTGTTTTTCTTGCAGTTTTTCTTTCTTTTTTTTGATGGGCAAGATAAATAAAATAAACATATATTAATTAAAAAAAGGTGTGAATAATATTACTTTTCTTAATACATAGAGCTTATGTGAATATCCAAAGGTGCTGCACGTTTTTGTTAAATACCTGACATCTTTGAACGTGTACGCCTATCGCGCCACCACCGCTGTCAAGCATGTATCGCTACTGTTGGACGTAGTTTTGAACAGTTATTGTAAACATTACACTTGTCAACGACGATTTCAATAAACACTTTGTCTGTCCTTTCGTATCTTATTTTTAGTGTTTGAGCCTCACCGAGTCACTTACGCACATACATTCCTATACAATAACCCCTCAGGGGGCTCACCTTCTTTAGGTGAGTACGGGTGTTACAATCCCGAGGTACCCTAGTGATCTTTTCCTTTTCCCAAGGGGTTTACTGTCTTTGGTAAACACGGGTGTCACAAACCCGGGGTTCCCTTGTGATCCTTCTCTATTTTCGGCCCTCCTACTTGCCATTCAAATTTCCCTTTTCTTCTTTTCACGTCGAGGCCACAGACCAATGTTCTTTAAATCGTTATACTATTTATTATTAACATATTTTGGTATACCTTTTGTATTGAGTTTATTTACTTTCTTTTTTGTATATTTCTTTTAATATTTTGATTATGTTGCTTTATTTGTTTTCGACTAACACCGTTGGTTAGCCAACCCGCATGTTTGCCGGGTGCCGCGTCCCGTAAGGAGGAAAATGGTGTCCTGGGAATACCTTTGACCCACGCTTTGCTGTAGACGGGTGGCAGGAGTGAACTCGCTTCTTTCAATCGGCTGGTGGTACCTCTCTTCGGTGTCCCCGAAGAGACACTGCTGTAGGGTTAGTACTGCAGATAAGGGGTGGTGGGTTTACCCATTGGATCCTCGCCCTGATGCTGTAGCATTATATTCTGGGTGTACTCCAGGTAAGCGCCGTGCCTGGTATTTGCCAGATGACCGGCAAACTGCCTCCCTTGTTGGACTCCGTGGTGGGTGGAGGCACGCCAGGACGAAGTTGTTTTTTTTCACGTTTATGGATCCAATGCTGCTGGGCCCACGTAAAGGCCTTAATTTATCCAACCTTAACATTGACCAGATTTCGGCTCGTACCAGATTTCTTTCAATTTCTTTACCGAATAATGAAATGACATCAAAATCGCCTTTTGCTATACAGAAAGCCATTGTATAGGTGGTGAACCTAAATCTGTTTTAAAAGATTAAGATCCGGTGATCTATTAATTGAAACACTCTCTGCCGTACAAACAAAGTCTTTCCTCCTCGTAAAAACATTTCTGAATCCACCTGTAACAATAAGTCCACATAAAACTTTTAACTCATGCCGCGGTGTCATTTCTGAACCTGACCTGTTGACAACCCCTGAAGCGGAAATCCTTGAGGGATTCTCCGATCAGGGTGTTATTCAGGTCAGAAGAATTACAATAAAAAAAATACAACTGTTATACCAACCAAACACTTAATTTTAACTTTCAACAGCCCCACACTGCCCAAAGCATTAAAGCTGGCTGTTTGAATTGTAAAATCCGTCCATACATTCCGAGTCCTCTGCGCTGCTTCAAGTGCCAGAGAGGTTCGGACACTCTCAAACTGCCTGCAGAGTACGATTAACGTGCTCTAGGTGTGCATCTGTTAGACATGCCTCCTCAGATTGCAGTCTGGAGCTGAAATGCGTCAATTGTTCACAGCTACACTCCACCGATTCTAAACTTAGTCCAAAATGGAAAACAGAAAAATAAATCCAGACAATTAAAACAAACAAAAACATATCATATTTAGAAGCCCAAAAATTAATAGCCCCTCAACCTTCTCAAACTTATGCTCAGGCTGCCAAATCCATAACTGTAAACAATTCGTTACAAACGGACGAAAATATTACAGAAATAAAATGTCCACCTTTAAAATTACTTCAACCGATTTCCTCCCTCCCTATACCGAATATATCAACACCCACTCCTGCTGTTTCCACATCTCATCCTCATCAATTCAAGCTCAGCTACTTCCATTCACATCTTCAATAGCAGCTACAGTATCAAAGCCTGAACCACCTATTCTTATTTCTAACGACTTACTCTCCAATAATATGTTCACCCCGATTGAATCTTCCTCAATAATATCCACTTCCTCATCCAACCTCGATATTCAACCCCCTCACATCCAATACAGTGCGGAATTCCAAACAAAATTCTAAAACTCGTATAGGAAAACGAAAAAAAGAATTACTAAAAAAATCAAATGAAGAAAAAATAGAAATAAAGATGGCTTCGTATAGACGGAGAAAACCAGCTTCAACAGAATACACAACGGATGAGGAAGACATGATTACATATGACATTGAGGAAGAGGAACTTAAACCGAATCCCGATCTCGTTGAAAAAGACGGGAAACAATATTGGAGAGGATTGTTACTATTAACACCAACGAGAAACAGAAAATGACTTTTACTTAATACTTGTCGAACTTGGTGGGAAATTTTCTCCACCAATATTTCTTTATTTATTTGTCCAAATTTACTTTTATATATATTTTGAGATTTTACTTTTTTTAACTAGAACATCTCTCTCTATTTGTTCAGATTTACTTTTATATTTATTATAAGATTTTACCTTTTTTTATATAACTAGAATTTATTGCAGCTTTTTAATGGTTTTATACTTTTAATGTTTTAACGATTGTTTGGCGCAGTTTAGCCAAGATTGGCTCTTGCGCCAATAAACCCAACATTCACTCACCCACTCATCTATACAATAAATGATTGTTGCAATGTTCTATACCCACCCCCTAAAGTTTGTACCAGGAATTCGGGTCACTCTGTATGTTTCTGAGAAATTGTTATTCATATGAATATGAATTATAGTCATAATAAAAAAAAGATAATTGAAACTTTTTTTGAAAAACCTGTTTTTAGAATGAATTTTTATTAAATAAGGGATTAACTTTAATATTTTTGAATCTTTCGTTATCCAACTGAACATCACACAAATTCTCATAAATGAAACATGAAATATCAACATATAATGGCTTAAAATGTAGTCACAAAGAAAAAAAATGTATTTTTTTTTAAACTGAGTTCATAAATGAGATTAAATTTTGAAGTCGGTTTATAAAAATAAATAGTTTTTAAACGCACAAAATTTTACTTTATTAAGTAGTTAAAAACGTTCTTAAAATGACTTCTATGGTAAAGTTCTGATTTTTTCAATTTATATATTTTTATTTACTTAATATTCAACTTTCATAAAATAAAACATTAACTCTATGTAATTAATTTGAAAAAAGGAACGTAGTTTTACAATAAAAATGTATAAATAAATTTTCGGTATTTTGTCATCGAACTAATTTTGTTTGAACTTAGCAAAGTAAATCCCATGCAAAATAATCCGATGACGAAGGATCTTGTGTGTATAAATAGAAGATCAAAGCTTCTGTCCAAAGATCTTGAATTTTGAAACGGTTACCATAGCGACCTTCATTTTTATGACGTAATACGACAACTTTGGTATTTTGGTTCTCAACTTCCGATTTAATAAAGTTGAACTCTTTGCTTACGTAACCTATTCGAAGTTACAGCTTATTTGCTTTCTAAATCTCTATTTCCCTTAAGGCATGTTTCTAGTGGTTAAAATAACCTAAAATAGAAATCAGTTTTAGTAAATGTAATTTATTGAAAAAAAAAAGGAAAATTTTATATGGATACTGGAACATTATTCCAATATTTATGAAGCAACAATTTTTCTGATTTTATTTTTTCTCATATAAAGCAAATAATAAAAAACCAAAAGCATTAAATATTGTATCACAGTTAACTAAAATAGAGATTCAAAATTTTATATATCTTCCAAAATATTTAAAAGAATTCTGAAAAATGTATTGTATTTTATTTCATTGCCCTCATTCCCATGTTTAGCGTGAATTAGTTATTTAAATACTTCTGAAGAATCCGAATAGACAACTTCAAATACATTCAGTTGGTTGGTTGCTTTTTAGTGTTGTGCTGAGAAGCAACATGAATGTCTCTTGCAGATGAGTGATCATGTTCTATCTGGCATTCTTGAGTCGTAAGTTCGAAACCTGGTACTACTAATTTTGCAGAGGAAATGATGCAGGTTATATCTGTCAAGGCTCAAAATCTCACATTAGTGAAGTGTGTCGCAATTCGTTCAAGTTTCAAAATTACGAGATCCATTGCCAGTAATCTACCAGCGGCTTCAAAGTACGACGTTAGAAAATTAAAACATGGTGATGGTACTGTAATTCTAAACCTGGTCAAGTGACAAGTGTAAAGTAACGATCCCTAAGTTTTCTTAATTCCTGGGTAAAGAGAGGGATTACACAGCTTTGGACAAATATCATTTTATTTACATATTAACTTAGAAAATTATCACCATTAGTATGGTATATATTCTGCGCTGTGCTCCACAGCCTTTCACTGAAGAAAGTTCGTATCGCAGTTAACTGATTTTGCAGAAGAGGAATTGCGGGTGCTGCTGCCCCGCAGTCTCAGTCGCTTCGTCTTGCATAAGTCCTGATCGCAGTTCGCTGATGTCCCAATCATCACTCACTCCCTCTGAACCCACACTTGAACATTCTCTCTGTGCATTCCGCGATTTCCACCGGCAACATAGATGTAGCAAAATTTGCGCAACCCGCGATACCCTCGGGTAGGCATTTTTTTCCAACCATTTAGCTGTGAAGTTTGTGTTTTCTCATATTTCAGCGCGCGCGCACACACACACACACACACACACACATAAAAATATCAGTTACTGAATGAATCTTTATATATAGGTAAAAACTGTTCAAGCACATACATATGTTAAGGTATCCAACTACGTTCGGAACCGTGATTTTAAAAAAGCGCATAAATGGATAATTTTAATGATATTTAGTGTCATTCAGATTAGAATACATGCATAAAATTGTTTTAAGGACATTTTGATAAATTTTTTTATTTAAATACAATATTTTGGCAAAAAATTAACTTAGAATAATCTTTTTTCAAAATGTTCTCCTTTTGTGAAAAATGCTTCTATTGTAATAATATTTTGCCTGTATATAGCTCGGATCTCACTACAGAGGCTCAACTAGAATTGTTGAAAAATTCACATTATTTTTAGAGTTTCCACTGATTGAAATATTTATTGGCGTTTTTTTCTTAAACTTGCTCCCCTTTGTTGTCGTGAAATATGGATAAACCCTCTTCTAAGTTATATATTTGAAAAATTCTAGTTGAGCCTCTGTAGGGAGGTCTGAGATATATACAGGCGAATTGTTATTATAATAGAAGCATTTTTCAGAAAAGGAGAACATTTTGAAAAAGATTATTCTAAGTTAATTTTTTGCCAAAATATTGTACTTAAATAATTTTTTTTGTCAAAATGTCCTTATAAAACAGTTTTATATATGTATTCTAATCTAAGTGACACTAAATATCATGAAAATTATCCATTTATGCGCTTTTGCAAAATCACGGTTCCGAACGTAGTCGGATATCTTAATGATTCTACTAGGAAGAAGGGGCATTAAAAAAGGGAGTACCGGTCAAATATCGTCTTCGTCTTTTCCGGATTAAGATTTTGAGATCTGGTTTCGAGTATTTTCAGGGGATGTTAATTCAAACTAAACATAATTAAAGATGAAACAAATAAGTAAAGGGAAATTACACAACTCTATAATTTTAGTGACCAAAAGACGTCGAGGTAACGAACGAACTTAGAAGCTGATGTATGTGTTAAGGTTTCCAAGACCAGATGTTGCTAAATTTTCATGATGCTGCATAATGAGAGTTGCTACATTTTAAATGAACTCATTAGCACACAGTGTCCTAATTTGAGGACACCTGGTAAATATTTTACTAGACTTACTACTTAATCCTTGTGAGGCTCTAATTTCAGACATCAGATTGGAGAGAATTACCACTTCATGCTTGGGTTGTTCTAGTACTTTACAGTACTCATGCTGTATGTCTTCAAATTTGTGAATATGGGAAAATTTGCTGAATCATAAATAGATATTCATATTACTATTTAGAAATAAAAAAAAATAGGTAAAATTTTTACTATATTTTTATAAAGTCCATGTGGGCGAATTAAATTTTACCCAAATTGCGAAGAATGTTTGTATATGAAAAATATGTAACACTTTGTGTCCCGAAACTCAACGTCAAGCTTGTGCGGGGTGAAAAAAAATCATATACGAGTTCTGAGGAAAAAAAAAACACCTAAAAATAAATAAATAAATAAATAAAAAAAACTCATTTCTATATCACTTGGTTAAGTGATGGCTAGAATATTTTTGAAAATGTGGGAAATTCATATTATTAATCACATCATTGCGTACTGTGACAACACAAATTTCCCAATTTTATTTATTCACTAACATCATCTAACACAGCCCTGTTATTAATCACAGTCACTTTGCTCACTAGTTAAAGTAAACGTAGTTTGAGTCGGCTTGAAAAAATGATGTCACCTAACTTTGACTCTCCATAAAAAGAAATATATTGCATTAATACCCTAGGGAAGTTGTTTCAAAAGATATCCATTTAGTTAAGATTTCAAAATAGTACAACACTTGCTACTTTTACAAACATAGCAATTATTAGCAGCTTTCATTGTCAAAACGACTAGAAAACATTTTTGTAATATCGTCATAAATTAAACATTGGAAGTGTATGTCTACTAACTTCTACTTTTAAACTAGTTAAAAATGTAACCGAACTATGCCAAACGTTTGCTGAAGCAGAGGAGAAATAAATTTAGCTAAAAACTCCCGACTCATCAAGTGATCAATTTAAGGTACCCGACTACGTTCGGAACAGTGATTTTGCAAAAGCGTATAAATGGATAATATTTATGATATTTAGTGTCACTTAGATTAGAAAATGTGTATATAAAATTGTTTTAAGAATATTATTACAATAAAAATTATTTAAGTACAATATTTTGACAAAGAATGAACATAGATTGACCCATTTTCAAAATATTTTCCTTTTGTGAAAAATGCTTCTATTATAATAATATTTTGCCTGTATATAGCTCAGAGCTCTCTTTAGAGGCTCAACTAGAATTTTTGAAACATATAACTTAGAAGTGGGTTTATCCATATTTTACGACAACAGAAGGGAGCAATTTTAAGAAAAAAACGCCGATAATTATATATTTCAATGGGTGGTAACTCTGAAAATAATGTGAATTTTTCAAAAATCATAGTTCACACTCTCTGGAGAAGTCTTTATATAAGCGCGCGCGCGAAATATTAATATTTTAGAAACATTTTTTATAAAAGGAGAACATTTTGAAAAAAGATTATTCTAAGTTAATTTTTTGCTAAAATATTGTATTTAAATAATTTTTTTTGTCAAAATGTCCTTAAAACAATTTTATACATGTTTTCTAATCTAAGTGACACTAAATATCAGGAAAATTATACAGTTATGCGCTTTTTTAAAATCACAGTTCCGAACGTAGTCGGATACCTTACAAAATGTAGAACCTGCATGGGTATTGAAGGTAAACATTTTGAATATTTAATTTATTGAATTATTACAAAAACAGTTTTACGTTTTATTTATAAGTTTATTTTTTTAATTTGAGTTGAACACTTAAGACAAGTTTTTGAAGTAAAGTCATTTTATTAAAAAATAAATAAATAAAAGAGAAGAAACCCGCTAATAATTGTTATGGATAGAAAGGAAGAAATTCTATACCATTTGGGTATGTAAACGAAATGGGGAATTGTTTGAGAAACTTACCTGGGGTTATATGGAATGTTTAATTTTTTATTGGGAGTCAAATTTAGGGGAGATTTTTTTGTATGACTTGTGATTGTTATTATTTGACCTACACGACAGATCACAACACATCCCCAGTGAAGCAGTACATCGTCAAGGAATTCGGGAACCGAATAATTGGGTATAGGGGTGTGAAAGATTGGCGTACACGTTTACCTAATCTGACTCCATTGGTTTTTTTTCTGTGTTGATACCTAAAACAGGTGCATGCGAGTCATCCACCGACATTGCAGGACCTTGAAGGACGACACATCACGAACGCTTGAACTAGCATAGCGCGCTCAATGCTCCAACGTGCGCAACGTGACATTCAAACGATATTGCATTGCAGCTGATGGGGAAAAGTTTGAATATCTCAAATTAAGGTATATTGTTATAACTAGATGGGTTCCTTTCTTAGTTATTTTTCTCACGTCACAGCGTAGGAAATTAAGAAAAAACAAATACGTGGTTTAACCGAACTATTTTTTTGTATTATTATTCACCAGAAGTCTTTTCGTACTAAATCGAAGATGTCTTACAACAGAGGTTCTCAAACTTTTTTGTCTCATAGACCCCGTTCCATGTTTTTCGATTTCGGGTAGACCCCTGCTTGCCTAATATTAAATTTTTGCAAATTTATCAACTGAAATGTGTTTTTGATAGTTCATGCTACTGCTTTAAAGGAATTAAATATCATACTGTAATGAAGTATAGTGTTTAAACCTTAAGAAGCGCATGATAATGAATTAAAATCCAATTTAATACATAAAATAACAAACATATACATTACATAAAATAATTACATAAAATAATCGAACAACAAACAAATGCTTTTAATGAGAGGGATAAATCTGGTGCTTCAATTACAAATATTTTCAACATTTAATATTAGTCTAGTCAGGTTTAACCCTAAATCTTTTTTAGTAAGGGCCCTGTTCTTTTTTTTTTTTTTTTTTTTTGCTTTTAAGAATGGCAAACTCAGTGAAACTCCTTCTTACAAGGAAAAGCAATTAAAAATTTTCTCACGGTACCCCCTAATTTGCGACAAATATCAAGTATGTCTTTTTAAAACCAAAATTTCTGATATCCGTTTCAAAACTTTATTTTAAGATCTTCGTTAGGACACACTTTGATCAGTTACTCCTGTAATATGACATTTTTTTCAATGTGACTATTTGAATTCATCATCTACTGTGGTATTTCCATTAAAAAGAAGCAATCTCAAATCTTGTTTCAAAATTAGAATAAAGGGCATTTAAATGTTGCATTAAGGTTAAAATGTCCCGACAGATTGTCTGTGAGAAATTCAGAAAATTCGCGACATCCAATATTATATTTCTTTAGCTTAATTTTGTAAAGAAATGCTGAGATGGTCCTTGTCTTAATAAAATTTATGCTGTCACCTAGTAACCACAAATTAACCTCACTAAATTTAGTAGTTGTTAAACTGGTAAAATCTGGTTCCCACTGGATCAAATATTTTTAAAGATTGAAGTCATGATCTGGTTTGATGAGAACCACTGTCATAGACTCCCATTTGCATCTCAAGGACTCCCAAATTATTTTTTTGTTGATGTGGACCCCTTGCAGGTCATCATAGATCCCTTGGGGTCTATATAGTCCCCTTTGGGAATCATGGTCTTACAACTTTGATTATTTCTTTTATGCTCTCTATCTGGTTTAGTTTTCAAGATAGGATACCTGATAGTCCGTTGTTTTCCACCAGGTGGCACTGTTATGGGTTTTATTCAGCAGCGCATGGCTACTTTACTATACCAACCGTTCCGAAGTTAAAAAAAGGTAGGTAACAAGGGACTTTATTGGACATACTGTATATGATGAAAAGCGTTTCAATGATAAAGTTTCCACATAGGATATTTAGAAGGAATATAGCAATTCCATATCTTAAACTGGAACCCAGAAAACGCACATAAAAAAGGAAGGTAAAGACTTGTATTCTGGATGAGATAAAATTTAAAGGCCATGTTTTGAAGAAACATGGGAACCAACGCGAATGCTAGTTCATTAACTGCAAAGAAAAGCCTCAAATATTTTGCAAAGGGCTTTGTAAAGCTATATATATACCAAACCTTTTGAATATCATCATAAATAAAATACACAAATATAGATTTACGAAAACATATTTTTGTAAAGTAAAAATAAGACTAAATTTACTTTACAATGTGTATGTATAATCACCCAGTGTCTTCAAATGAAAACGACCTATGTTTCCAAAACTAAGTTTTAAAAGAAATATTGTAAATGCATTTTCATTAATTCGAAAGATTTAGTGGACATTTTTGAGATTTTGAAAGAAAAAAAAATCTCAAAATAAATAAATTGGATGCTAGTGAGTAATTAGGGCTTCAAATTCCTTGCAACATGTGGAAATGGGAACAAAGAAAAACCAGTTTAAATATCGTCATCGTACAGTCGAACAGAATTATATGTCTCCCTCTGTCTCTCCATGGCCGGTGTGTCACGGACTTGAGCTAGTGTGCCACTGTAAACTTGTTGTGTGTATGGGACTGATGACCATTAAATCTGTGGAGCTCATTGACATGGTGTAGTAGTTTGGAGAGGGCGTCGTCTTCGTTCAAAATTACGAAGTCCCTTATCAATATCCTTCACATTGCTTTATAATGCAATGTTAATGAAGGCTCTCGCCAGGGCTGGCTCTAGCAGATTTGCCACCCCGGACAAAAATGAAAAGTGCCTCCCCGCGCAAAAATGAAAAGTACCGCCACTTTCTCAAAAGCAAAAAATTATAATTAAAAAAGGTAAATTGTTCACGTATATTAACACTTATAAAACTTGAATAATTCTTTCGAACAAACAGGCAGGATATATATATATATATAATTTTAAATCTTAAAAAATGCAAAATAATTCGAAATGAAAGACATAATATTTACTTATTATTTAAACCGAATAAAATGTAAGAGAAGGAATCGCCTTTTTCAGTAAGCCAATTTTTTAGAGATAGAGTGTATTGATGGTAAGAACCACAAGCGTTTATTTTAACTTATAGTATCTACACACAAAACATAAACAAAACATCTCATGTGGCTCCCTATCTTCCAAAAACTCTTATTACCCCTGTCCTCTTATAAATAGCTGACACCGGACATCGTATGGGTGCAAATAATGTCCATTGTGATCCCACACCTGGATGGGGAGAAAGTTACTTGTGAAAGATATGTATAAACATATCAATTTCATCATTTAATATAAACTCGAAAATTTCAAGTTTCAACATAAAAGAAAACTGATGTTAAACACTCAGAGTACAAAATAAGGAAATAAGATACGTTTAATGAAATACCAAATTCACACACTTTAATATTCAGAAAATATGTAAAATTTTTGAAACAAAAAGAAATATATATTTTTTTCAAATTCAATTCAAATGCTGCCCTTAAAATTTGCCCCCCCCCCGGGCAGGGGTCCGGTTTGTCCGGCCCTAGAGCTGCCCCTGCTCTCACTCACTTTCTCTCTGTTAACAGCTTTTATGCAAAAGTTATTTATTCAGCTTGAGACGAAATTATCCGCGTACTTTTATTAATCCTCTTGAGAAATCTTGGTCTATCAAGTCGTGTTTATTCACAGCCAACCCTCTGAAGAAGAAAACGTGATTATTCAATTTAGATCTACTACAGTGCTTCTCAAACTTTCACTATTTGCGACCCAATATTCAATCATGATTTTCATCGCGCCCCACTTCCTTATAACAACAATGTATTGAATTCAATGATACTATACTTTGACACTAAAGCAACAATGCGACTTTCACCTCTTAAGTGCCACTGACGTATACAAACGTCTCGCTTACCCAAAGCGTTGATTATCCTGGATATATATATACGTCTTTCCGAAGTCGGATCTTTTATGTGCATTGCTATCCTTAAAATTATTCCGAAGGCTTTGGGTTGCAATAAAAGGATTACTTATTTCAGAGGATTTGCATATTATCCTTTTCTTCCCCCCTCCCCCTGAATACATGACATACGCGTGCCTACGTGGAAAACGGTAGCATTGGGGAGCGAAACGAGCAACTTTTTGTCGGCAGTTAAGGGATTAATCATGAATCACACAAATTATCAAGATAAGTGTTAATGTTTGTATATAATTTTACATATGACAAGGCCATAGAGGTCACTGGTAATTATTTAACTTGTTCTTAACTTAGTATTGATAAATTAATTATAAGATATATTCTTCAGTACTGATACATTTATAAGGTATCAATGTAAATGTATGTAATTATGTGAGTTATGTTAATCAGTGCAATTATGTCAGTATGTATTTTGTTTGTGCTTACTTTCAGTAAATTAATACTTTTTTAAAAATCTTTTTTTTACGACTTTTCAATATGCTTTCCCCCCCCTTGCAGAGTTATCACGCCCTCCTAGGGGACGCGCCCCACAGTTTGAGAAGCCCTGGTCTACTATATATAGTCTAGATTTTTTAGCTAGAGAGAAGAGAGAGAGAAAGTGAGGAGATGTTACAGATTGCTACTGATCAGGTATTATTCAAGTTTATAGTCTTTTTTCAAATATTGGATTGGTGAAAGGATTAAAGTGACGATTGGTCACTAGAGTTTAATTAGTGTTCAGATAAATTGGGATTGTAGATTTGATCCTGGAATAGAGGATCGATAATTATAGTCTTCTCATAATTCGTGCATCTTGATGTTATTCCACATATTCCTCTTATTGAGAACATCTCTTCTAGTTGAAATTACTTGATTCAGTTTTGCTACTTGTGAAATCAATAAATAGATTGTTTTTGAATATGGATAGAGTTTCTTTCCTTCCTCCCACACCTCTAGGCGGGTTAAAGATTGGATGTATTTCCTCACAAGCTTGTAAGGCAAACATTTAATTAATTAAAATTTTGATTGATTAGAAGTAAATTAGTATCTTAAATTAATTTAAATTAGCAATTAATTTAAATTGCAAGTAGAATAAAGGACGCGTTTTTAAAATTAAACTGCAAATTCAAAATATTCAAATTTTCATTCATAGAAAATGAGGAAACTAAGAGATACTTAAAAACAAGTAATATAATTTTTTTTAGGTCAATTCCTACTTAGATCAACAAAGAAGAATTTTATTTTAGCTACTTTTTATTAAATAGTTACAATTAATATAAATATGTATATACATATGATAGAATCACAACATTAATGGTAATTAATATTTATTAATTATCATTAAAGTATGGCATTGTCATCTAAAACAATCGTGTCTATAAAATTTCAGTTCAATTGAATGCTTTAAAACGTAAGAAAAGAACTTTTTCACAAGTTTTGACACAAGTCGCCAAAAGGGTCACTAATTGATTGATTGATTGAATATTAACGTCGCACTGTTCAGCTACACGAGGGCTTTTGGCGACAGACCACATAATTTTGAACCATGGTCAAGTGACGTGGACGACACCTGAGCTGGCCTCCCCTCTCCTAACTACTACACAACACCAACGGGAGGACGTTTCAGATCTCGACAAATTTAACGTGCATCGCTGCCCTACACGGTGGTTCTTTAGTGGTACTGGGATCGAATTCGTGAGAAAGCAAGCCACGATCCGATACCTATACCACTCGGCTACCGCGGCCACAAAATGGTCACTAAGTCTTTAAATAATTAGTTTTAATATCAATAATTTTTTTATTAATTATAATGAAATTACTGTATTGTCATCCAAAATAATCATATGTATAAACTTTCAGCTCAATTGAGCGCTTTAAAATGTATTTTATTAACGATTCAATATTCCACTAAGATAAATAAATAAATAAATATTTTGAGAATGAGAGCTAATAACAGAAATTGACAAAACTGTACAACAAACAATGTACGACAAAACTGTAATCTTTTTTTTTAAAAAAAAAGCATTGATTTTATCCACAAAATAAGAAAAATCAATACAGTTCTAGTGCTAAATTGCCAAGCTGCTACCAGCCACAGACCAGATACTACCAATTACAGCCATTTTCCATCGCTTTCTGCAAAGTTTTCAGTAGAAATTTGGTAAAAAAATAAAACAATGCAATAATAATATTAATGAGTTTTTTTCTTTTTACATAATTTGTGCGTCATTGCCAAAAGTATCCACTTGGCGAGATTTGTATTCTGTCAGCTGAACTGTATTGAAATTTTTTTTAAAAATTTCTGTTAGTGCCTTATTTATGAATTTCATTAATCTAAAATACTTGAATAAATTTCGAAACTAGTCAAGGAAAAATACTTTAACTATATATGAATTTATGGATTTAAAAAAGAAGACACACATGAACTTAAGAAAAGAAAAAGTAATTAGCAGAAAAAATTTCATGAACTTCAAAATACTTATAATGATATACATGTAGTACAACTTCTTGAATATTTTCTCTTTCATAGGGCAGCGTATATTTTGTTTTTAATTACAAATTTAATGTATACAATAATAATATTTCTCCACTAAGTATTTGAAATAATCCATGTAAGTAATATTCAAAAAGTAAAAACACCTGTCGACTGAATTAGTTCCATTTTGGAATACTTTTAGCGCAAAACAGTAGAAGGGGAAATTGCTTCGAAAGAAATAAACTGTAATTTATGAAGACAAATCTTATTACTTTTGAGAACGATGATCTTATTAACACTAACTATATTCCAAACTATTGGTTAGTTTTTATTTTTAAAGGAAAGTGTAGAAATTATATTTATACATGAATACTAATGAGAAGAATTTTCTTTCCAGCTAAGGAATATCTTTCAGAGTATTTTCACTTTTACATATGTTATAAATTCAAAATACGATTTTATCTTACGATTACTTTAATCAGCAAGAGAATGTTTTATTTTAGATAAACTACTTATTTTAAGAGTCAGAGCTTTCATTTTTTGATTAAGGTATCCGACTACTTGCGACAACTTTTTTTTTGAAAAATATGGAAATATGAGGATTTTTTTTTTGTGATTTTTAGATTTATTTAGTATATTTTGAGGAAAAACTCCTAAAATTGAAAACAGAAATTTTTTTATTATAATTTAAATGGGAAAAACTGGTGAAAATGTACAAAAAATTTCATAAACGGGGATCTCTCTGTACAAAAATTTTATGAACGAATTCTCAATTTTGATGTATGACTTTGTTATTCATGTTTAAAATGACCTTCAGAGGATTACAGATATTTTAATTTTTACAAAAACTAGAGCACTTTATCTTAGTGATTATATGAAATTTGTTAAAAAAACAGGGATTATATTCACATAAAGGACTGTACATTTTGAAAAAAAAACAGTGATTGATAAATCTGAAGGTCAAAACACTTCTACTGTTATACAGAACATACACAAGAAATTTCAGCAAATTATTTTCAGAACTTTTTGAGCAATCGCTGTCCCCGTTTGAGCTTTTCGAAAAAAACACATTTCGAGTAAAACGCATTTTAAAGTTTGACATCTTCTGTAAAGTTATAGCTTCTGTTTTTACTAAAACACTTGTAGTTTTTGTTCTACTGAACGGAAAATAAAACACTTGGTATTTTTATAAAGCTAATAAGATGGCCTATAAAAAAATCATAAAAAAAATTTGTCAATTTTTTAAAAAAATCGTGATTTTAGGGTAGTCAGATACCTTAATAGATTATGTGTAATCTAATTTTTTTTTAAAATTCAGTTGGACCCCGATTTAAGGGAACCGGGACGTTCTCGATGACATAAAATGAGCAAAATTTGGCTTTTCGAAAGAACATTATTTTCAAAAACAGAAAGACTCCATAAATAAAAAATTTGTGTCATACAATCTATATATTTTTCTTAATATACTACAACATAAAATTATTAAATATATAAAATATTTTAAGAAATATAAGGATTCGAAAAAGTACACACCAAAAAAAGTTTTCGGATACATGGTGCTCTTTAGGTACATGTATCTTTCTTTTTATAACATATAACACCACAAAACATGCTGTTTTAGTTATAAAATTGTACCTTTATTTAAATGTAATAGTTCTTTTTATATTTCCTTGCACAGAATTTTTTTTAAAAAATTTTGAATTTTGACTTTTTGAAATTTTGATAAAAATGGCATTTCTTTTTTAGAAATTGAGCAATAAAAGTAAAAATATTAACATTTCAGAAATAAAATTAGTAGCATTAAATACATTTTCATGACACAAAAGCTCATACCAAGTTTCATTAAAATATAACAAATAGTTTTTTCTACACATGTACCTAAAAACTGAAAAAACACATTTTGAGAAAATTGAAAAAAACTAAATAAAATGATGCACTTACCTAAGATTTGTATTTTAAAAATTCCCAGCACTGTACTCATCTTGCATTGACTGTTCTAAAGCATCCTGCTTCCTTTTAATTTGCCTTTTTATTGTTTTGGCTTCTTTGGTAGCTTTTAGAACAGCCATCTCAGCTTCACAAATTCTGACGTAGTCAATTTTG
>BMAV01025137.1:23793-37076 GCA_019973955.1 Trichonephila inaurata madagascariensis | reverse complement strand
GAATTTCTGCATCTGTCAGCCTTCCTCGTCCAGATATTGGTTTGTTCTCTGACAGCTTGGTGGATTTTAAATTGTTCTTTAGGGCTCTCAGTCTTGCTCCCATCCTTTTTTGGACGTGGCCGATGCACTCTAGTTTTTCAACAGGAAATTCATCACCGTATATGTTTGATTCTTGAACTTTTAGGAATCCCTTCGAATCTCCATCTCCAAGGTACTGAACATACCGAACATTGTAATTTGGTAAGGAGCGACTGAAAATCCGCAATGCTCCTTCACTCTCCATTCCCGCACTAAATTTACCTGGCAATTATCACAGGTTTTGTTCGTATTTTTGCATTCAAAGCAATATTTTGATAGCCACTCAAAATCAATAACTTTTCCCTTATCGAGAGAAGTTGCAGTGACAACACCATTCTTCGAAGAGTGTCCTCTTTTCTGCCAGGTCCCATCAAGAGCAATTGCTATGTTCTTACTGTGTTCATTTTCAATGACAGCTTCATTAACGCTGTTAACCATTGAACGAGATGAAACAGTTTCTAACGCTTTAAAAATTGGCGCATACAGTCTTTCAAATTTAACTGGAGGAGGAGGTAAGTTCATCAGTGCACAAAATATCTGAGCTGCACTTTTGCCAATTCCAATGCACCTCATGCAATAAACAAACCTCAAATTTACTTCATATCCATCTGACACGGTATTTGAAGTCATTGAAGAATGACCAGAACCACAATACTTGCAAGTTGCTGACACACTGGTAGCAAGGCCTTTGCGACTACTTTTATTTTCAGCAACATCAAAGCAGAAAGATCTATCACAATATCTGCATTTTGCAATATTGTTGAAAATATCATTGTGCATATTTGAGTCAACAATAACATACCTGCTTTGAGTTTCAACTGAAAAATTATCTTCATAGTCCTTAAAAGATACTTCACTCTTCTCAATTTTCTTTTTAGATGCACTGACATCAACTCGTTCACTCTAAGCATTTACTGAAGTGTTTTTACGAATTAAACGACGTTTGACTTGCCCAAACTTTTTTGTTCGAGGCATTTCAAATGTTAAAAATTCTCGCAAATTGCAAACAAATTGAATGTAAACAAAAAAAAGTAAATTAGCAGTCAAAATACGAAATTCGTAACTCACGTGTTTGTAACTCAAGCACGAGAAAGCAAAACGCTTAAAATTCCCACACACAGCTTGGGTATAAACAAGATTGAGTTGAGTAGTTATAATCCTTCTCAAACCACAAGAATAAAATAAATAAAGCAGATTAAATGATATAAAACAGCAATTTGCATAAAAACATGCTTCGGTCAGCTGTAAAATGGGCGTGGCAGTTGACGTGCGATAACGTAAACAACAGGCGTGACAGCTGTTGCTTACATTTTAAAACCGCAATTACTCGAATATTAAGCTTTAAACCTATACATGTTATACATTTTTGGAATCAGCATTAAATCTACTTTTTTTTAAGATGAAAATTGAAAAATCGATTTTTTGAAGGGTTAGAACGTCTCTGTTCCCTTAACGAATTCATCGGGACCGAATATTTTTTTCGTTAATTCGTGATTATTCGTAATATAGGGGGTCCCAAAAATGCAATTTTTTTTTTCATTTACCTTTTGTAAATTCTATGATAAGGCAATGCACAAAAATATCTATTATTAGTATAACTACACCCTTTTTATTCAGCAACTAAAGATACTATTAGCGAATTATTAAGTTTCAGTTATATATATTTGGACATTTTATTAAGTGCTGACGAATAGTTGTTGGACAATAATTTTGATTCCGACTTGAAAGAGTTCTTTTCCGACATTTTGTTGAGAAGAAAGTACTTCGTTATTTACATCCTTCTGTATGAGATATATTTTCAGTTTCCAAACAATGTAAAAATTCCGATAGAAGTTTTCTTTGTCTTATTCCGAGCTCACGCGATAGGTTACATACACTCATGATTCATCTGCACCTGTCAAGCCTCATAATAGACTGCGCCCTCTCCCTTCTCAAAATTTGCTGCTTACAAGAAAATTCATTTTCTGTTCCGGACAAAAAGAATATGTCATTTGATAAGAAATGCAATTGTTTCTAATGAAAACTAGTAAAAAAAATTTTTTTGGTGGTTTAAATAATTCGCTAATTCGAGATTTATTATTCATTAAATAGAGGTTTTTATCTTGATTTGAATCGGGGGAAAAGTAAAATCCGTTAAATCGCGAAAATAGGGGTTCGGTAAATCGGGGTCCGATTGTACTTCATTTACATTGTTTAGTTTTATTTATTTATTTCTTATACTAAATAACTTTTATGTGATTTTTCTTTCTCTGTGTAATACCAAAATAATTCTTAGATTCAGTATTTACACATTGATCAATATTTATTATCTACTTTAGTGTTTTTATTCGTGTCTAATTAGGCTTACCATGTGTCCGGGATAAACCTGGACAGTCCTAATTTCTTAGTATTGTCCGGGGTTACAAAAATGTCCGGTATTTTGAGAATTTTATGACTAGCACGAATTTTTTTGAATTTAAAACCTTTATGCTTGGCACCACGTTCTTTAACTTCCTGTTATGGCTGTGGACACTTAATAATATAGTTATGAGTTAAGTAATTTTTTTTTACAATAACAGGAACATTTCAGACATATTGAGAATTAGTTTATTGACTTCAGAAAATTAAAACTCATAGATTAATAGCACTTTTCCCCATATAATTGCTATGCATGCTGATTAAGAAAATGATGATATTCAGGAATAAAAATTCTTAAACATAGATAACTTTTATAACTTTAACTGTTGAAACTTTGTTTTGAAAAAGCTTGAAAATTCCATTTTATAAATTTTCAAATGAATATTGCATGATTTGATTTAGAAGAGAATGCAAAAAAGTTTTTAACGAAATTTTAAGAATCTATAAATATTGACCTGTTCGAGAGAGAGAGAGAGAGAAAGAGAGAGAGAGAGAGAGGGAGAGAGAGAGGAATGTACATTAATGAACCAAGTAATTCAAAGCCAAAGGTTATGTTACGGTTCAAGTTCTGAAAAAGCAGCAGATACTATTGAAGAAAAGTGAAAAACCATTTTTAAGGTGTTTCAAAAGACAGATATTTCATGCTAAAATATTTCTAAATTGGTTGAGTTAGGGATGTTTTCCCCTGAAATATCTGCTAAAGTTGAGTTTTTTCAGTAACCGGTAACATCTGAACTGTAGACAGGAGTAGGTTTTCAGTATCTACAGCTAAACATCTCTGCTAAACTTTAAAATTAATTCATAATTTTGTTGTGAATTTTGTAATGTAATTAAAACAAACGTACCGCATATCTGTAAATGTCATACTTAGTGAAAAATACAACTATATAAATAAATTTTTATGTTTCACTAAGCCATTAAGATTGTTATATACTTTCAAAAATATATCCTAGATTTGAACACCTAGAATATGGTAAATTCATGTATTATCAGTATTCTGCAAATTTACACCTATTAACATACATATAAACTTTTAAGCGGAAAAAAATTGTTCCTATTCTTATTTTTATAAATGAGGTATTAATACTTTCGTAAGATTTATTCTTATATAGCTGTTATTTTTCCCTACAGAATTTTTTTTATTTACATATTTATTAATTATTAAAGTAGAACTTCGAACCATAAACAGGGCCATTGGTGAACGGATATCATACTTTTGAACCACGGTCAAGTGAGACGACACCTGAATTAGCCCACTACTGTCCAAACCTTTACACTACATCAATGAAAGGCATTAAATCATCTTGACTGAGATTTAACGTACATAAACTCATCTCTTCGTACAAGTCGAGTTTAAAAACTATAGCTCACTGCTCACTACTTGACCGAATCTTGTCCGATATTGAAAAAAAAAATCTCGTATGAAACACTTAAATTAAAAGATAAAAAATACCAATAAATATACTTATTTTAACTTTTGGAACATAATGACATTGAGCCCATGTAGAATCGATGGTCATCAGTTTAACACTACAAGATGGGGTTTTAATTGTATCAGGACACGTACCTAGGATATACGCCAAAAGACAACACCGACCATGATTTCGCGACTAAAGCCGTTCCTTTAGTCTGGCTACAAAAAGTTTTTCTAATAGAGAATGTCTTTTGAAAAACAGTCTCTAATTTCTAGCTTTGTCTAATTTCTAGCTAGCTAATAAACCTTTTAAGCAATGCAGCTAATACTGCAAAGTCCCGAAAACTCGCCACTCGATAACCTGGCAGTTCAGATAACACGGCCAAATCCCCCTTTCAGGTTAAAAAAGCCTCACGTGTAGACCCGTTTAAGGCCCTCCATTCCTCCTTCTGGCAATACACTTCTGCTACGGAAAAATGCGAGAAAATTATGAAGACGTTAACGTTGGGGACACCGTACAAACTCCTAAAATATCCCATGGTGAAGAACTGAGTGTTTTGAACAAGGTGCGTCGGTAATGAATTTACTACTTCGTCATTTTCATGATGAAGCAGCAAAACACAGAGGACAGTCAGGAACGTCTTAAGACTTTGTGGGGCCCTAGCCAGGCGTGGCGAACCTTTATGGATCAACGTGCCATTTTTTCTCAAGAAGTGTTTAATGAGGTAGGGACGTGCCGTCAAATAATTTTGACTTGCGATAAGTGGTCAAAACTCGTTATTTACTACGAAAAAATAGCTTTTGCACTGTATAGTTGTGAACGTTTTAGCTATACGTGTAATTCAAATTAAAGTAACATTAGTGTGACTTCTGTTGTCGCAGATTGGATAAAAAATATCTTATATTAAGATTATAAGATGTTGCTTTTACTAGAATGTATGTTGAATTAGAGTCATCTGCCAAATGGTTTCTAAACAATTCATTATTTTTGCTTTGGTTCACTCTTTTGACAAGAGGATTTAGGATTTGTTTCAAAATGCCTTTTTACAGACGATGTTCTGCATACCACTGTTCCAGAACATAAAACACACACCGTTTTGTCGTCTTTACTAATAATGCCATGTTTCTAGATTCACCAAGTTTGAAATTCTTTGTTACAGTTAGTATCTTGCCCATTTTGTACTTTTGTTGAACTCGCCATGTTAAATAACATTTAAAAATCGTAAATATAACACAAATAAACTTTAAACTACAGTAGTTTCAACGAAATTGACTATGTTATGCGTAGACAAATTTTACATCATAAGCAAAAGTATCCCATGATGTAACTAAGACAGGACAATAATAAACAAGTGTATTCTCTGCTGCGTTTGTTCGTAATACTTCATAGAGAACCTTGTTATGAAATAAAATGCAAACCATTTTGATAGCTGGAGTGCCCAAAATGTTGTGTCACGTGCCATTGATGGTACGCGTGCCACTGGTTCACCATCCCTGCCTTAGGCCCTCAGAAATCTTAAGACTTTTTGAGGCTCTGGGGCCTTATGCAAAAGTAGGCCCTACCTGAGATTTTTAAAAGTAGACAGTATATATAGGAGTGTTCCGCAACCCCCGTTCCGCGGACCGGCACTGGTCCGTGCATCAAATACTACTGGTCCACGCACAAAAAACATTAAATTATTTCCATTTTATTTACTGCGGCATATTTTTCTTGGGTTTGGGCTACTTTTTATGAAAATTACTTTATATTCCTTGTAAAATCACTTTATATTCATTTTTGGTGTAGCTATATTTTATTCTGAAGGCACATTTAAATTCTCTAAAAAAATTAAAATAAAACTATTAAAACAAAACAATCTAGAATATAAACAATCAACATCCTCCTCCTCAGCGGGCCGCGGTAAAATTATCCAACGTTGACCTATCCGCGGCGATAAAAAGGTTGTGGAACACTGGTATATAGCAATCATTGTCAAATACTCGTTCAAACGGTAATTTTATACAAATAAATGTGCACGACTCACAATCTCAAAAACCTAGCACAAACCGGCTTGACTGATGACCGAATATCGACTAAATGAGTTGAATGATTGTTTCTAACCGGGGTGGGCATTATGTCGATCGTGATCAACCTGTGGACCACCAAGACATTTTGGGGTGACCGCCTGAAGATTTCAGCAGTTAGTAATTATATACGGAAAAATCAAGATTGTCTGAAAGTATGCAGACTATGTCTTCTACTGACTGTAACTACGAAAAGTAACTTTAGATGGAAATGTTTAATTTTTTAATGTATTTCATAATTGTGATAAGTTGTGGCCAAGTGTGTGATGTTGTTGTACTTTCATCAACAAACATACTCTTGAGGACAGACAGCACAATTTATTATGAACTTAAAAAAATAATTTTTAAAATTAAGTGACCCACGCGGGTAATACTTCAAAAATGGCCACCGACCTAACGCGCCGGTGCCGAGAAGCTCACACCTCTATACTAAAAAAACCACATTCTTCCCGGAGGGGAGCACAGTGCGCCTCCTGGTGAAGGGAGGAAACTCTACAATAATAAATGCATCATTTGATGTAATTATATATATTTGTGGCTAATATTATTAAGTTTGTATCTTGTGCGTTTTGATTTAGACGCGGTTTTAAAAGTGTTGTTTTTATATTAGTTCTGTAGGTAAGTATTTGTTCAGTATTTATTATTAAGTTATAATAATAATCTTTTCCTTATCTCACCACACCTACAACTTTGGGCAATGGAGCACACAAGAAATTTTCAAGAAGGGGGGGGGGCGAAGATCGAAGGTCTACCATACTCGTATCATGCCCCAATTTGCAGACAAACATATTTTTTTGATTTTACCGATTGTTGTGAACAAAAAACAGCAAAAAATAAACTACTGAATAAATAATAAACATAAATATATAAAAAAAATTACTACTAACAAATACTTAATTACATTTTACGTACTATATACATGGGATTATAGTGAATCGGAAAAAACAAAGGCTATGAGGGAGGGTCCGGAACTGTGGAGCCCTCCCTCACATTTTTGTATGCGCCACTAACACTGGGTGGACCGCAAAACCTGGGAAAAATTAAAAGTAGCCCGTACCCTGGAAAGGTCTGCCCACCCGTGGTTTATGGTATTGGGCCTATGCCTAGACATGGACAACGGTCATCACATGATAATGCAGTCTTACCACTTTGGCCAGTTGACGTGCAGGTTGAAATACCCAGTTTTTTAGAGAATATGTACCGGAAAAACATTTGACCATTAAAATTATCCGGATCATGATCTTAAGATAAAGTCGAGAACAAAATGAGGCCCCTACTTCGGGCGAGGCCCAGTTGGCCCATGCCTTAAGACGTCTCTGAGTGCAGTACGGAAGGCAACAGGACGTAATGCAATTCTTTAAAAGAAAGTAATCAGTTTTTACAAAGTCTGCTGCTTAATTTTCCTTATAGACAACTTTATGTTTCCATAAGGTATTTTTCTAAAGAGTGTCTAATCAGGTAAATTACTTTATACTATGTATTTATTATTTTTCATTTTCCCATGTGATTAACGCTCTATACTTTCATAAACATGGTACTTTTCATTTGCTTAAGGCTGTCTTCGGTAAAAGTACAAGAGCTCTAACTAAACGTGAAGCACATTTTCAGATAGAAAAATGACCCAATTTCCATGGAAATTTGCAATATTATAATTCATACCACTGTTAACAATATAGTGTTTTAAAAAATTTCAAAATATTCCGTGAACACTTTCTTTTTGTCTACGTGAAGGCAAAACCCATTTAACATTACGGTATAGGATAAAAAAATGCGAAACACATTTTATACCAGAAAAAATGAATCAACTCGGTTAAAAGTGGGAGGTATGATAAAAAAATGTTGCTCTCTAGAGGGTAGTGAAGCCAGAATATCATATTAATTTTTCATTTCTTTTATAATTGAAAAAATGTTCCAAATTCGGGTCCTATTCTTTAACATTAACCGAAAACAGCCTTAAGGATATTTAGGCAGTCTATTTTTTCTGTCATATTCTCAAGTATACAATACATACAAGTGCAGTACAACATTTTCTGAGGACTTGTACTTATTCTTTTATAGTCCCATTCGCGATAATCCATGTGGCCGCGGTAGCCCAGTGGTATAGGTATCGGACCGTGGCTTGCCTTGTCACGAGTTCGAGCCCAGTACCACTAAAGACCCGCCGTGTAGGGCAGCGATGCACGTTAAATCTGTCGAGAGCTGAAATGTCCTCCCGTTGGTGTGGTGTGGTAGTTAAGAGAGGGGGGTGCCAGCTCAGGTGTCGTCCACGTCACTTGACCATGGTTCAAAATTACGTGGTCCGTCGCCAAAAGCCCTCGTGTAGCTAAACAGTGTGCGACGTTAATAATCAATCTAAATCTAAATCTAATCGCGATAATCCAGCATTTCCTCAAACTCTGCCTCCCTTTGATCCGCATTAGGCCTAGTTTTTGGGATTCTACAGTATTAACGTTTGTATAAGATATTGGACTATACGAAATCATATTAAATCCTTATACAGGATTAACGCAAAAAAAAGTTTATGTACTCTTTCTGTGATAGTATTTATTCTAAGTTATTGGATTTATATTCAGCTAAAGTAATGGATAGATAGGGCAAAACTGAAAACTATCAAAAAACGTAAAAACTTCGGCATCTACTTTGAAAGGCTGATAACTATTGAAAACGTGAGCCTATTTGGAGTTCCTTATAAGTAAGATTTCCTTCGAGACCCTTTTTTGAAATGGGAAACATAGGAAAAAAAGCAGTGATATCTGTCATCCGTATTGCCATAACTCTTGAAATTTAATCTTCCTAGTTTCTCACGATAACAGTTTGGAAAAAAAAAATTTATTAGCTTTGGGAATTCGGAAGAAAAGCTGGATAAGGATGTTGAAATAGCTTCTTTGGACTCCCAGTTTTTAGCAAATATTCCCTTTAAACGTGGAATGTATTTTTGATCTTTTGGAAAATAGTTAACTTTGACATTTTCATGGTAACTGAAAAACGAATAAAGTGAAAGTAACACTCGATGGAAAAAAATACTTTGTTCCTTCCCATCTATAATAATTCACTTATTTTTATAGTTAGATTTTAGGCAGGTTTGTTGGGTGCATGTTTGCTATGAGTAAATATACGATCTACTCATGTGAAGGCCTGGCAAATATAAGTCACGTAATCAATAGTGAATAGTTGTGACGGATCTATACGCGTTTTTCAAATTAATCCTCTTGGGAAATCTTTGGGCTATCAATGCGCATTATTCACAACCAACCCTTTGGAAGAAGAGAATCGGGATATTTAAATTAAATTACTAATAAATAGGCGAGGTTTTCTAGCTTGTAGAGAGAGTAGGAGAGAAGTTATACTCGAGTCAGAGAGAGGTGAGATTGCTACTGAAAGTATAATATTAGAATTATTGTGATTTGATTATTTTTAGAGGAAACTTTAGAATGACGATTGTTCACTAAGATTGATTTGATATTAAATTAAATCGGATGATAGGTTAGATTCTTTACTATAGTAAAGATCAAGTTTGAAAGTCTCCTATTCGCTCGCGTTTTACCGTCGTTGTTCAATTTTCGTGGTAACATTGAAACATTATCTTTCTATTATTAGTTGAAATTGAGTCTTCTTTGTGTGCTAAATAAATAGATTAATTGGATCAGGTCGAGTGTTTCTTCCCTACCCCCTCCCACATCTAGGTGCCCGAGAGAGAGGTCCGAGCCTCTCACATAGTACATTATTTAAACTAGACTTGTAAAGGGTCTATCCGCGATTCTTCCATTAATGTTTTTCGGAAAAATTAATCTTTCACTTTGATTTCAGTTGAAAACATTTCTCGGTGAAAAAACGAGATTTATGCAATTGAATTTTCTATTTAAGTGTTTGCATTAGAGTAGGCGACGATGGTTGAAAGTGGAGATTGAAGCGTGAATAAGATTATGGCAGGAGGTCGTATAGTTTAGCAAGTTACCTAAAGATAATCCAAAGTAAGGGAGTCAAGAGCGCTCCAATTATAAGATAAGTAGGTTTATTTGTATGATAAATAAATTAATCATGAGTGATTGCTCTCCCTTAAATTGTTAGTTTGATTAAGTGAGTGTGATAGTAAAATTTTGTTTAAATTACTATGGCTGATCATTGCTCGAACCCCCAAAACACCAACGTCCTCAGGGACGTTACAAACTGGTCTTAAAAGGATTAATTTAAAGTTTATTAGCATCTTTATTAAAATTATAAGCTTATGTGAATTGAGTGTAATCTTGAATAAATAAATAACTATGTTAGGTTGAGATGAGAAAAGAAATCAGATGAAAAATTGGAGAAAGCTTCCATTTTGTCCTGCATGTGTGTATTGCTAAAATTCATCAGGTGTCTGGCAATCGACAGTGGTAGTAGGAAGAATCTAAATTCTTTCTCTGATTATACATATTGATTGTAAAACTATTGCAATTAGACTATTGTATTAGATTGAACCATTTACCTCAGTAAGTTGCACCGAGTACCCTTTTGGTATCTAAGAATGTCTAGGTCAGGAATGGCGAACCTTTATGGATCAACGTGCCATTTTTTCTAAAGAAATTTTTAATGAGGTATAGACGTGCCATCAAATAAATTTGACTCGTGATTTTGGGGTAAATAATAAAACTAAATACTAACAACACACAAAACTCTCTTTACTAAGAAAAAATACCTTTTACAAATGCGAAAATATGTGATAATTTCTCCCGCATTTAAGAAATTGCATAGTGCAAAAATTGTTTGTGTGTTGCAACGGTGGAGGTATAATGCATAGTCGCAAAAATGGTGGGAAAATTTAGCGACTCACTTGCCATTGATGCGATAGGTGGATGTCGGTTGCGATGGCATATCAGTACTGATTGATATGTTACAGTTGAACACACACACACAAACTAATGTGACAAACGTATCTGAGAATTTCCAGAAGTGTGTTTTAGGGAGGGCACAGCAAACCCTGCTATATATGAAGATCTGAAGCAAAAGGATGGTCCACACATCCATATTGACGAAATTGCATAGGTAAAAAAGGCTTTAAATTGTGTTGTTATACTATAATTAATATTACTAACTGACAAAATGTTATCTACGACGATGAATTATTCTTTTAATTATATCGAAACCATTCCTGCAAAAGTACAATCTGATGTGATCAGGTTTATTGTAGAATACAATACGGTGATAAGGAGAATATTTTCATGCCTTTGCGTGGGTTCTTTCATACTTATAGATGGTTTAATAAACGATTGAGTTATGCATACATGGTTGTCGATCATTTACACTCATTCATGCTGATTATACAGGTTGATTTTTTTTAAACTGACACAATCCAGAGATATTAGTAGCAAGATCTAATAACCGTCAAGTCACCAAACTTGATATGGAGACTAATAATGGCATGATAAGCAGGATTTCGTGAAAAGAAAATTTAGTTCCAAAACTCACCGGTAGGGGTATTTATGGCGCTTTTATCGTTTACCAAACCGAAAATTTACATGAGAAACTAGTATAAAAAATAAAGTTCCTTCCTATGTGACAGCCATGTCAGTAATTTGGGCTATAAAACATGTAGGCGTTAAACTGAGACCATTTAGAGCTACCTGTAGAATGATCTAGCAATCGAAATTGCACAAAATTTGTTATACAGATTAATAACAAAATCGAACACAGGATTCCGTGAATAAGAATTTAGTTTCAAAAATAGCACATTGGGAAATTTATTGTTCTGCTGCAGTTTATTAAACTGAAAATTTACATAAATAACGGGCATGGAGGCAAATGATTTAATATGTGAGGACCACGCCAGTAATTTGGGCAATGAAACATGCAATCAGCTCTGAAAAATAACATTCTTTGCTGAAGTGAGTCAGCTTCATTGAATATTCAAATCTCATTACAGTTAACGAACGTGTATTATTTGTTAAGCTGTACTATCTGAATCAGTGGAATGTGTCCACAGTTCTTCATGAATTTAGAACTTGGCAGAAGCTACTCAAAGGACTTTTATTGCTTAATGCTATGACTGGCAGTTTGAGGAAACAGAGTCACTGAAAATTCTTCCAGGCAAAAGACGCAAATCTGTTTCAGAATAGGTGATAACAGATGTGGCAACTGCAATCATCCATGGATTACAAAAAACTATTACTGGTAGTAGAAGCGTCAGGAGTGCAGTGCGACAATTGGATGTAAGCTTTTCCACGGTATGGAAATTTTTGCTGCGAGTTTTATTCTACTAACCATACAAAATCAGCTGCTTACATAAACTAAAACAGAGTAATTGTGATACACGACTGACATTTGCCCTGTCGTTTCTAATTAGGATAGAATTTGATGATGATTTCCAGTGGAAAATTCTATTTATAGAGGAGACCCATTTTCATCTGGATGATTCCGTTAATACACAAAATTATCACATGAAGTCCGTTAACATAAGAATTGCATCTCGCAATGTATGAAACTCCTATACATTCACCAAAAATAACAGTTTGGAGAGGCTTCAAAGCCATTCATCATTCCTCTTTTATGAGACTGACACTCCAACAAGACCAGTAACGTGTACCGTTAATGCATAAAAATACCATAACGTGTTGACTTTTTTTGTCATTCCACAACTTCAAGAAAGAAAATTTCTCAATCAGATAGTTTTTATGCAGGATAGGGCATCCCCACACATTGATGTTAAGGTACAGCTGTTGTTGCGGCATCCCTTCATAGACGAAAAAGTTATCAGTTACGGTTTTACAGCTAAATGGCCTCCTCGTTCCTCCGACCTAGATTTGATTTTTAACTCTGGGGGTTAATTAAAATCAAAAGTTAATGTTGGTGAAATTGCAATGTTGAGTGTAGCTTAATATCATTGGCAGTTCGGAATATACCTTGCGACATGTTGCGTAACGACGTAGAGCAGTGCTTTTCAAACTTATAATATTCGCGACCCAATATTCAATCATAATTTCATTGCGCCTCCCTTCCTTACAATACAATAACATGATATTGGATGCAATAATACTATACTTTGCTGCTAAACCTATAATACAAATTTAACCTCTTTAGTGCCACCGGCGTATATAAACGTCTTGCTCACTCAAAGAGTTAATTTCCTTGGACGTTTATATACGCCTTTACACAAAGTACGATCTTTTCTGTGCACTGCTCTCCGTAAAATTATTTCAAAGGCTTTGAAATGCAATAAAAGGACCTTGCCAGTGTTTGCGAAGGATTTAGTTATTTTTTTTTCAGAGGACTTGTTTTTGAAGGTATACTTCTTTTGAGGCGTTAGAGAAATAGGATGAGGGTAAACTTTTACAATGCGCGCGCCCACCCCGTCACG
>BMAV01025137.1:7550-23776 GCA_019973955.1 Trichonephila inaurata madagascariensis | reverse complement strand
CTAGAAATATACAGAACGGGACAAATCATTCCCGCTTTCGAAATTCTCAGAAAAATATTTCTCTTCACTTCCCTGAAGAATGGGACACCCGGGTTTGAACCGGAGACCTCTCGATCCGCAGCCGAATGTTCTACCACTGAGCTATACACCCGCGTCAGCGAACCTTTGCTTTGTGTTCTGTAGGAACGTATATGAAAATGCTTCGTCTAGAAATAAACAGAACGGGACAGATCATTGCCGCTTTCGAAATTCTGAAGAAAATTATTTCCGCCTTCGACCTACTCCCCATATTATTGGTCCTATTGTACCTGCGCGGGGGTGTTTAAATTTATTTAAATCATGATTATCTCAGGTTTGGCTGGTTCGATTGACTTAAGGTTAGTATCGTTCAACTCTGCTCATGACCACCTTTCGTCCTTGGCCCAGCTTGCCCTGCTAAAGATTTTTAGAAAGATTTTAATCTTGTTACGCCAAAGAAGTATAACTTCTTACGTGCGTACATAAGTACACACACACTTTTTTTTTATGCCTTTTCTTCCCCCTCCCTCCAATGTGTCCCATACGCGTGCCTGTGTAAAAAACAGTGGCATGGGGAGCGAATTGCGTAACTTTATATCAGTAGCTAAGCGATTAATTATAAACCGTACAAGATACCAAGATAACCGTACAACCAAGATAAGTGTTATAATTTTTGTATATAATTTTATATATGACAAGCCCACGGGGTCACTGGTGATTATTAAACTTGTTCTTATAGTATTGTTAAATTAATTATGAAATACGTTGTGCAGTACTGATACATTTATAAGTTTATTATATCAGTGTAAATGTGTATTTTATTTTTTATATTTTGTTTGTTTAATTTCGGTAAATTAATAAAAAAATTAAGATTATCTTTTGCTTTATTTCAGTATATTAATAATTATTTTAAATACTTTATTTTTATTTTTTTCAAAATTCTCGCACCCCCTCGCAGAGTTATCACGCCCCCAAAGGGGGGCGCGCCCCACAGTTTGAGAAACGTTGGCGTAGAGAATGTTGTGCTGTGTAGTTTCTGCGTTGTAGCTCCCGCGTAGTAGTTTCTGAGCAGGGTGATCACATGGAATGTAATAAAAAGTAACATTGCACTATAATTTTTTTATGTGCAAATTTTCTTTTTATTGTATATAACACATTTTAGATTGCTCAACATCATAAACAACCCTATCGATGATTTTTGGAATTAAATTTTTTTTTCATAAGTTCCTCTTCAAATGTGATTATTAGGCTGTTTAAAAAATTTGATGCAGTTTAGACTGTTAGACTGAGATGCAGCTAGCTTTGAATAGTGAAGGTTTTAAAAAAACCACCTTGTATTTTTTAGTGTAGTCTACCTATTTTATAGCCCAAGTCATTCTTATGATTGTCCCATAGGACATAATTTACTTTCGTACCAGTATGTAAATTTTCGGTTTGGGAAGCGACAGAAGCGCCATAAATAACTCTATCGGGGATTTTTTAACTAGTTTTTTTTGACGAAATTTTGTTTCCCATGTCACTTTTAGTCCTCATATCAAATTTGGTGGCAATGCAGTTGTTAGAGCGAGCAACAGGTGTCTCTGCATAGTGACAGTTTAAAAAAATATCACCCTGCAATTTTTCAGGAGGCTAGAATTTCTTAGCTGGGCAGTGTTGCCTGCTGTGCGTCTAGAAATGGTTGGAGGAACGTGGTGAAGATTTACAATGGCCTGGACACACGATCACACAGCAAGCCGCTTCTGTTAGACATATTGTGGTTTGCATGGCTCCAGATGCCTGTCGCAACCTTCCGCAATCTTATTGACTCACTTCCAAGGACTCTAGTTTCTGTCTGTTCTGCAGATGGCAGTTATTCAGGGTATAAGCAGGAGGTCATAATAGCATGACTTGAGTCTGAGACAGACAGGGAAAAAACTGATGACACTTACCATATTATTGATAAATTAATTGAGGCTTATTTCATGTTTTCTTCTTTAAGACTAAAAATGACTCAAACTAGCTTCAAGTGTTTCAAATAATCAATCATATTACTTATTCTTACAAAGTCATTGGCGTTTCCTTAATTGATCAAGTAACATAATACTAGTAATTCTTTAAAGTTTTTGTAGCATTTTATATGTTTAGGTTAATGTTGCAATCAATCAATGAACCAAAAATGCAGGTTTTGCGTCACGTGTCTTAGTGAATTCATATACAAATTATGACGCTACATTTTTCCTGTGTGAGATGATGGCCTCTATTTCTTCTTTATTCAAATTCTTAACATGCTTATGGAAGAAATTGTTCAAGAAACATTTGATATTCAAATGAAAATGACATTATTATGCATATTTCCCTTTTTTTTATTTTCTTCATGCCATTTCAAAATTTTATCCGAAAACATAATTTTTCTAAAAGAGCGAATATATCCCCTATAATGGCTTTAGATCAAATCAAGTAATTTTTTGAGCATCTAACGTCACTTAAGTGGTTGAAAGTAGAAAAATCCACATTTAAATATCAAATTAATTATAAGTTCTCTTGGTTTTGCCTCAGCCGATAAAACATCAGCATGTGTTTTATCGGCCGAGGACTGAATGAAGTTAGGAACGCCACATCCGAACAAGGGGGAATAGTTTTCTAATACTTGAATGTTGTCTGTCTCTTCCCGTCCTAGTGATTTATAAATATTATTTTAATCTAATGAATTTATAATCTGGATTCCGTCTGGGTTCCGTTTGACTATTCGATGTAAATTTAATTATACAATACGGTATTAGGAATATAAAATAAATATTAAAGGTAATTATTAGATGATTCTTCATGTAATCGATTTATTTCTTTTAAATCGATATTATATATATATATATATATATATATATTAAAGCAAGTATTTAGAATGCTGATTAATCTCATCCTTTTTCATTCACGATCAGATGAAGATAACACCACGTAACATGATACCTTCGAATTCGAAATCAATTTTATACTATAATGTATGTTTGTCTTTATTAAAACTAGTTATAAAATTTAAATAAGGAATATGAAATTACCCTTTATTTATTTTGGTTATATTGCTGTTGTTTTACTACTTAAGAATGAAAAAAAAAATAACACTGAGAAAGTAAAGCTATATTCGGATTACCCAGCAAGTTTTTAAAGTTTTTTTTTAAAAATAAGTTAAGATTTGCGTTAATCATGCATTGAGGTAATTCCTCTCTCTCTCTTGAATTTCCCTCTACAAAATGACTTTAAGGTTTATTTTCATTTAACGCGTTGCAGCTTCTATTTTTTTGTACAATGAACCCCCCCCCCCATTCAAATCTGCTCTTCAACACCCAATTACTAAAATTAGTGTATTCCAGAGTTAATGACAGACCCCAGGTCGGCTACCTTTTAGCTGTGGCGTGCCAAGCCAATCTACCAATATGATTCAGCGTGCCGCACAATTTGACATTTTTGAAACAATTTGATTCCCGAGATAATGGAGGCAGAGTAAGAGAATATAGGTCAATAATATAGATTTCTAGTTTTATTATATATTAATTTTGCCCTTTTTAAAGATATTTCTTAACATAAAGATAAACAGCACACACAAACTATAACTCTTTCTACAGCAAAAATAAAAAAATAAAATTCAAATTGTACACACATTATGTATATCTTTAAACATACTTATTAAAATAAGAAATAGACAACATAAAATATTAGTATTTTCCTTCTCATTATAGTTAAATAAAAATTTTAATGCGAACCTATTGGTTGCACCGTCCTACTTTCAAATCGCAAAATCGGGCATATTTTGTGATTTTCAATTTGACACGATTTTGAGCATTCAGTTTCTAAATAATTTCTTTATGGAGTTAAAATATTTTTCATATGAGGAAAGATTTTGAACTTAGATATGTAGAACCAAAAGAGAAAAGTAGAGTGCATGCAATTTTCTCTTTTCAAACACTTAGATCTCTCCTACAATGGCATTCAGTAATTTACAAAATCGCTGAAAATTTTTCTTTAGAGCTACTTTTCAGATTTTTTCGTAATTCCATAAATATCCATAAATCTGAAGATGTTTTTCAAATAAGGAGTCATTACAATTTTATCAACTTCCATCCACTCAAAAATTGACGAATTTGTACAGTAGTGCAGAGTGCCCCTGCATTGCGTGCCACATGTGGCACGCATGCCATAAGTTGCCGACCCCTGTGATAGACTGTTGGGGATTATGTTTCTCATACAACTCCTTTTCTCATACTTTTCTGCACATATGGTTATCGATAGATTAAGATCACGAACTGGTGGTCTCCATTGTTTTCGTTGAGTCTCGAGTTTGATCCCACATGCTAGTAGATAATTGTCATGTAGAGACGTGATATCGAAGCTCAAATTTTTCAGGAATAGTTTTGAGAATTTTTAGTTGAACTCTTGCTTGATCATTTTAATATTATTGGATCTGCTTACCTCGAGTTACAATGGTAGCTGTTCAGTGTTGAACAAATAATACTTGTAACGCCCACAGCATTTGCGTAAAAAAAAAAATCAAGAATCATCATCATCATCATCACGCCCACAGCAGCAAGTGAATATTTGTCGCTAGAGGACGCTAGTGTGTGTAGAGTTCAGTGTATGTGTAAACTTCATGAGAGAGAGAGAGAGCGTATGGAGAACGCTCGAATAAAATTCTTTTTCTAAGAGGTTCCAGCCATTAATTGTGCGTGTGAATTGTTAGTGCCAAATATGTTCATAGAACCAGCGCGCCTACTGTAGCCGAGCGGTCGTTTTTGAAAGCTCGTTTTTGTAGCAGTTGAGCCGTGCTTTTGAATTCTCGTGTCACTAAAGGTCCTTCGTAAGTGAGATTGATAAGAGTTAAAGCTATTGAGACTGAAAGAGTCTTGCTGTGGAAATTTGGGGAATGTGATGTGAATAAAAGCACCGATATCTGCTTATATTAGTTCTGCATTATTTTTCCTGAGTGATTTTGAAGATATGTTAAATCTATTACAAACAAATTCCATTATTTGAGTCTGCTTTCCGGAGAAAATGAAACACTCTACTATTTTGATATTGTAGTAAACTAGTTATGATTTTCTTTCATTTAGTTTCTCTGACTACTTTTCCTCTGTTTATATAAATGTTATTCATAACGTAAACTTTCTTCGGTTCCTTTTTGTGCGACTTTTTTTATGCGGTATATGAATTTCAACGGCTTTGGACTCTAATGTAATATTTTCTATTAATGCACATATATACTTTTCAACGCTCTATTCTTTTGATATAAACAGTGTGACGGGCTCACGCGTCTTTTCTGTAACATAACCTCTGGGTTCTTTGACGGCCGAGATTAATGGCAAATCTTTTCCAACCCAAATCCAAGAAGTGAAATGTAATTGTAAATGCAAATAAGATAGCCTTTAAAAGAACAGAAGTTTTAGTAAGCGAGATGGCAATTTAGAGAAAGTTATGTTTGGAAGAGATAGAAGTGTAATTTGACGGCCAACCAAATATTAACAGATTTCTAGCCATTACTACAAGGTGCATACTATTGCACGCTTGTTTAAAAGTCTCTCTGAAAGTGATTGAACCTTAGCTTGAAATCAAGGTAGGACTGATTATTTGATATAAGAACTCGTAATATTATCAGAATTGAAAGTAGGTGGATAATATAATTATTTAGATAAGTGATCCAAGTTACGCGATCAGGTTTAGCTACAGCTGTGTGTTTGGTGTATTCTCACTTAATATAAGTTCATCCAATTTATTAGAAATTTAAGTTAAACTCTTAATAAAATCATATTAAGAATTTTAAAATGTCGATTCATTTCGAGAATCCCACACCTCTAATTCACGCTGACAATCAAAGATATGGTCACCATAGAACGACCATATCACATCAGTCTCCCCACAATTCACTTTCAATTACTTTCTCTCAACGCGATAGATTGAAGACGAGACTATCAATGACAGAGACATTATCAATAATTTGATAAATTATGAAGACAGACAAAAAGAACCGGATTCTTTGAGAGTGGGTAAAATATATTGAGGGATTCAGCTTTCCAATAAACCGGGAAAGCATTTTTTTAAAAAATTGATACCAATTCCGAAACAAATTTGAAATTCCCAAAAGACATTTGATCATGCATACTGGTTATCGTAACGTTTACAAGAAACTGACCGACCGACACAGTTGCTGCAATGGTTTATAACTTACTTTATTGTGACAAAAAATAAATCAATTGAAATTGTATCTTTAAATGATGAAAGCGATTTTGAACTAATTAATCACAAGAAAATGCGCACTTTGGATTACGATGAGTAGCAATGAATTATGTATGTGCATTTTGAAAACTTCTCCATGTGCATACAATGAAAAATTAAATGTTTTTAAAATCTTTCCAAGTGTACTTTAATTATTTATTTTGTTTGGAAGCATTTTCTCATAAATTTCATAAATAACTGACATATTTTCCAAATGCGAATGTTTTTATTCGTTATCTCTCCACCGCATAAAAAAAGATTTTCTGAAGTATGTCGAATAATTTTTTTGTTATAAGCAAACATTTATGACATTTTCGAATATTTTTGTGTGCATTTTCTCTTATGCGGTTCCTGTCTACAGCATCAACACAGGTTTTACTGTATTCATTTACACCTCACAGTCAAGTAATGGATCTCGCAAATTTTGAAAGACGGTCAAATGATGAGGATAAATTTAAGCTGTCTCCTTTTACCCAAGCTTCCACAACATGCCATCATGAGCAGAGTTCGCCAAAGTAGTGATCCGCAAGAAATTTTGCTGGTCCCCAGAAAGATGTGGAAAATGTACTTAATCATCACGTTAAGTTATGTTTTAAGATGAATTGAAACGCGTAATTCAATCACTTACAGAATCTTTTGCTCGTTATTACCCAATGAATGAAGATTCCATGCATGGTAATATGTGGATAATAGTCCAGTTTGCAAAGAAAATTCAGGATAATAATATAAGCATGCATCTAAAAAAAAGCCTCATCAACCTACCTATCTTCCGACGAAATTCTCAAATTTAAATTTCATTCATCCTTATCCAAACCTCATTTTTGGCTTTCCATAAAAAGTGATTACCTTTTAGTAAACAGGCGATGAAAATTCTGATTGAATTCTCCACAACTTATTTATGCGAAAAGTCCTTTTCATCAGTCACAGCCATCAAACCTATCTCAACTTGGAATAAATGCACAGTTCTCCGTCTTGCAGCGACAACATTGGATCCAAATATTTTTAATCTTATTTCAAGTAAGCAGGAATATCAATCACACTAAGAGTATATAATGCTAAAAGTTTGTTATACTCTTAAACCATTTTTTAATCGTTTTGTTTTTACTCTTTTTGTTTATTTTCTTTATTTTATTATGGATTATTAATAAAGCTTTCATAATTTGGTTACAATTAATAGTTTCAGTTCAAAAACTAGGACCATTTTATGTGTGTGTTCTTTGATCACAAATATTTTATAAATATATTTAACACTTAAAAAATACTATTAATCCTATCCTGGGATTTAAATTATGAATTTACTGGTCCGGGAGGTCAAAAAGTTTGCCGACCATTAATCATGAGGACTTTGAGCCTAAGCATATTTTACCTATATTATCTTCTCTAAACGAAGTTCTTTGGAGATAAAATAGGACTGGCGAGTAAAATCTCCAGCCACAAGTTCGTGGCCATGATCTCTCGAATACTACAGTAGCATTTATGTTTATAAGAGATTTGAATCAATTTCTTGTTAACTGAAAACTAAGAAAATGTTTTAGAAATTGCAGATACATTGCAAAGTTTATCATACATTTTTATTCTATGTCTGCATTTATTGTACTTGTTACGTGCTTTCAGGTTTGCCTATGAATAATATTTCACAGGGTAAAAATGGGAAAAAAAAATAAATTTATATGTCTTTTTCACATCCGAAATACCTCTTCTTTCCTAATAACACTTCTAAAAAACCTAAACCATAAATATACAGAATGCGAATCAAGTATCTTGAGAGTTAAAGGTTGAGTGAATGTTTTTTTTATTTGAAATAAATATTTTTATTATGCTTTCATTTCAATTTTACACATGAGAGATCCCTATATAGGTAAGTCATAAAAAATAAAAATTTATGCAAATAGATACAAAATCAACACAATTTATTTCGTTATAGCAACATAAATGTTTCATCTGTTTCTCAGTTTAGGTGGAAGTTCGAAAAAGACTGAACGGTTTAAAATTTCCAGTTTTTGGGGAAATATTTGGATTTTAAAGATGGAAATCATAAATGGCTAGCTTAGAAAATTTTTTTACTATGTATTAGAGTTTAAAAACCTACCTATGCGAAAAAGATGTTCTTTGTGATATAGAAGAAGGGGAAAATGAATTAAAAAGTGATTTTTTTTTGTTAAGTTTGTCTTCGTTTAATGTTAAAGAATAAGACCAGAATTTGGAACATTTTTTCAGATATAAAAGAAATGAAACATTAATATGATATTCTAGCTTCACTATCCTTTGGAGAGCAGCATTTTTTTTTATCATACTTTCCATTTTTAACCGAGATTATTCATTTTTTTTCTGGTATAAAATGTGTTTTGCGTTTTTTCATTATACCGTAATGTTAAATGGGCTATGACTTCACGTATTATAACAACAAAGAAAATATTCATGCAATATTTTGGCATTTTTAAAAACATTAGTGGATGGAAATTGAGGCATTTTTTCTGTCTGTAAATGCGCTTCGCGTTTAGTTCAAGCTCTCGTACTTTTACTGAAGACTCGCCTTAAGTACTCGCCTTCAGTACTACCACAATGGGATCGAAGTTTAGTTATTCGAGCTTTTTTATGATTAAAAAAGAGCAAGTTTCTTAAAAGAAAAACATGAGCTTTGGTACTTTTAAAAACATTTATTTGGATGAGAGGACATCTACTAAATAGTTGCAAGAAAAATAACATCACGTACATTTAATAGTTCCCTTGATGCATATATTTTTTTGAAATACCTACTGTCAAAATTAAAGGTGCATGCTAAAGCAGATGATGGAAAATTTTTTTTGGATTGGATTGATTCGACGGTATGGGTCGAGAGAGCTGGGGTTATGAAATGTGCACTTTATACTATTCACTATTAATTTAATTAATTTATAAATAATCATCATTTTGATAATTTTTATTATAGAAAAATTATTTTATTTAGAATCTTAAAACATCTACCCAAAATTGCTTTTTCCGTTTTTTCAAAAATTCAACCCATTTGTGGTAATATTAAAAATTTTGAAATTATTTTTTTATAATTATTTTTCTCATAATCTCCATACCATAGAGCAGTGTTCCCCAACCTTTTTATTGCCGCAGACCGGTCAACGTTTGATAATTTTCCCACTTCCCGCTGAGAGTGTAACGGTGAAATTTCAGATTGTTTTGATTTAATAATTTTAATTTGTTTAAGGTATCCGACTACGTTCGGAACCGAGATTTTAAAAAGGTGCATAAATGGATAATTTTCATGGTATTTAGTGTCACTTAGATTAGAATACATGTATAAAATTGCTTTAAGGACATTTTAATAAAAAAAAAATATTTAAATACAATATTTCAGCAAAAAATGAACTTAGAATAAACTTTTTTCAAAATGTTCTCCTTTTGTGAAAAATTCTTCTATTATAATAATATTTTGCCTGTATATAGCTCAGATCTCTGCACAGAGACTCAACTATGAAATTTGAAAATTTCCCATTATTTTCAGAGTTAAACCGTTTGAAATAATTATCGTCGTTTCTTTTCTTAAAATTTCTCCCCTTTGCTTTCGTAAAACATGGATAAACCCACTTCTAAGTAATATATTTCAAAAATTCTAGTTGAACCTCTGTACGAAGGTCTGAGGTATATACAGGCAAAATATTATTATAATAGTAGCATGTTTGACAAAAGGAGAATATTTTGAAAATGGGTCATTCTATGTTCATTTTTTGTCAAAATATTGTACTTAAATAATTTTTTACTGTAATACTATTCTTAAAACAATTTTATATACATTTTCTAACCTAATTGACACTAAATATCATAAATATTATCCATTTAAACGATTTTGCAAAATCACGGTTCCGAACGTAGTCTGGCGCACCTTGGCCGAAGTTGGCCCTTGCGCCATTAAAATTCAAACTCAAACTCAAACTACGAACGTAGTAGGATACCTTAAATTTAAATAGGCCTTCAGAATAAAATACAGTTACACCAAAAAATGATTATTAAGTGATTTAACATGGAACATAAATTAATTAAACATAGTGCATAAAGTAATTTAACATATAGCATAAAGTGATTTAACTTGGAACATAAAGAAATTTAACTTGGAACATAAAGAGATTTAACTAGGAACATAAAGATATTTAACTTGGAACATAAAGTGATTTTCACTGAAAGTCGCACAAAACTGAGAGAAATACACCACAGTAAACTAAATGGAAATAGTTTAATATTTCTTGGGCAGCCCGGTTCCATTTGGTCCACGAATCGGTACCGGTCCACAGCCTGGGGGCTGGGGACCCCTGCCATTGAGCATCTTTTCTGTATAGGCAGATTCCAATTAACAGTACTTCTTTTTTCTCCATAGAGTCGTGATTCATCCTACTGCGTATGTTTAAATATTTTACTATTTATCTCTCTTTCTAGAGTAAATTCTGTAAACTGGAATTAGAAGAATACCAATTATTTTTTTTGGCAAGCTGTAGTTAATACATTTAATAAAATACGTGTTAAATTTTTCAAAGAATATTACATGAAACCTCTAATAGAATAAAAAAGTACATTTCTGTATATTTTTTTTAATGTTTAACTACATTTTATTTCCATTTATTCTCAGAATCATCGAAAAAATAAAAATGAAGTAATGTTGTAAAGTTTTTAATCATTGCTGTTCCTAAATTAAAAATGTAACTTATTAACTATATAATGTACTAAATTAAGTGCAATATAAACATAATAGACTTTGTAATAAATTCATAAATCACGTCAATAAATACTCATTAAAACAGTCTTCAAATTAATGGTCCGGAAATGTCGCTGGTTTGCATATATAAGCGCATTATAATCAAACGAGTTTGTTTCAAAAGCCATAAACTGCATATTAAAAGGATTATTTGTATGAGAGTTTTGGTCACATAATAATGTACATTTTGAAATTCAACGTAATAATTATTAATTCAGCAGAGTTATGCTTAGACAACTTAAGCTTAATAATATGAAACGCTTTAATGATACGTACTAGACTCTATTCAGTACATTCATATTGATTTGAATTTTACACTCTTTAAAGGTAGTAATAACTATTAGTGCAGATTCATTATTGTATAAAATATACTTGTAATATTATTGTTTAACTGAACAGTTTTGTTTTGTAAAGCTTGTTGATACTCAATCTGTGCAGCCATAAGTTGCAATGGAGCAATATATATTCAATTACGTGGTGCCTAAGTAAAAGAAGCCCTTATTAACTTCCCATCAGAATCAATAAAAATTTTGTAAGGAATTTTTTAATTAGAACGGAAAGTATAGAGCAAATCAAAATGTAAAAAGTCATGCAAATGAATTCAAAATTGAAGGTAGAAGTATTTATTTCACTGATGAATTCAAAATTGATTGATTCCATGAAAAAATAATGAGTGATAATATGACAGTTGTAAATGAAACAGTGGCAACAAAGATAAAAAATATTTTTAATGATGGACTAAATTTTCATGTTGGTCACATGATAACGGCAATCACGTGTTTCCCATTGATTAAAAATTGTCATACTAGTTTTTCAATTTTTAAAGTTTAGATAATATTTAAAATTTGATGATTGGGTAAAGAGTTCACGTGTTAAAAAAAAATTCTTCAAACACTTTTCAAAATTAAAAAAAAAAACTTATATTATACGAATACTTTTAAATTAAGTGCATTTTGTTTAACTATGTGCATTATTATATCGTTGACAAATATGTACTTTCTAAGAGAAAGTTCCTGCAAAAAGCAAAAGTTGGCAACAGTGAAGCACATGAACTAATTGGCGGGAAAAAGGATGATTATATTTATGATATAATTATGATGTTGCATTACTTTATGAACTGATTGGTCGGAAACACGTGGCTCAGTTATCATGTGACTAATGACATCACATGAATGTAGTCCATTGCAATTAAAACTGCATTAAATTTCCTCAATATAATCACCAAGAAAATTTAGTACCTTTCTCGAACGTCGGGAAGCTATAAGATTCCATTGGTAAGGTGCTTATTTTGTTTGACAGCTACGGGGCATAGTGAGTGAGTGTTAATTTACTTCACAGCACTGTAAAAATCACGAAGGCTGTAAGCAACGGGCTTTGTATTTTTGAGCCTCGGTCAAGTAACATGGACGATATCTGAGCTGATAACCTTCTCTCTAAGCTACTACTCTACGAAAACGGGAGGACTTTGAGACATCTACAGATTTAATGCGAATCGATTCATCTACACTGCAGGTATTCAATAGGGCTCGACTTAATAAGACGCGAGTCTCAAACTCGTAAAACTGACCACTGTGCTACCGCAGTCCTGCAACGGAGTCCAGATGCTGGATCAGAAAATTCGATGACTCTGAAGGGTTTTCCTATTTTACGAAAGAGGTATATGTCACAAAAAATCATCCTTCCTTCTCAGTGGCTGGACAACCCAGAGTGAGCCTTGGCCTTCTCCAGAAGCCTTTTCCAGGACTGCCTTCTTCTCGCTAGTGTTCTCCAATTATTAGTTTTCAAAACTAGGGGATATTTTTCTAGGCAATCAATCCATCTTAAGATATGGCCTGCCTTTTCTTCGTGTGTCAGTTAGTTGGGCATTGAAGATTTTTTTAGTGGGCTGTCTTCGTCTATTCTGACAACGTGGCCTGCCCATTTAATTCGTTGTACTTGGATGAAGTTAACGATGTAAGATTCTTTATATGAATGATAGTTCTAAAATCAATCTTCTTTGCCACGTGCCATTTTCTTGAATTCTTCCAAAAATAAATCTTAAAATCTTCGTTTCGCATAGATTCTTACCATGTTCTCATCTGTTCAACACATGGAAGAAGTTTCGCATGCATAAGTAAATACTGATCTTAAGGTTACATAATACCCTTCAAAAAAATTTTTTTTTTGCAGACAGTAACATCAAAATTATAATTTATGTTTTATATTCAGATTATATTTTTAATTTGATTCTGAAAGTGTAAAAAGTTAGTTTCACCAGCCATTACCTTACAATTTAAAAAAATTCTGAATTTTTGTGAAGTTTTTATTCAAACTCTTATATAATGCTACCTTTTAAATTTTTTTTAGTCATTTTAAGTTATTTATGTTTCTTAGACTATTGCAAACAAAAGTTAGTATGAATTTGAAAATCTATTTCCTTGTTGATTTTTAATAATTATTTTTCTTGAAAAACCTGGAAAAAACACAAACAATTTTCAAATAGTAATTTTTTTAAAAAAATAACTACAGATCTCAGCCTTAAATACATACTAACCTTTATAGAACATACGTTTAGAAGTTTATACAATGAATTTAAAGGCTCTCTATATATATATGATGAACAGAAAAAGAGCTTTAGGGATTAGAAAACACTTATACCTTCAAAACTGAAAACCTCAGAAAAACGCATTTAATGTTTGTATAAATGCATAAAACAAAAACCTATAATTCCCGTAAAACTCAAATTTTTTAATATGTTATTTTCTAATGCATGTGTTCTACATTAAAACACTATTTTAATTAAATATGACCGAAAATAATTTTTTTAATTCAAAATGAATTTTTGTATAATATTGATAGCATTTGTTATGATGATAGTTTATTCAGCTTAATCTTAACCTAATATTTTCACAAAAGCTTTGAAACACAAAGAATTTATGTACAAAATAATAACGATACTAACTTAAGCTAACAATAGCCAGGTTTGTTCATAAAATTTAAATTTTTTTCAGTTTTAATTCGGGCAGAGCTTAGGAAGTTTTAGCTCTTGTTGTGTGTGTGTATGATTTTAAAATACTAAAATACAGTACTACAATATGTTTAGTACAATCTAGTTTTGTACATCAAGGAAATATTCAGTTCCATCTGCAATACCTAATTCAGAATACTTGTATTCGGAAGTCAAATTGCAGCATCAGCTGAAGGCTGATTTTTAGATACATAATTTTCAGTAGTATTCCATCTCTTCGAAATATTGTTTCTCAGAGCAACCTGAGAATGTTTTGGCCATAGCATTTTCGCAACACTAAAAAAATTAATGATAAAGCTTTTGAGTTATATAAACTTTTTTTTTTAAGAAATAGCCTTGAAATCAAATTTAATTAATTAACTATGAGAATTCAAAAAATCTAAACATACGCAACACTAAAACAATTAATGATAAAGTTTTTGAGTTATATAAAATTTAAAAAAAAAAAAAAAACTGGCCTTGAAATCAATTTTAATTAATTAACTATGAGAATTGAAAAAAAAAACTCAAAACATAATCAAGCAGAAATGATTTTAGTAACCAAAATTGTAGTTAATAAACCTTTCACACTAAAAGAGTTCATTGTGACCAAAAATATTTTTAATTATGTCAATTGGAAAGAGAGAAAATGCTTTGAAATAAAACCGAAACCATAGCTCAGAAAACTTCACACACACAAATATCTTAAAAATTAATTTGTTAACAGATCTGCAATTTGGTGGCAAGCTTCTCACTTGTATAAGCCCCAAGAAAATACGAAAAAAAAAAAAAAAAAAACAGCAATTGTGAAATTTGTAGCGTACCATGTAGCCTTTGTTTTTGCTTTGATATTATTCAGTTTCATGTTGTATTTTTGTATTACATTAAAACATCTTTTAGCCATAATAATTCTCTATTTACAAAGAATCATACCAAGTGAATATCAAATGTGTTTCTAGATCTCCCAAAGCAATCGCCGCAATATATTGGTCAGTTTGTGTAAACATATGACAACGAGCATTATAATGCAACACGATACGGAGAGTGTCTCGCAATAAATCTGGATATTTGTGCGATATAGTTGAAAGCAGATAGTGTTGTAGAAATCGACAATAGCATTCTACAATGACGTTTCTTCTTGAGACACATCTTGCGTAAGAGTAACAACTTCAGAGTGAAGTATCGCAATTAGAATAACCATGCGCTATCATTACACATGTTGAAATTCAAGATTCCACTGATAAAAAAGGTAATAAAATTCCTGACACTCTATGAGGTTATTTAAAAAGATGCAACTGATCATCTAGATATGTATTTATTAAAGAGGAGAAATTCCCTTTCTCTAGAACAGGAGTTGGCAACCTATGGCACGCGGTACAATTTTCATTGGCACTTTGCAATATTCTACAAATTTGTCATTTTTTGAGCGGTTGGAAGTTGCTAAATTTGTAGACCTTATTTGACAAATCTCTTCAGAATTATGAATATTTATACGAATGTACGAGGGCTATTCAGAAAGTAAGGAACGTTTTGGAATTAAAAAGAAACTAAGTACAAGAAAAAACAATTATTGTACATATCAGAGAGAGCGACTAAATTTCTACTTTTCTACATAGTTACCAAACAAATTGTGAGGCACTTATTATAGCGGTAGACAAGCTTTGAAATTCCTTCGTCATAGAATTCTTCCGCCTGCGATCGCAGCCACCCAGTGACGCGCACCCGCAGCTCCTTGTCGTCGTCAAAACGCTGTGTTGCTAGCCAGTTCTTCATTCTTGGAAACAAGTGAAAATCACTAGGAGCAAGATCGGGAATATAGGGCGGATGAGGGAAAACCTCCCATTTGAATGAATTGAGGAGTTCTTGAATGCGGAGTTCACGAGTCTTTTCATCAACTTAAGCGACCAGTTCGTCAGTCACAATGCTAGGGCGTCCAATCTTCTCTTCTTCGTGAACGTTAGTTCGGCCATTTTTAAACTGAAAGCAACATTTCCGGATTGAACTTTCATTCATTACGTTGCTTACGTACACTTCACACACTTGCCAATAAATTTCCATAGGTTTTAGGTCTTTTGCCTACAAAAAACGTATCACAGACCGCACCTCACAACTGGCGGGATTTTCAATTGCAGCGCACATTTTAAATTTGAATATCGAAAAAATGGGCAGCGTTGAAATGTTCCAATTGTGATGGCTGGATGCCGGCTGAGATGCCGAGTACGCAGACACCAAAATATACGTGATCGG
>BMAV01025135.1:0-15905 GCA_019973955.1 Trichonephila inaurata madagascariensis | reverse complement strand
GACCATGATAAAGAGCACTCATTCAAGAGAGATGTGCTTAGTGTTCCCCAGGAGAAACAGCAAACAATGAAGCCATGGTGGTGTAGCGTCTGATCATTGGATGAACACTTCACGACAACACATGTCAAGTTTGATGTACGGGGGTGAGCAGGATACTCAAAAATGGGAGATTATATTCTTTCAAAAGAGACCGACCGTGTATTCTTCTGACAAGCCTGGTGGCAAAACAGAAGTTGAATCATTTGTGGAAACCACATTGTTCATACCACACCTCTTCTTTCTCCAGCACCCAGCTGACTTTCAGCTCAAAGATTTATTGAAAGGACACTGCTGTTGAAAAGTTTCTATTACTTAGTTACTTCACACACGTAGACGGCGAACTATTTGAATGAAAGAATGTTGACTTGTTTTGGTAAATACATATCCTGGAGGGTATCGTCAGTGTCAAAGTGTGTGACAAGTCGATTGAAAGATCCTCAATAGGGTGTACGATGTACGGCAACGGAGTTGATCTCGTTCGTGCCGGCCTTTTGTCTCAAAGAACCAATGATGTTGTGTCGAAGACGAAGATTGCAGTCTTAAGATTCACTGTGTTCGCTAATCAGAGATGATTGAGCATGAAATAGGTTTGACGAGGAGTTTAAGGGGTCAGTTCGAGAAGTGATGAGGACCTTCTTATCTACCATCTGATCTGAGGCATCAGTTTTGATTTGGATTGTTTTTTTTAACACACCTGAAAGAGTTTGCGAAGACAGCCGCACCCCAAATGAACAAGAGAAAGGAGCTGTGATTACCTCTTATAGACGAGTGAGGGAATCTGTGGAGCACCCGCTCGAGTAAATGATTTTGAGCGATACTAACGAAAGGGGTAGCGGGAACAGCTATCCCTTTCGAGGGAATCGGCAGAGAATCCACGAACATTAAATAGGACTTGAACTTATCTCCAGTGAAAGGCTGTGAAGAGAAAAATTTTAAAATGAATTTAATTTTTTTAATTAATTTGAAATAAAATGCCATTTGGCCAAAGTTGTGTGATCTCTCCCGCTACCATGAAATGAAGTTATTTGGAGGGTTCTCTACGCTACAGTGGCAACAACGTGCATAATTAGTAATGTTAATTAGTTAAATTCAACGTTAAATTTATTAGTAATCTTGTTAGCTGTGTTGTGCGTTTTGTATTTGAGTTTAATTGTGTTAAGTTCTTTTTGTTGTTAAAATAAATACTTTTGTTTGTGTGTTACCTCTTAGTTTATTTTGCGAACTTACAAAACCCCACCTTTACATGTCATTTTTAGTTTACATTTATGACATTATTTAGTATACATTTTTTAGAGCATGCAAAAATCAAAAACTAATATTTTTTTGAAGAAAATTATGAAAACAAATGTTAAAAAAAGTGTCTTGCATCTTTTTTGTATTCAAAATGTATCGTCTTTAAAAAAAATTGTAAAGTAGTCGATAATAGAGGTGAAACAAAACTCTCTAAAGCTCTTTTTTAATTGCTGAAAAGAATAAAAACGCTTAAAAATGTCTTAGCAAAAAGAGGCAGTTTCCTTTTTCATTTATCCAATTATATTTCTGAAGCTAAATTACTTTCTTACTCAAACTAAAAATTGAGAGGCTTGGATGTTGCGATGAAAAAAGCTGGAACAGTGAACTCTATTTTTGCTTTTAACAAGCTATCGTTCATATTTTAAGTGATTACTGCTTTTAAAGGCATATCTTGTTAAGAGATAAGGCTTTCTAAGAAAATATTTTTTTAAAACACTATTTCCATGTTTTTAACTCTCATGTGTTGTGTGTAACACTTTCTTCGGAAGTTTAACCCGTTCAGAACCATGATCACATAGATGTGATCACACGTTTCTCCCTCCAGGACCCACGGTATCATATGAGATTGCGTTTTTCAGTCAGAGGCCCATGATCACACCGGTGTGATCTGAATTTGGAGCGTTTTTATATTAATTTTTGCAAGGCACTAAATGGCGCTTAAAAACCGTTTTTTTCGAATAAAGTTTCAAAAAAATTTGAACTTCACTATGTGCTTTCGGCTACGATTTTTTTTAAATAATTAAATCCGGAATATTTGATGGATGTAAGCAACTGCACAAGCTTAGATTTTTCGAGAGAATTGGGCATTTAAGTGTTCTTGATTTATTGCATTCTTGAGTTTGTTTTTATGTTTTGACTAAGTTGGAAAAATATAGAAAGATTAATTTATTGACATCAGACATTCCTAATTATATTTTTAGTATTTATTTTATTCGTGGTTCGTATTTACAACAATAATTTTAATGCTCAAAGCCATTTAAAAACCAGATTTTCATTGAACAAATGCGATGACTCATTCTTAATTGAGTAAGAACAAGCAACTCTTTTTCGTTGCTATCGGAACCATAACTATAATAATAAAAAGTATTATACTAATATGATACTAAAAAAGCTATAAGTAATATGAGGATGAATTAAAAATAAAAAAAAGATATTAGCTGTTACTTAAAAATTTGTATCAGTTCAAGCTAAAACAAGTTTATGTGAAAGTAAACTTATAGTTTGGGATTTGCCAGATGGGTTTTTGTAAGTTTTGCGTCTATTTAGTATTTTAATCCTCATATATATATATATATATATATATAGTGGATGCTAAAATATATCCGACTTTAAATTATGAAAAAATACAATATTTAAAGCTATATTGAGATTTTGTGTTGAAGTGTATAAATATTTTTGTGGCCTTACCTTTTAGTAGGTTTTTTCATTAGTAATGTTTTAAAAAAATAGTTATATTATGTTTTAAAAATTAGTTACGTGATTACATTAAGAAAAAGCAGCAAATATAAAAAAAACTACAATTCTGATAAATTAACTTTTAATAGTTAAAAACACAAAGTTTTATAGAAAATTGCAAGTATACGGAATTTTTTGTGGTCCACTGTACATGTTTTTTTTTTATTTCCTTATTGCCCTTACATATAAACTATTTATTGATAATTTGTTTAAAAAATTATAAAAAATTTTCTTGGATTTTTCTATTTTATTTATTATTGCTTTTGTTCAACAAGAACTTATTTTTAGATAAATATGTTAAATGATCTCTCAAATATAAATTGAGTTAAATAAACTAAGTATAACATATTTATGTGAAATAACCTGTATTTGATATGTGATGTCATGTTTTTCTTATTTATGTTTTTGTTGTTCAAAATTATTTTAGAACATAATTGTGACATTCTGTTTAGTATCCAAGTAATCGATAGATTTTAACCTCATCGCAGAAATTGAACACAACTGAAATATTTAAAAATTCCATCAGCACAGCAATTAGATAAAAAAGTTTACATTCCATATCTTTCTTAGTTAATTTGAGAATTAGGTTTTTCAAATCAGATGTGTGTATTAAGCTCATCTTTCAGTTAAAATTTTAAAAAATTACTTTCTTTTTTTATATTTATATATTGTCATGAGCCAAAACAACGAATTTTTAACACAATGAAAATGTCCCATGAAACTCATCAGCTACGAGTTTAATTTTTTATTTAAAAGGAATTCTTTCTGTCGGATTAAAGAGTCGATTTTTATACACGAGGTATTTTTAGATTTATTTTTTAATATTTTAATTATACATTCAGATGTTTTTAATCAAGCGACTATTGGAAAAAAAGAAACCTTAACTTGTATCATATTCTTAATGAATATTCTGAATGGCAACACTGAGCAAAATGCAATGACGTCATATCTCATTTAGACGAATATCGAGAATTTTAATCAGAATACTGAAACGATTATTAAAAGATAATTGAAAAAAAACAAACGGCAAAATTAAAACGTCATGGTTTTATGGGGAGAAATTTTCTACTCCATCTTCAACATTTGAAATTAAGGCGGCTAAAACGGCGCCAATAATAAGTATTGATACGTCATTTTTTTTGTACATTCTGCAGCTACGATATCAAACTCAAAGGCTAACTTGGGCCAAGCAAACAAGTTTTAAAGGGACATGGTACGATTTACACAAAATATTTGAATTTAATGATTTTCATAATTTGTTTGGTTGTCTCCTATGTGTATGAATGATGTAAAATAGGTTTTGTGCTCAAAATTTCATAAAAGGCTAACAATTTAATTTTTTATTGTAAAAACTTGTAACTTATAAAGTGAATTTAAAATGCTACTCCTCCTACAAAAATTGACGCACATATATGAAATTTGATTTGCAAGTGCATCAAACTATGTATAGCAAAAGCTAGAATGGGTTTTGCGATAACATGATTGGTACTTGTACAATTTTCGTTTTTTGATAGCTTATTGAAATTTCTTTAAAAAATGTGTAAATTCTAATTTCAATTACTTTTTTAAAAAAAAAGTGTTGCTTTGATTGAAAAATGCATACCAACTTCTATTCCATGTACTATTAGAAACAAGTGAAAGAAATTTCCAAGTATTAGGCACAATAGAATGAAAGAGCATTTTAAATGAAGACAAACTAGTTATTTTATCTTTCCGAGATAAGTCCATTTAAAGTTTAGATTTGCCTTTGGGATGTGAATAAAATCAAACGTAAAATTTATCACAACTCTGCGTTTTTTAAACTTAGAGCTTTCGAATTTTGTGAGTTTGTAGACAAGTATATGAAAAATAATTTACGTTTAAAAATCTAGATTTGATTTTTTGATCGATATTTGTCAATGGAATCGTACTACAGTAGTCCCCTTAACTGTAAGTGGGCCGCAAAACAAAAATCAATATTCATAGAAACGTAACTTTATTTCGAATAATACATTAAAAAACATAAATAAAAGAACAACAACAAAAAAAATTAATGTCTACGTCCTGACACTTGATATCCCTTCTCAGTTACTATATTTCCTATTTCAGGAGAGATTTTGACATTTTATTATGTATCTGTGGCGGTGTGATATCTATATGAACTAGTACCAACATCACGCGAAGACGATCGTTTTGGCGTGATTGGTTACGTACTTGCGTTCGCGCGGAACGGAAGGTACCCAGAACGAACCTCTTCCTCCTTCATATCATTGTGTGCAGATATACTGGCCCGGGCCGCAAAAATGTACTTTGCGGGTCGCGAATTTGACACCCCTGTTCTACAGAAAGGGTCGGCAATATACAGCACGCGTGCTACAGGATGCACGTAGTATAATTCTCAGTGGCACTCTGCACTACAAATTTGTCGATTTTTGAGTGGTTGGAAGTTGACAAATTTTAGATGGATTTTATTTGGCAAATATCTTCAGAATTATGGACATTTAAGGAATTACGAAAGAAAAAAAAAATCTGAAAGATAACTCTTAAGATAAATGTGCACTTATTTTGTAAATTACTGAATGATATTGCTGGAGTGATTTAATTGTTTGAAGAGAGAAAATTCCATGTACAGGTGGTCCCGTATTTCACTAAATCCCGAAAAGAAGTTTGTTATGTGGGAAATTCATTATATAGAGATTCGTCTCTTTTAATACACTTTAGAAACCACATGAAACAAATTTTGAATCCATAAACACGTCATGTTATTTAAAAGTAATTATTCACATTCTTATTGAAAAAAAATATCTATCCATTTTCTATATCTTACCCATAAAAATGAAATCTCAAGGAAAACAATGGAGAAAAAAAATTGTCCACGAACAATAATGAAGGGAAATACTTCTATTTTATTTTGCATGTTTCTTATTTTAAGAAATATATTTAAAAATACATTATATGTACAATTTTAATCTATTTATTTTTGTTAAGGAAATAGTTATATTTCATACTGTTTATTTTTAAGTTACGAACTATCTTCAAAAGATGCTAAACTAATATATAATAAAAGTATAAATCTCTCTATGTTATTGACTTCTATTCTCTAACTTTGCATGCATTATCGTGGGAATCGAATTGTTTCAAAAATATCCAACTGTGTAGAGCGCTGAAACATATTGGTAGATTGTTTTGGCGCGTCACAACTAAAATGTTGCTTCCCCCTGTTCTACACTAACAAATTAAATAAGGAAATGAATTTCAAGGAAGCGTTCAAAATGAAATATTAAAAATGGATATCTGTATTAAAAAACAGACGGTCTACGGTCAAAAAGAATGGAATGAAAAACAGCATCAAACTCTGTGCAAATGCGCTCCAAATAATAAGCATGTAAACATCGAACAAGGGTCGAAGAAAACAAAGTCGATTAACTTACATGCTGTGTATGTTCTACTTTTTTTTTACATTCTAATAGTTCATTTTTCTTCTAACGAAAGTAATTTACTACTGGAAATCCTAATGGTAATTGTTTTTCTGTTTCAACAGTTGTAATCTTTTGAATATGTAATGCGCATTTTAATTGAAATGCTGTTATTTTAAAAAAATACCCTTATAAAATTTTGCATCAATAACATATTTTCTTAAAAAAAGCATTTCAAGCTGCTTATTTATATTCCAAGCAGCACAAAAGAATAGCCTGCTCTGAATTGAATATTTAAAGTGAACGTATCAAACTGTTTCGTTTAATTTTCAAATATTTTTTAGTATGTTAAGACTGCTTTTGATATTAAAATATAATCCGTAATACCATTAAAAAATGTTCTTTACATTTAGATCCTAAAGGAATTTGTAAATAATCGCATTTATGTACTCGCATTTCTTCCACTTCCAAAAGTTAAGCACAGAGAGGAAAATATTAATTTAAGTAAGCTAATCAGAATTAAAGAAGACCAAATTTGCTGCAAAGGTAGAAGGAAGGATGCAAATATGTTAGATAATAGCGAGTTGAGAAATATACAAACAAGGCAGTCGTATAAGAAGCCAGCATTGTGAAGAATTACAGAGCTTACATAAAAGTGCTGATGAAAGGAGTTTAGAACATTCATACAATTTGTTTTCAAGTTAGACGTGTTTCTATGGCTTCTAGAAAACAAATGGAAGATTCTTAGCCCTGGCGGGGTGTTACAAGCTTTGTGTGAAGCAGGATAGTTTATCACAAATGTTGCTCTTTTGTTTGGTGTTCATCATTCCATCGTTTCACGATTATGGAAACAGTTCCCAACCAGCCAAACAGCTGTCCGAATACCTGTAGCTGATCCTCCGCAGAAGATAGATATATTGCTGTTGTATAGCCAAGCGGAATTGAAGATCGACATCTACACGTGTGACATTTGTGATTTCAACGGCCTTTGGTAAGATTATATATTCCCCTGCTGTTTGTCGAAGGGTACACTTGAATTGTCTGTACACCTGGGTACCATGAGTTTGTCTTTCTTTATCCATCCAATCCAAATGAGCATGATTAAAGTGGTTCCTTCAACATATGAATTGGACTGAGTCTGATTGGTGCAATGTTATGTTCACAGATGAGTCCAGATTTTCTCTACAACCCCATCAAAAGCGTATAAGAATCTGGAGAGAGAGGGTCCAAGACACACGGAATCAGCCCGAGAACAATCCCAAACATCACGCATTTCTTAGTGGAAGCATCATGGTCTGAGCATGGATTTCATTGGATATCGCAACATCTACAAACGTGGCTCTGTGACGCCTGTACGGTATTGAGATGAATTCCTAGTCTCCATTATAAAACTAAACACTGCAGCAATTGATTTTTCCTTTCTTTTAATGATTGATTATACGTGCCCCTATACAGCTGCCATCATTGACGACTTTTTGGAAAGTGAAAGGATAACGCGTATGGAGTGAATGGCTTACTATCTTGTCCTCAATCCAATATTTGGGCTAACCTCGGCCGTGCTGTATGCTGACGTTTCAAACTCCAGCCACTCTCAGGGATTTAGAAAATGCTCTACAGGTGGAATGGCGGTTGTGGATCCTCTAGTAACAAGCATGATCACATGCTGTATATTTTGTATGAAGATGAAGGGTGCTCGCATGCCCTATTAATGTGGGGTTTTCGGTGTTTCTTTTGCATTTAGACGTCATTTTGTAAATGACACAAATATGACGTCATCTTATTTATGAACATTCAATATTATTTTAATCTCTGTTTCGTTTTATGAAAAAACATAAACCTGCTTACTTGCAATAGTTTGTGTCAATCAAAGCAGTACTTGCCCATTTACCGCTCCGTCTTTTGGAAGTGAGTGTATATTGACTTCTAAAGGCCTTAATGTGTATATATATCAATATTTATGGTTTTTAAATGTACATGCACATTTCTCTCTCTCTCTCTCTCTCTCATATATATATATACATATATATAAATATAATAAAATAAAAGTGAAAAAATTCTAAAACCTACAATGTCAAAGAAAGGAGAAATTGGAGTTCATAAGACACAACAAATGTAGATACAAAAAAGTCTTTGAACTAAACTGGAGACCTATTATGATTTCTAAAGCTGTGGCTGAATTAGGCCAGCGATTTAGGGTTAGCAATGCTTCATGGATACACCATCCCCGTACAGTAGAAATTTTTGACTTAAAAGAAAAAAAGAAAAAAATAGAGCCATGTTGAAAAGTTAAGTCTATTTCTAACACGTGGATGATAAACGTGACAATATAGTAAAATGAAATTATGTAAAGAGAACATTAATTTACCTCTCAAAGAGAAAAATAAATAAGAAAATTTTCTACAGAAAAAATTAAGATAAAAAGTTACATGTAAAAATATAAACCATGACGAAAGAAAAGCAACCCTCTACGCACAGGTCCAAAGCAAAATGGTGTTAAGATTGGAATATAAAAACCAGAAATAAAACCACGTAGTTAGTTATATTACATTTAAACTAAGAACAAAGATATTTTAAAATAAACTAAACGTAAGAAATTTTAAATAAATTAATGAACAAAGTTAAGAACAGCTAATATAAAACAGAAATATATTTTAAAATAAATTTATTTTGATAATTATATTCTAGATTAGTTTGCAATTAAACTAAGCAAATAAGATATATTAAAAATATTATAAAAATAATCTAAACAGAAGAAATTTTAAATAAATTATTGAACTAAGTTAAAAATAGATTTAATATGAAATAGAAATATATTTAAAAATAAATTTACTTGGATAATGGTATTCCAGACAATTATTGAAAAATTTCATAAGATTACTTTGTTTAAGTACATTATCAGTAACTAAATCATTGTTTCTTTTTATAAAATTTAAGATAATATTTCTAAATACTGATTGGTGGAAGTTACTACCCCAGAAAGGCATTTTTATAATGTTAAAATCAAACGAGTCTCTTTTATCAAAAATATTACTTATTAGCAAATTATTCTTAACGTCTAACTGAAGGTCCAAAAAGTTAGCTGACTCATTATTATAATTAGTGTTTAATGATTTTAAATAGTTGGGATGATAATTAAAGCTAGGAACATATTCTACTATATTACTAAATATAATTAGCCATCTATGTATCTAAAAAAGTAACAAGATTCGTAACTAATACTATCATTTTCATAAAAATGCAGGTAAATATTTGAAGCTTTTAAAAATTCCAGAACTTTTTTTCCCTTTTACAAAAAAGTTATACGCAATTTTTTCTCTAAAATGTCAAAATATGTAATAAAAAGACTATTGTATTATTAAACATTTAGTGCAAATATTGTATGGAAAAAGGAAAAGATGTACACAGTCAAACATTTTAAGAAAAATTAACTGTATATAAATACTTCTTTTGAAGAGTAATGTTATTCCGATAGTTACTTTAATCAGTTACGTCAATGCCTGCCACCGCATCTCAGATCATTTAACTACAATACCGTATCTATATATTTTGGATTCAGTACATCAAATTGTTGAAGCGTTTATTAAAAACATTAGAAACTTAATGCACAGTTAAAAAAAGATTCAAAACATAAATTTTAAAAAATGCTGTTTTTTATTTAAAAGTAAAAGAAAGAAACTGCTGAGAGAAGGGAAAGACAATAGTTTTTCATTTATATTTATGAGATTCTTGAAAAATGATTAAATAATACATAAAATAAATCTTTTGACATAGGCTTCCATCAATTTCTTGTTTCAATGTTAAAGCAAAAAATATAAATCCTCTTAACTTCGACTTTTTTCATACATTTTGACCCACCACAAACGTTATCGTTCTTTTTTATTAGAGTAATGTTAATATGCTCGTGCGATAACAGATTTATCGTCTGTAATCGCATGCTGACTTTTGTGTGTTTCCAGACTTATAATTTTTCATAAAAGGAAACAAAAATAATATTGTTACGAAATTTGTGTAATTCATGCTTAAAATAGTGTAAATAATCCTATTTTGGATGTTTTATTAGTATTACTTTTTGTTGTATTTATTTTATGATAAAAAAAAAGTGTAATATTAGCAAGCAATGTCATCCCTCGCATTATAATGGAGCTTCAATGGAAATTTGGAAAGTATTTTAGATACAGCCAGATCGGCATCATTTTTAGCCTCCAAACTTGGCTACCATATGAATGCTTCTAGAAATTACTTTAGAAATTTATAACGTCACGATCTATGACGCAATCAGATTTTTCGAGTAAAACTCTGGAAGGTAGGAGAGGGATCGTCTTACGCGAAATCACTCTGCTTTACAGTTAAACTCAAATTTTAACGACTAATTTTTACTATCTATACCATATATAAAAATAAATATGTTACAGCATCATGAAAAACTTTTTTTATGTATAGATAGAGATAAAAATATGTTAGTATGTACTATTTTCAAATGATTTATACCTAAGGATACAGAATACGGTAAAATTACAATTGGAAAGAGATATACTTGAAACACAATTAGAAAGGAACGGATCATAGTCTTATTTTCTTTCTTTCCGAGGCTTCAAACGAATACTGGTATCGAGAATACAGGAAGATCTTAGGATTCCCTTGATTATTGAGGGGAAATCCTGTTAAATACTCGCCCGAGATTAACGATAACACATGTGATGATCAAACACCCTACCAAATAAGACCAGTTAATCCGAAGCTGCTATTTTGGGATACACCATTCAGAGAGAAAAAGTTATTTTTTCCCTCTGGTGTATTCTTTGGAAGAAAGATCACTTGTACTGGTAAGCCACCAAAGTAAGCACAGTTGTTTCGTTGTAACAAGTAAATTAATTTCACCACATATAATTACGTTAGCATATTTTTTTTTAAATATCTCAAATTTATTGTGACAGGAATATACATATAAAAAAATTAACTAAGTTCTTATTTTTTAAGGGAACACGGTACGATTCAATTGTTAAAATTCGGACAAAAATTCAGATAATTTTTTAGCATAAATTATTTTTTATATAATACTTTACACTCTCACAAAATTTGAAAGATCTAAGTTAAAAAAATTAGGATTTATGATAGATTTTACGATCGTTTTTATTGACATCCCAATGGCAAGTACAAATTTTAACTGGTTCATTCCAAAGAAAAAGTAACTCATTTATGTTCATTGAAAATAATAAGGTTTTTTTGCTAATGTGTTAAATGTTTTAAAACTTTTTTTTACATATTGCTATTAATACATGTAAGAAAAAGTTGGTATGCATTTGTAAACAAAAAATTTATTTAAAAAAAAATAGGTGAGTGTAAAATTAACACATTTTTTAAATAATTTTCAACAGGCATTAAAATAAAATAGTATTTTATGAATACCAATGTCAAGCCAGCAAAACACCCATACCAACTTTTGATATACATAGCATGTGAAGTATTTGTAATTTAAAGTTCTTGTGTGTATGTCAATTACTGTAGGAGTACCATTTTAAAATCCCTTCATAAGTTTTAAAATAGCTCTTAAAAATATAAATGGCTACTCTTTTGTAGTGTTTTAAGCATACAAACTGTTTTATATATTCCATATACACTCGTTGCAAGCAAAAAAATTGTATAAATACCATCAAATTAAAGATATTTTAATAAATTGCACTTTGTCTCTTTTCCAAAGTTTCATCTACATTACGTACAGTACAGAAACTATATAGGAATTATTTATAGAAAATATTTTGTTTGAAACCTTTTGAGGAGACAACCTCATTAAAAATGATTATTAATAATACATTTTTTTTTCTTCAAATGATTGAAAATTATACCCTATCAAATATGTATCAGAGGTTTTTACATGCAGTCCAAGTCATGTAATAAAAAAGAGTGTATGTGCTTATGAACACACAATACAAATGACGACTTCAAATTTTGTAATGTTATTTCGAGGATAAGGAGCATAAAAAACAAGGGGATATTATTATTGACACATATAAAATTATTTATTCATATGTTTGTACTCATAAAGTAATATTTTTTTGCGAAATATACAATCATATTTGTAAATTAATTGTATTCTAAGAAGGAAGCAATAGGTTTATGGTAGCTGAAATAGGTTATATAAATACTATAGATTTAAAACTATTTAAATATCTAAAGAGAACTCCATCAAGTGTTGATCCGTACTTTGTCGTGATTTCATTTGGATCGTTTGACATAATTAAATTGAATTTTGATTTTAAAAATCTGCTAAAGTCTTTGATCTGTCTTTTGAAAAATCTACATTAAAATCCTCACTTAAAATAATAGGCAATTTGTCCAGAAGAGTTGATCCGGTTTCAGTGTAGGCAACTAAATTTTTGTGAATGAATTCGATAATTTTCTCTTCACTTTGATTTGGTGAAACATAAATAGTTACCATTAGAATTATTTGTCCATTTTCCCCTCTACATTTCGCTACACAAATTTCTCCAATACACGACTCATTAAACTCAAATGATGCAATAGTATTTTTACCATTGTTACGAGGGTTACAAACCCGAGCGTAACAATGCTTGGCTTTTTAAAACGGATTATTCAAGTTCACTCTCCAGCAAAACGCTCCTACAGAAGTTGTCACTTCAAAAAATCATGAAAAACAAATTTGTTATCCTAATGTGAAATAACAATTTTAATGTAAAAATAGTGTTCTGAATTCAATTCGTGCTAGGCAGTGATAATAGTCACGGTAGCCTAGTGGTCATGAACTCGTGGCCAGCGAGTCAAAATTTCGAGACCTAATGCCACTGAAGACCCGCCGTGTGTAGAGACTGATGCACGGAATCTGTAATGGCTCAAAGGTTTCCTCTGTTGGCGGAGTGGTATCGTTCACACATAAACTCCCAGATCAGGTGTCGTCCTTTTCACTTTACCGAGATCCGTTGCCAACAGCCTACGTGTTTGTTTACAGAGTGACGCAAATAAACACTCACTCAAGGTCAGTCATAAATACAATATAAAAATGTTACTGTCTTTTGTGAGTTAATAATTAAAAATATACGTTTTAAAAGTGAAAATTTCATTTTTGCGGTAATGGAATTTATTGAAGGTACAACTATTTAACAGCATAATTTATAAATTTCTTAGTCTTTTTTTACTATAGATTATATATAATGATATATTTAACACATTCACAAGTGAACACTATTGAATGTAATACATTGAATAATTTTGAAAGCATCGAGAATGAGATTCGTGAATTTTATAGCTTGTGCACTAGAGATGGGTGGAGCACGGTTCCATGGAGAAAAAGTATTACTCAGAACCTACCTGATTCATTGATTGAATATTAACGTCGTACTGTTCAGCTACACGAGGGATTTTGGCGACGGACCATGTAATTTTGAACCATGGTCAATTGGCGTGGACGGCACCTGAGCTGGCACCCCCCTCTCCTAACTACCACACCACACCAACGGGGGTACGTTTCAGCTCTCAACAGATTTAGCGTGCATCGCTGCCCTACACGGAGGGTCTTTAATGGAACTGGGCTGGAACTCGTGACAAGGGAAGCCACGATTCGATACTACTCGACTATCGCTGCCACCAGAACCTACCTACATGGATAACATATTCTATGCTATGGAGATTAAGAGAATAATAATAATAATATTAATAATATATAGAAAAAAAATTCGAAATTTAGTAGTTGCATTTAAAAAAAAATATGTTTAGATGGTTTTAGACTCAATAAAATTATTCAATTCCTACTGTTAGCTCACTCTCTATATATTTATTTATTTACCTTAGTGGAATTTTCAAACGTTAATAAAATACATTTTAAAGAGCTAATTTGAGCTGAAATTTTTGTATACATGCTTATTTTGGATGACAATACAGTAATTTAATTATAATTAATAAAAATTAATTGATTAAAACTAATTAGTTAAAGAATTATAAATACATCCAAGTTGGCATCATTTTGGCGACTTGTGTCAAAACTTGAAAAGGTTTTTTTCTCACGTTTCACTTGAACAGAAATTTTATATACACGATTGTTTTGGATGACAATATGATACTTTAATGATAATTAATAAAAAAATTGATTACCACTTAATGTTGTGATTCTATCATATGTTTAAACATATTTATATTAATTGTAACTATTTAAAAGAAAGTAGCTAAAATAAAAATTTTCTTTGTTGATCTAAGTAGGAATTGACTTAAGAAACAAATTTTTATAATACTTGTTTTTGTATTATATAAATAACCAAAATCGTTGATTATTTTAAAGTACTGAGTAGAGATTAATACTATATACATTTCAAGATTTCGTATAACTCCAGATATCTCTCTCCCTGTACCGTCAAATCCACTCAATGAAAGTTTTTTTTTCCGTCTTCCACATTATCACGCATTGCAAATTTGACACAGCATTTTATTAATTAAATACTTAAGAATCTTTTAAATATGTCTGATGTTCATTTTCTTGTAACTATTTAGTAGGTGTCCTGTCACCTCAATAAATATTAAAAAGTTCTAAACAACCTGCTTTCATTCAATAAAAATTTCTTTGACATTTTTATGCTAAAAAAGTCAAAGTACGTAAACATAATTTGTTTTAATTTTATATTTTACTCTTCATCTATATATTAGGTAACAGATTTTGCGCGTTTATGGGTTTTCAAATTCTGAAAGAAAAATTTTCGATCAACCCCAGTGCACACATATCAATATCCCATATAATAATTTTTGAAAATTTATCTATAAAAACGATACAAAAATTTTAAAAATCCTAAAAATAATTAAAAAAAACTTTCAAAATTGACTTGGCGAATATTTAAGAAAAAAATATGAATATGGAAAATAATCTAAATATACTTTTGTACCTAAAAGCACAATAAAACACATCTGCAACCGTAAGTAATAATACGCAATTTCCAAACTTCTGCTTTACTCCTTATATATATATATAATTGTTCATTCTATGATCTCTACACCAATATATTCAAAGATAAAACTCCACAACAAATCTCAATTCCAGTAATTTCGTTAAATGGAACGAGAAAAAAAACTCAATTGGAACACAGAGACTCTCTGGCGTCTTATCAAGGATAGTGGCGTTCAGCGATGCGTAATTCTATTTTCCACTCGACATCCACCCATCAACGCCACTGGGACATAAAGCAAACAAACTTCTCAACTCCACTGCGCTCAGCTTGCGAAGATATCTCTTTTCGTTTGGCTAATAAACATTTTGTTCATTTCCGGAAGAGTAAATGAAATAGAACCTATTTCGCTTATAAGTTCGAATCTTTACTCAAGATTCATTCATCCGTCAATAAGTGCAGCAAATTCTATATTATGTTCGCATTTCATTTGAATAACATTTTTAGAATGTTCTGTAATGCTTTGATGTGGTAATCAGTATTCAAAATACAAAGGGAATTGGAAGCATTTCTGCCATGGTTTTAGGTTATTTCCCCCTCAAAGAATAACATCTGAGTGCAAAGCATTTAGAGAAGTGCTTTTAATATTATATATATCGTTGTTTCGTAAGCAAATAGTTTGTATTTTTAGCGTCAAAAAGTAATAAAGAAAAAAAAAATAGCTGTGATCTACTTGAAAATTCAGAATTATCAAACAGGGAAAATTCAAAGATACAATGTTGGAAATAGAGAAGAGAGCTAAAATCAAAAATGTGAAATTTGAAACAAAACTTAGGAACAG
>BMAV01025134.1:0-140265 GCA_019973955.1 Trichonephila inaurata madagascariensis | reverse complement strand
TGTTTTCGTTTTTTCAATATGCTCCCACCCCTCAAAGAGTGATCACTCCCCTCTAGGGGCCCCCCACAGTTTGAGAAACGCTGATTTAAGCCCTTTCTGTCGAAGATAATTAATACGATTTTTTCAAGTGATATTGGGGTCAAAGATTATACCCAGGATCTTAAGATTCTTCTCTTAGGGAAAAGGTTTGCGGCATATTTTAAGTAATGGAGGTATCCGGAAACGTTCATTAGACTGCTTTTTTCTGGAGAGGTAGACAATTTCCATTTTTACTCCAGCCTGAAATATTATTTAATGACTCTTGCATTTTATCTATTGTTTTATTCCAATTTATTATATAAATTATTATATTAAAAGATACCATCTGCATAAATCAGTAAATGGCTGTCATATTGGATTTCAAATAAGTCTGACATATAAATCTTAAAGAGGAAAGGTCTCAAAATACAACCCTGTGGTACGCAATAATTGTTTTTGATGATTTTCGAAAAGCTTTTTCTTTATTTTATTTTTATTGTTCTCTCATGTATGAAGTTTTGAAGCCATCGTAGCAATCTGGCAGAATCTCCGACTTAGTTTTAATTTAGAAACGAAACCATTTGGCCACGCTGACTCATATGCTGCTTTAATATCTAATGCTACCAAAAGAAAATATTTCCTGCGTTCTCTAGCTAGTATTATATTATGCTGTAATTGAAGTAGGGTATTAATGCTGGTTTTATAAGGGTAAAATCCATGATGATTTACACGAAAAATTTTATTTCGAAAACTGTAATCCATCATTCCGTGCAGGATTCCTTCTAACAATTTAGCAATTACTAAGGTAAGTGATATTGGACGGTACAACGCAACTCCCTTTGGATTTTTGTGAGGTTTTAAGAAAGGTAAAATAACTGAGTGAGTCCAATCTGTTTTAAAATGACTTGAAAAAACCATGTCATTAAAAGATTTCAGAAGTAAATTTATTCCTTTGGTGGGGAGATGATTGATTGTTTGGAGAGAAATTTTATCATGTTCTGGGCTTCTGTTCCTTTGATGAGATATTGCTATTTCTAGTTCTTTTAAAGAAAATGGTTTATTAACCTAGACTGTTTTCCGGAATAGGGGTATTTTGAATACTATCGATAATTTGTTTGCAGTTTGCATAATATTGTAAAAAAGAATTTGCTTGGGATTGTTCATTAGTTAACATGATTCCATTTATTCAATCATATTAAATAAAGGATAGTTAGAATTTTCTCTAGTTTTGTGTGATTATCCGAATTATTTTAAAAAGATATTTGGGAGAGCTGATTCTTTCGAAAGTCTTTGCCAATAGTTCTCTTTACTGGCTTTAATATTGGTCACTTAAGTTTTGAGCTTATTTTTTGTATTTTATCTCCAATATTTCTCTTTATAAAATATTCTCTTGCTTTTTTAAGAAATTATCTCTTTTTTTTGCTCTTAATTGCCCGCATACTGCTGTCCACTATGGAGCCCTTGAACTGATCCGTTTTGGTTCTAAATACTAAGATGAAATTGGAGCTTTTTTGATTTCTTCTATAATATCGCGATATTGACATTTTCATTAGAACTTAACTTTTGTTGAAGAAAATTGGTAAAATTGTTCCAATAGTTCCAATTTTTTGTCTAAAAGGATTTATTGCTGAGCTGTATGATCCTTTGTTTTTAATGATTATAGGGAAGTGGTCACTTCCAAAATTATTGGTATTTGTGGACCAAGATAATTTATAATTTAAATTTATTTTTGATAAAGAAAGATCTATTGCTGTAAAAATTCCTGATGAATGGAGATAAATGGACTTTCATAGTTTAGAAACATTAGATCCTTTTCAAGAATCCAATCAAAGATCTTTTTTCCAGGAACACTGGAATTTTTTGAGCCCCGTACCTCATGAGAGAAGCAGTGCAATCTCCTTAGATCAAACTGTAATCATCAAAATAAGATGCTATTTTCAATAAATTGGCGTCATTGAAGTTTCCCGGTGGAATGTAGATGTTATAAAATTGTAAGAGGAACTGTATTTATCTGAACTCTGTCTATTAAAATTTCTAGGTCTTCACTAATTTCAGAAATTTTTTTTATGGTACTAATATTTTTTCTTAAGGCTATCAGGACTCGCAGTTAAATTTTGTCATTCCTCAAATATGGCCAACTATTCAATATCTCTTAACTTGCTTCTAAACTTATCTGCTGTCTTGTTTCTACTTCCATTTTTTTTTCCGAGTGAGGGAAAGTACCCATTTTTTCTTTTCTGCTCCAACACTCTATTTCTTATAAATACACAGCCTTGAGCAAATACTAAAATTAAAATATCGTGTCCAAAAATAGAAGAATAAGCTGCACAAAATATATTTCAAACAAAACCCTAAGCCAAAGTAATCTCACCACCTTAAATCAGAAGTTTCAACACCACCTTTCAGCGTAATTTCAATTCTCCTGTTCTTGATCCGTCGGGCAGGTTCTTCATACAGTTACAGCAGTAGAGCACACAAAAGTTTCTAGGGGTCCAGGGTCGAAAGTCCACCATTCTTGTATCATGCTTCTTTTGATTTTGTCGATTTTTGGGAACAAAAAACAGGAAAAACTAATTATTGAATAAGTAATTAGTATTAATTAATAAATTAATCATTAAAGACATTTAATTACATTTTACGTATTATGTACTTAAAATTATAATCAATCGGGAAAAAAACCAAGGGGTTTAGGGGGTCAGGACCCTAGGACATCCCCCTTGTGTGCGCCACTGAGTTACAGTTATAGATTTTGAGGGATATGGTGCAACAAAGGGAGTGGATTAGTGAATTAACGTCGCACTGTTCAGCTACACGAGGGCTTTTAGTGACGGACCTCGTCATTTTGAACCATGGTCAAGTGACGAGGACGACACACCTGAGCTGGCACCCCCTCTCCTAATTACCCCACCACACTAGCGATAGGACGTTTGAGCTCTCGACAGATTTTATGTGCATCGCACCCCTACACGGCTGGTATTTAATGGTACTGGGTTTAAACTCGTGACAAGTCAGCCACGATTCGATACCTTGACCACTAGGCTACCGCGGCCACAAGGAGGGGATCAGGACAGCACAAATGCACCCAGATAAGTTTTTTTTAATGTAATGCGTGTACCGTCTATTACGCGATATGGAAACTAAAATGATTTAATAGCTTTACTATTTTTTTTTCGCTGTATTATTTGATCGATTTTTGTTGAAGTTCTTCCTGCATTTTATTTACGTTTTGGATAATTTTTACTTTTGGTTTCTTGTTATTTTTTTAAAAATTGTTTTATATTATCTTCCTTGTTATTTTAATTAGCTAATTTGTTTTTTTAAATTTTTTTGTAATTAACTTTTTTCATACTTATTGTTTTCTTACATGGCGTTTGAAATGAATGTGCGCAGAAGAGACTTAATCTGCTCATTTTGTGATCAAGTCTTCTCTCGCCCCACGGTTTGAAAAGGCATTTAAAAAATGTTCATGCTCACCAACAGTTTGATTTAAATGGAGATATTTTGAAGGAATTCAATATATACTTCTAGTGCTCTTTGCCCTGTTGCATTACGTAAAATTAGTTTATAACAGGGTTGGCGAACCTTTTTGGATCAACGTGCCATTTTTTCTAAAAAAAGTGTTTAATGAGGTATAGACGTGCCGTCAAATAATTTTGTGATTTTGGGGAAAATAATAAAATTAAATACTAACAACTCAAAACTCTGTGACGTCTCTCGCGTCCTTCTGCTAACATAACTCCTATGTTCTTTGACGGCCACGATTAATGGCAAAACCTTTCCAACCCAATACCAAGAAGATAAACGAAGATAATATGTAAATGAGATATACTTTAAAAGGATAGAAGCTTTGATGATAATCGCGGCAAGTTTAGAGATAGCTTAGTGTGGAATCTTTTAGATCAAGAGTTAGCTGTACGATAGCTTTGGAAGAAATAGAAGTAAATTATAAAGAAGTTGGAAAGCTTGCATATTTAATTACATTATAGATATTACTGAAGCGTTGAAGGAAGGAGATCTGCAAAAGGTAATATATTATATAGGTAGTTAGACGAATCTGTTAATTTATTATAATTAGGATAAATGTTCTAGTTGCGTGATCTGACTTGAATATAAGGTTTAATTGGGTGTTAACTCTCACTTTAAATAAAGTTGTCAATTAGAATTAAGTAATATAAGTTATTCTTAATAAAAGTTGTATTAAGAACCAACATGTCTCATCATTTTGATAATCCCACACCTCTAGCTTACGCGGATCCGGAACGACATAGTCATCACAGGATGACTATGTCGCAATGGCGCCCGAACGTGTATAATTCTGGGTTAGGTAATGCAGGTGGTAACAACGTACTACCTGAAATGTACTTTTCAGGGTCAGAGAACATTGCAGAGTTTATCGAATCTATAGAGAATAACATACAGTTACTTGAAATCCCAAGTAATCTGTCATGTGCTTACTTAAAAAGTCATCTCAGGGGAAGGGCTCAAGATTGGTATTCGATATTTGGATCGGTGTTAGTGCAAAATACAGCCACGGATTTTGCGCAGCTCAAGGCTGAATTAGCGAAGGCTTTTCCCGCGGTCAAAAATAAGAAAGAACTACAATCGCAATTCTACGCGTCCCAGCAGGGAAGAAATCAGGAACCCTCTGATTTCGTTTACAAATTATTAAAAATAGAGAGAAGTTTAGAGTTAGGAATGTCCCAAGCAGAGTTGGTGGATCATATTTTGGTCGACTCGAACCACAGATCCAAGATTATGTGGAAGTGAGAAATCCACAAAACACGATACAACTTTTGGAAGTCTTAGCTAAATTCGAAGAGAGATATTCTTGCAAATGAAAAAGGGGTTCTCAGAACGATAATATAGAAAGACGAGGTCAAAATGCGCATAGGATGCCTAATTTTGATGCTAATGGTAGAAACTGGAGGAATTCTGAAGTAGGACGTAGACCAAATAACAGTAGAAATGATTTTTACGAGAATAGCCGTCAAAGTAATAGAGGGTTCGAGAGGAATAGATTTCAGAATAATGATCAAAGATTCAACAATAGGGGTTACTCATTTCGAAATGAGCGAAATGATAATTTTAATAGAGGGGACCGTAGAAATAGGGGTTCGAGTGAAAATTTCAATCGAGGCAATAGGACGCAAAGGGGACGATTAAATATTGTAAAGGTTAAAGATCAACCTCAAGGGGTGTCGACAAGAGAGACAATTAGGCTTTCTCCGATATGTATATCACCCGTAGAACTTCCCCACGTTCCTATTTTATTAAATAACAAAGCGCTATGGGACACCGGAGCAGATAAATCATTTATATCGGAAGAAGTATATAGAAAATATTTTTCTATAAGCAAATTAAAAATCGCGAGCCCAGGTAATAACAGCACAGGGTGCGAAATGCCAAAACATGGGGATCGTAGAATTGAATATTCGCATCAGACAATTCGAAAGAAATTGGTCATTTCATGTGTTGACGGATTTAGAATACCCATGTATTCTCGGTATTGATTTTATAAGTGGGTCAAGGATCGTACTAGATTTTGATCAGAAATCATTGAAAATTCAAAATTCGCTGGTTGAAGATAATAGGGTAGATAAAGGGAAATTACACGTTAATGGGTCAGAAATGAAGTTAAATATGGTGGCAAAGTTTTACCGAAAACATGTGAAAAGTATAATTGAGATAAAATTAATTGTCCCCAAATCAGGATTTAGTACTCACTTGCGGAAAAATTTAAAAACAGAAAGAAAATGACCCAGAATTAGGTCATATCTAAAATATTTAAAAAAACCCGGAAGATAACTCGGTTAACAAGATATGTGAGAATTGGTCCCACGTTTTCCCTTTTAATTGAAGGATTGTTATTTTATGCGAAACACGCAACGTCATTAGGTGAAAGGGTTTATACATTCCAAAATTTTTAAGGAATGAAATAATGAGAGAATTTCATAAAAGCCAATTGGGGACACTTAGGCAGATTTAAAAGTAATTTTTAAAGGGATTTTTGTTTTTTCCCCCGAAATGAAAAAAACCCATTGATCAATATTTTCTTACATGCCATATGTGCCAAGTTAATAACTAAAAAAACGCGTTACCAGCTGGTCATTAAATCCAATTATATCGAATTATCCGAATGAAATAGTGACGTTAGATTTGTTAGGCCCGTATCCTATATCGAAAAAGACGAACCGCTATATTTTAGTTTAACCGATCATTTCAGCAAATGGGGAAATTATACCTTTTAAAAAGGCCTCATCTCGTATAAAGGATTTTTTTTTTGATAATTTTTTAATGCTTATGGAGCCCAATAAAATTAATAAGTGATAATGGTCCCCAATTTATACCGAAATTTTTTAGCATTAAGTGAAAGATTACAAAAGGTGTGAAGACCTGCATATCGACCACAAACAAATCGGACTGAAAGAGATCGAGATATAAAAAGTTTGTTAAAAAAAGGGGCCCGGGTTCCCTTTGTTTGGGGGGGTTATAAAAGGAAAAACTTAATTTTTTTCAATTTTTTTTAAAAAATTTAATTTTTTAAAAAAAATTTAAATTTTAATTTAAAAATAAGCCCTTAAAACGTAAATAGTAAAAAAAAAATTTTTTAAATTTTATTTAAAAACCTAGAAATTATTTTAATTTAAAATTTTTTTTAGCCCCTTTTTACCAAAAAGGGATTTAAAAATTTTTAAAAAAAAATTTAAATTTTTATTTTGGTTTATTTTTAAAATACATAATTTGATTGAAATTTAAATTTTCAGTACTAGAAACCCAAAAATATATCTCTGGGGTGGCGAATTTTTATAAAAGTTCCATTTATAATATTTAACTATTTGAGTTTACTTTTGGAAATGGGGGAAAATTTTTCCTTAACGGGGGTAAAGCAAAGGATTTGTTTAAAAAAAACCAAAACAAAAAAAAACAAATTAGTTAAGATCCAGCTTTGGGTCAATTTGGAGTTTTCAAAAAAATGGGGGGATTAAACAAAGGGTTTAGCTGGGAAATTTTTTAAAAAAAACCATTTAAAAAACTAGTTATGATCTCGGAAAGTTCAAAATTCAAAATACAAAAAAATTTAAAAAGAGCTTTAAGGAAGTTTAGACTAAGTCCCGAAAAATTAAACGGGAAAAAGGGGGGAAAAAGATATTATAATAGACGTAGAAAAGACAAAAAATAAAGGTAAATGATTGGGTCTTATTAAAAAAACACACCCTGTAAGTTCAGCAGCCAACAAAGTATGTGCTAAATTTAAAAAAAAAATTTGAGGGACCTTTTATAGAGTATTGGGAAGTTAAAAATTACAATAATATTGTAATATGGAAATCGGGAAAAAAAGATTAACAGTTAACTTGATCAAAAAGAATATATCGTCATAGGAAATGTGACGAGGTCGAATTGGGAACAGGTACCCCAAAAATAGTATAAGATCAAGTCAGGAACCTGTACTTGGGAAAAAGTACATCAACGATTAAAGGAGTCACAATAGGGGGAAAAAAAAAATCTGCGGTAAAACGAAGTTAGAGGAAAAGGGGATTGGTAACCAATCAAATCAATTTTTAAAAAAGAGGACCCATAAAACAAATCACAGGTCGGGATCGCTTTCCTAGTTCATTTGGGGGGAAAAAGAAAAAACAAAAAGAACAAGGTATGATGGGGGTTTTAAAAAAGATCAGGTGTATCAGGGTCAAGTGGACCACAAAAGAAAGTGGAAAAAGAAAGGGACACAAATAATATAAATAAAAGACAAATGTCATCCAGTACTATTTTTTTAGGGGAAAAAGAACAGAAGAGAATGCACAGAATTTCCAAAATGAATCAAACTAAAACCCCAAGGTCCGACGGAGAACAGAAAAAAGAACCCCGACCAGTAAAGGAGACAACAGGGAAGTCAAGAAAGAGACGACAAGGAGATTACCCCTACAAAAAAAGGAAAACAAGAAATTCCAGTAAAAACCGGGAGGAAAAAAAAAGTGGTAGCACCTCATCGTTGGACGTAATGGTTGGAGAAAAAATATAAAAATCAGGTTGTATTGTTTCTTTTTTTTATGATCTTCCAACAAGTGGTCGGAAGAATTATTGCAAAAAAAAAGAAGTCTCGGCGGTGCTTGTTTATTAAGCAAAAGTAAAAACACTACAATGAGTGTTTATTTAATTTTGGAATTTTTGACTTGTTAAAATTTTTTTTGGAGAAAACATTTGAAACCCGCACATTTGTTTGCTTCGATGTATGATTTTTCGTGAGATGCAAAAAATTCCCCTTTGGTTATTTGTTATAATAGTTTATTAAAAAATGTTTGTAATTGTATAATATGTGTATATATATATATTTTGTTGTTGTATTGTTATTGTATTATGAGGCATCTGGTTCAGGGAAACGGGGCGTAGTCGGGGCACTAACAATAAAATGGGGTTCTTTGGGGAAAATTTTTTGGAACCAGATGTGGGGATGGAGATGAAAATTTATTGTGATATACAAATAATATATAAATGAAAAAAAAATTGTGAAAGTGTTTGGGTTTTATTATAGAAACAATGACTCAGAAAGTTTTCTTTTTAAGACTGCCCCCTGAAAATTATGAAAATTAGAAAAATTATAACTTCAACAAAAAAGGGGAAAAGCGGAAATTCCAGCCCATATGCAGGTGTTGATAAAGATGCAAAAGATTGGGTCTGGGCACCCAGAAAATTTTTAGAAAATTTAAGTGTATAGTTTTTTTAATGACTTTTGGTGGGAGAGTGGGTAATTAAACAGTATTTTTTTGTTGGCCTAGTTTTTGGGAGTAAAATTTATTGTCACGAGTTTAAATTTAAATTGAATATTAAATTTAATTCTAAATGAGTAATGAAAAATTTAAAATCAAGATAAATATTGGGAAAATTTTAAAAGTTAAAATGAGGATTTAAGATTAAAATTTAAATAAAAAAAACAGAAAGCGAAGAAATTTAGAAAAAAGAATTTTGACACGAATTATTAAGGGCATTGAGAACCCTTAAGTAAATCACGTTTTTCTTTTTGGGGGTTAGATCTTCTCGCGTCCTTCTCAACATAACTCCTATGCCCAAAAGGGCCCCGATTAATAAAACCTTTTCCCAAACCCCAAAAACCCAAAAAGATAAACGAAGATAATATTTTTAAATACTTTAAAAAGGATAGAAGCTTTAGATAATCGCGGCAAGTTTAGAGATAGCTTTTGTTAAAAAACTTTTTGATCAAGAGTTAGCCGTACGATAGCTTTGGAAGAAATAGAAGAAATTTATAAAAAAAGTTGGAAAGTTTTTCATATTTAATTACATTATAGATTTTTCCAAAAGGGTTGGGAAGGAAAAGGGGGCCGCAAAATAAAAAATATTATATAGGTAGTTTGGGCGAATCTGTTAATTTTTATAATTAGATAAAAAGTTCTAGTTGGTGATTTGATTGAAATAATTTTTTGGGGAACTTCACAAAAAAAGTTGCCACTAGAATTTGGGGAATATGTTATTTTTAATAAAAGTTGTATTAAGAACCAACATGTCCTTTATCATTTTGGGTAATCCCACACCTCTAGCTTAATTTCGGATCCGAAAAGACATAGTCATCACAGGATGGCTATGTCGCAACCCCCTTTTTTTACTATTAAAAAAAAAACATTTTGCACCGTATAGCAATAAAAAGTTTTGGGGCATACGTGTAGTTTAAATTAAAAAAAATTAGTGTGAACATTCTTTAACCCCATTAGATGACAAATAACTTGCATTGGGTTGTAAAAAGCCATTTTTAGCAGAACACGTGCTGAATTTAGAATCACCTGCCAAATGGTTTTCAATGGGTCTTTAAAAGTTATTCATCTCGAAAATAATCATTCTCGGGGATAGTGAAAAAATATGGTTAAAAAGTATGAGCCAGCTTCTTCAAACAGTTAAATGTATCTGAATCGAATTCCGTTTTCCCAAAAATTTTTACTGAAATTTTTACTTATACTGCTTGTTAATTTTCTGTTTCAATCAATTCCAACATTTTTCTTGTTTTAATAAATTTTTCAATCCATATTGAACTAGACTGGTAATCAAGCACAGTTGCATTTCTTCAATTGCTTTCCAATCGAATTGGGACAAGTTCAGTTTATCAAATGAAGTCACATCAGGATACATAGTAATTATGGAAATAAGTTCTTGAATAACTTTTTATTCGTCTGATTTTTTCAAGTTCGGGAAGTAATAGTAGTTTCTTGTAATAATATCGTTTTTAGAAATTGCATGATTTTTTATTAATAAATATAAACCTTCTTTTAATTAACACCATAGAATTTGTTACATGGAAAGAAGAAGACGAAAACAAGACCATGTCAAAATATGTTACAGCTACCCACCGGTTTTATAAATAAACCTATATCTTATATTTCTACCAGGTCACAAAGAATGCTGTTAAAATTATTAAAATATCAATTTGAAATTGAGTATGTAAAGGAACTTAATGTATCCAGCAGATACAATTTCCAGATCATATCATATTCAGGTAAGGGGTAGCCTGATTATATTCAGAAAGTTTCTTCTAATATTGCGACATAGCCATCCTGTGATGACTATGTCTAGTAGGATCCGCGTAAGCTAGAGGTGTGGGATTATCTAAATGATGAGACATTATGTAATTCTTAACACAACTTTTATTAAGAATAACTTAAATTACCTAATTCTAATTAACAACTTTCTTAAAGTGAGAGTTAACACAATTAAACCTTATATTCAAGTCAGATCGCGCAACTAGATCATTTATCTTAATTATAATAATTCAACTGTCTAATCTAACTTCCTATACAAAATATTACCTTTTTGTAGAGTCACCTTCCTTCCTAGGTAGAAATAATTCCTATTATGTTATAATTGTAGGTGAGAAGACTCAGGCTTTCTTAATCCTTATTATATTCTATTGAGATGAGCGTATCCTTCTTCCTGAACTGTAGGACATCTAACACTTGTTCCGAACGATTCCACACTAAGTTATCTCTAGGCTTGCCGTTCTATTTCATCAAACTTTCTATCCTTTTAAAGTATATCTCTTTTGCATATTCGATTCGTTTCTCTTCTTGGTATTGGGTTGGAAAAGTTTTGCCATTAATCGTGGCCGTCAAAGAACTTAGGAGTTATGTTAGAAGAAGGACGCGAGAGACGTCACAACCCCCTCCAAGAAGAAAAACGTTATTTACTTAAGGGTTCTCAATGCCTTTAATAAATTACGTGCCTAAATTTTTATTTCTGAATCTCTTCGCTTTCTAAGTTTTATTTAAATGTTAATCTTGAATCCTCATTTTAACTTTTATAATTTCCAATATTTATCTTGAATATTAAATTTAATTTTAAATTTAAACTCTTGACAATAAATTTTACTCCATTAACTAGGCCAACATTAATAATTACTGTTTAATTCTTGCCCACTCTCACTTTTTACATATATACTCTTAAAGTAACTATACACTTAAATTTTCTAAAAATTTTCCTGGGTGCGCAGACCCAAACTTTGCATCTGTATCATCATTTCATATGGAGCTGGCATTTTTGCTTCAATTTTCGGTGTTGAAGTTGTTATCATCTATTACTACAATTTTGTGGTCTGTCTCCCGAAATGAAACTCTAAATTACTGTTTCCAATTTATGTTTACATAATACCAATAAGTTTTTGCCAATTTTATGCATTATATATTATTTGTAAATCACAATAAATTTTCATCTTCATCCCACATCTGGTTCCCGTAAAAACTCTCCCCATGAGCTGCAAGTGCAGCGCCGTTATTATTATTGTTAGTGCCCTGACTACGCCAAGTGCTTCTCTGAACCAGATGCCTCATAATACGGGAATAATACAACAAATATATATATATACACATATTATATAATTACAAACATTTTTCATCAAACCATTATAACAAATAAATCAAAGGAATTGTCGCATCTCACGAAGTCATGTATCGAAGCAAACAAATGTAATTACAATTGTTTTCCAAAAGAAAAAATTTTAACAAGTCAAAGTTCAAAAATAAATATACACTCATTGTAGTGTTAACTTTGCTGGTTTATAACTTTTAAACACCACCCGAGACTTCTTTTTGCAATAATTCTTCCGACCACTGTTGGAAGATCATAAAAAATGAAACAATATAACCTGATTTTTATATTCAGTCCCCCACCATGACGTCCACAATGACGAGGTGCTACCACTGTTCTTCTCTTCTTCCTCGGCTGCATGGAATTCTTATGATGATTTCTGTAGGGCTTGTAATCTCCTTGTCGACTTTTTCCTTGTTTTCGGCCGTTGCGTCTCTGTCGGTCGGGACTCTGGATCGTTTCTTTGGCGTGACGTAAGCTGTATCTTGTCCATCTTGAACTCCAGTTGTTCCTTTCTTGTTCTTTTTCTACTTATAAAAATAGTACTGGATGATAAAGGTCTTTTTTTATTATTGTGTCCCTTTTTGTGCCATTTTCTGTGGTCCACTTCTTGCCCCTGACTCTCCTGATCTTTTATTCCCTTTATTGAACCTTTTGTCCTTTTTTACTTTTCCTGTCATTTCCAATGAACTAGAAGCGATCTGACTAGTGATCTATGCTTATGGGTCCTGTATCTGTATTTTTATATTGTTTGATTGGCGATCAATCCTTTTGCCTCTAACTTACGTTTCAATTCCGCAGATTTTTCTTTCCATAGTGTTTAATTCATTTAATCCTTGGATGTACTTTTTCCGAAGTACCAGTTTCCTGACGTGATCTTATACTATTTGGGATACCTGTTCCTAACTCGACCCGTCACATTTCCTATGCCGATATATTCTTATTTGATCCACGTTAACCGTTAATCTTTTTCCTGATTTCCATATTACAATATTATTGTTATTTCTTACTTCTCTAATACTCTATAAGGTCCTTCAAATTGTTTAAATTTACAGACTTTATTAGCTGCTTTCGAACCTTAAAGGGTGTGTTTCTAATTAATCCAATCATTTACCTTTACTTTTATGTCTTTCTTCTCGTCTATTATAATATCTTTCCATTTCCTGTTTAATTTTCGTACTAGTCTAGCTTCCTTCTGAATAATTTATATTTTGTACCCTGAATTCCGAACCTTCCGAAATCATAATCCACTTTTTGAAAATGGGGTAATCAATTTTCGACCCAAAATAATTCAGCAGGTGATTTTTCCTGTTGTTTCATCTACCGCCGTACGAATAGCGTAAGCAAACTCACGTAAGAATTGATCCCAAGTATCGTGTTGATCATTAACATAATTTGCAATCATTTGTACTATATCTCGATTAACTCTTTTCAGTTCGATTTGCTTCTTGTGGTCTATATATGCAACAGTCTTCACATGCCTTATGCCTGTTCCTTTCACTTAAGTGCTCAAAATTTCGGATATAAATTGGGACCATTATCACTTATTAATTTGGAGCTCCATAACGAGATAATATAAAGTTATCAAAAAAAATATCCGCTATTATACGAGAGATGAGGCCTTTTAAGAGGTATAATTTCAGCCCATTTGCTGAAATGATCGGTTATACAAAATATAGCGATTATACGTCTACCGGGTATAGGATACGGGCCTTAACAAATCTTAACGTCATTATCTCATTTGGATAATTTGATATAATTGGATTTAATCGACCAGTTGGTAACAACGCGTTTTTATAGTTATTAACTTGGCACATATGGTACGTAGAGACATATTGATCAATGAATTTTCTACGTACGGAAATAAACGTCCCGAATTTATGATACGTTTTAAATCTTCCCAAGTGTCCAGCTATTGGCCTGTCGTGAAATTCTCTCATTATTTCATTCCTAAAAGATTTTAGACGTATACACGCATTTTCACCTAATGACGTTGCGTGTTTCGCATAAAATAAATAATCCTTCAATTAAACGGAAATCGTGGACCAATTCTCACATATCGTTGCATTAACCGAGTTATCTTCCGAAGGTAAATATCTATAGATATGACCTAATTTCTGGGTCATTTTTTCTGTTCTGTTATTAATTGTTCCCGCGAAGTAAGTACTAAATCCCCGGATTATGGCACAATTAACTTCTTTTTTCCCACTATACTTCCACGGGATTCTTGAAAGTATGTCAGCCACTGCATTTGAGTTCCCGGTCTATGTTCCCATTCTATATTAAATTCTCTGCTAATTTGAGTGCCCATCTAATCATCCTACTCGACAAATTTTTTGCCAGCGTGTTAGGCGCGTGTTAAGGTTAAAGCGTGATCCGTTATTACTTTTAATGGCAATATTCCTAAATATGTTCTGAATTTGTTCAGCGCCCATACTACTGCTAGATATCTTTCGGTTACAATGTATACTCCTCTCTGCGTTGTTCAGTGTACGTGATGCAAATATAAACGGGTCTGTTTTTGCTGGGATTAAGCACTGCTCCTAAACCGATTGAACTGGCGTCTGTAAAATAACTCGAATGGCTCTGAAAAGTTTGGTATTTTAAAACTGGCGCCTTTGTTACCGCCGCCTTGACCTCTCTGAATGCCTTTTGTGCCTTTTATCATTGGACCAGACAAATTTATTTAATTTTCGTTTTAGATTATAAAGTGGCTCACAAAGATCCGCATAATTTTACTACTGCGTACCACTGGGACATACCCAAAAACTTGGACACCTCTTTTGAGTTACGGGGTGGTTTCATCTCTAGTATGGCTCGAACCTTTGTTTCATCCGTTTTAATTCCTTCTTTACTAATAATTAATCCTAAATACTTCAATTCATCGCACCCAAATTTACATTTTTCTTTATTTAATGTCAATCCTGCATCTTGCAACAACGAAAAAACCTCCCTTAAATGCTTAACATGGTGAGTGAACGATGGAGACGTAATAATTACATCGTCCATATAAACACTCACAAATTTCCCTATCACCGGTTTCAGGATTAGGTCAATTGCCTTTTGAAAATTGGGAGCTGCTCCTGATAAACCGAATGGCATCCGCTTGAAAGCATAAGTGCCACTTTTACTACAAATGCGGTCTTAAACCAATATCACTGGGGTTTACTGCCATTTGAAAAGTACCCACTCTTAGATCAAGAGATGACATTATTGTTGTATATGGATGTTCGTTATTAAATCATCTATTAATGGTAAAGGGTATCGCGGATACTTTGTGATCGAATTTAGTTTTCTATAGTCTACTGCAAATCTATATGCTTCCGGATTATCCGGTGGTAACCCATTATTTTTCTTGCATAACACAACTGGTGACGCGTATGGGGATTGAATTGAACAACGTTTCTTCTTGTAACATTTTTTGTATGTGAAAATCAATTATTGCTTGCTTTGTCCGTCGTACCTATATGGCCTTTGAAGCTACTGGTGGGTTATCTCCTGTGCCAATTTTATGGTATAAAAACATGAGTAAGACCTGGTTTGTCTGAAAATAATCCTTTAAAACTACTAAACAAACTTTGTAGTTTTTGTTTTCTACCTCCCCAATTTTGTCTAGATAAATCTATATTATCTCAACCTTTTCCTCTTTTAATTGGTTCAACCTCCTTATTTATTTGAGAATCGAATTTCAACGATTTTCGATCAAAATCTAAAATAATCTTTTGATCCACTTATAAAATCAATACCGAGAATACATGGGTATTCCAAATCTGTCAAACATATGAAATGATCAAGGTCTAACAAAATCTCTGATGCGAATATTCACCCTACAATCCCCATGTTTTAAGGCATTTCGCACCCTGTGCTGTTATTACCTGCTCGCGATTTTTTAATTTGTTTATAAAAAATATTTCTTGATACTTCTTCCGATATAAATGATTATCTGCTCCGGTGTCCCATAGCGCTTTCAAAAATGTGTTATTTAATAAAATAGGAACGTGGGGAAGTTCTCTACGGTGATATACATATCGGAGAAAGCTTAATTGGCGTTTCTTCTTGGACAATTTTTTGAGGTTGATCTTTAACTTTACAATATTTAATCGTCCCTTTGCATCCTATCGCCTCGACTGAAATTTTCACTCGAACCCCTATTTTACGGTCCCCTATTAAAATTATCATTTCGCTCATTTCGAATGGTAACCCTGTTGTTGAATCTCTGATCACTATTCTGAAATCTATTCCTCTCTCGAACTCTATTACTTTGACGGCTATTGTCATAAAATCATTTCTACCGTTATTTGGTCTACGTCCAACCTCAGAATTTCTCCAGTTTCTCACCATTAGCATCAAAATTAGGCATCCTATGCACGTTTTTGACCTCGTCTTTCTACATTATCATTACTTGTGAACCCCTTTTTCATTTGGTAAAGAATACCTCTTCGAATCTCTAGTGCGACCCCCAAAAGTTGTACCGTGTTTGCGGATTGCGCACTTCCACATAGTCCTGATCTGTGGGTTCGAGTCGAACTAAAATTTGATCCACCAATTCTCTGCTTGGGACATTCCTACTCCTAAAATGTTTCTCTAATTTACTAAATCATACACGAAATCAGTGGGTTCCTGGATTTTTCCTGCTGTGAAGCAAAAATTTTGCTTGTACTCCTCTTTCTTATTTTGACCGTGGGAAAGCCTTCGCTAATTCAGCCTTGAGTTGTGCGAAACTGTGGCTGTATTTTGCACCCAACACCGATCCAAATATTATTGGTACCAATCTTGGAGAGCCCTTCCCCAAGATGACTTTTTCAAGTAGTTAATACGACAGACATTTGGGATTTCAAGTAACTGTATTTGATTCTCTATTACTTAGGAACTCTAAAATGTTCTCTGACCCCTGAAAAATACATATCGCGTACATTACATCCACCTGCATTACCTAACCCAGAATTAAAAAAACGTTCATGTTATTGCGACATAGCCATCCTGTGATGACTATGTACCAGTGTGATCCGCGCAAGCTTTTCAGAGGTGTGGATTATTCAATGATGAGACATTATGTACTCCTGAACACAACTTTTATTAAGAATAACTTAAATTACCTAATTCTAATTAACAACTTTTTAAAGTGAGAGTTAATCAATTCACTAAACTTATATTCAAGTCAGATCAAGTAACTAGATCATTTATCTTAATTATAATAATTCAACTGTCTAATCTAACTTCCTATAAAAAAATATTCCCTTTTTTGTAAGTCACCTTCCTTCCTAGGTAGAAATAATTACTATTATGTTATAAAATTGTAGGGGGGAAAACTCAGGCTTTCTTAATCCTTATTATTTCTATTGAGATGAGCGTATCCTTCTTCCTGAACTGTAGGACGTCTTCACTTGTTCCGAACGATTCCACACTTAGTTATTTAGGCTTGCCGTTTATCTCATCAAAATTTCTACCTTTTAAAGTATATTTTTTTCATATTCGATTCGTTTTTCTTCTTGGTAGGGTTGGAAAATTTTGCCATTAATCGTGGCCGTAAAAAGAACTTAGGAGTTATGTTAGAAGAAGGACGCGAAAACGCCCTAAACCTACAACATTTTTTGAGTCCATTCTAAGAAAAATAAAGCAGTATTAAAAAAAAAAAGTTAACCAATATTGTACTGAAGGGATGGCCATAATATTAGGCCATAGATATATATATATATCTATCGGCTTTAAGGTATCCGATTACGTTCGGAACTGTGGTTTTGCAAAAACGCATAAATGGAAAATATTCATGATATTTAGTGTCACTTAGATTATAATCCATAAAATATAATTGTTTTAGGGACATTTTGACAAAAATTATTTAAATACAAATTTTTGGGAAAAATTTAAATTAGAATAATCTTTTTTAAAATGTTCCCCTTTTTTAAAAAAATGTTTCTATTATAAAAATTTTGCCTGTATATACTCAAATTCTCAAGGCTCAACTAAATTTTTTTGAAATATATAATTTAAAAGTGGGTTTATCCGTATTTTACAACAACAGGGGGAAGAAATTTTTGGGAAAAAAAAACCCCGATTTATTTCAATTGGTTGTAACTCCGAAAATAATGGGAATTTTTCAAAATTATATTTGGGCCCTGTAAAGGGTCGAGCTATATCGGCAAAATATTATTATAGTAGAAGCTTTTTTCGAAAAAGAACATTTTAAAAAAAATTATTCAAAGTTAATTTTTGCCAAAATATTTTTTTAAAATTGTTTTTTCTATGTCCTTAAAAAATTTTTTACATGTGTTAATTAAGGGGACCAAAAAAATCATGAAAATTATCCCTTTATGCGAAAAAAACAGGTTCCCAACGTGTCAATCTTAAAAGTAGAAGGGTTTAAGAATAGTAGTCAGTGGTTTTTTTCATCTTTCTATAGTATTTTCCTTTTTTGTATTTTTTTTTTTTTAAAATTGATGTTTTATGTTTTTTCTTTTATATTTTTTTTAAGTTATTTCTTTTTATTTTCATATCTATTATTTCTTTTATTTTGATAAATTATATAAAAATTTTTTTCATTCATATATATATATATATATATATATATATATATATTTTATATATATATATATATATATATATATATATATATATATATATATATATATATATATATAGAGCGTTTGATAAACATAGTAGGTATTTGAATATCACCACGAATATCTGTTTCTTACATTTTCCTTCCAAAATATTATATTCCCTGAATAGTGACTCGATGCTCAGTATTGAAGAATTGAATGAAATTCTTTTTTCTCTCTTATTTATCAATCAAAGCAGTCTAATTGAATTTAATTAACTTAATTAGGGAAATTAGATATGACATTATAAGAATGAAAATAATGTACCATTCTTTCTTTCATAAAAGTTACAAATTATCAATGATGCACTTACAGAAAATGAACACAAAGCAAGTTTTATTTTTTTATAATGAAAGAATTTTACTACTAAATGTACATGCATGAAAACAATTAAAATATTCTCCTGTAGTTATTCTGAATTTAAATTCTGATAGTTCTCAATATTTTTATTTACGAACTGTAGGGGATAGTTTTATATATTTTCAGATTTAATTAACTAATGTAAGTGCAAAGATTAAAAGAAACAATTCTCGTATTTTTTTTTCCAGCACTTAATTTAAATTTCTTTGAATTATAAAAGAAAGAAATCCCTTACAAGTAATTTTTATAATTAATTATTTGTTTTTTTTTATAGGTAACAAGATATTTTAAAATCCCTAGTTAATTACAAAACTAGGGATTATTTGATGGTTTGACTAGTTTAACCTTAAAATTAGTAGAATTCTTCAGAATGTCTTTTCTGTTAATATAATTTTTTCTTCAGTATTTAGAATGGCTTTTATGAAAATCAAAATAAAGATTCTTATAGATAGTATTTTATTTAAATCAATACATTTAACAAAAGCAACAAAGTAAAGCCGAATTATAATTAGCAGCACTCATAAAAGATGTTAATGAATTTATCACATACAAATTTAAAGTTGCAATATGTAATTATGCCTAAATCAGACATCTATCTATTCATAACAACAAATATTGACAAATATTTATATAAATGCAGAAATATGAGAGATCAATGTGATATGTTTATTTTATTGATTTTGGGATTTTTTTCATTTAGAAATTTACAACTACATTTTTTTTCCTTTCTGTGTTGAAACAAAATAATTGCGAATCTCGAAGTTTTAAATCATCTTGTTCTTATGTATATAATATCGTGAGAAAGCAAATTTGTTTAAAAAGATATATCAATAAAGCGGTTGTGCATACATTATTCAGTGCAATAAATTATATCCATAAAATAATTTTATTTAAAGTATTTTTTGTAGAATTTTTTATTTTTATTTATTATCATTATATTTATGTACTATGCATTACTAACTTTTTTTGAACTCATTAACTAAAAAAAAATAGAATAATTTTATTTGTTATAATATAAACATACTGACAAATAATACTGTAATCATTATACATACCTGTTCAATATCTCATCTCGCCACTTTTTTTTGTGGATAACAATATAACAGTTTCTCAACTAGTCTAACTAGAAAACTTCAAGTATCCCTTAGTTGTAAGGTGGTGACTTTAAGTCGACACGGAAATAAGAATAGTAAACATAATACAATACACCAAAAAGAAACACACATAATTAGCCTACTATATATTATTCTGTTGATTCTATGAATAAAACATCAACTTCATCACGTAATTGTGAATAGTAAGAATAGACTTATCTGTAATCACAGAAAAAGGTGATATCTCTCTGATTTTGTTTCCCATTGCTAAATTTCAGATATAACACAAATTGACAATGTGGGAAAATGTTTTTATACCTTATTATGGATTTTACTCAAAGAGCTATATTGGATCCAATAATAACATTTAAATTAACCGTTTTATCATCTTTTGCTAAAACCTATATTTGGGTTCCAATAATAATTAAATTAACATCTCATCTAGTCCCTTCCTTTGCTATCTTATCGTTCAATAATTTTCATTAGAAAATCCTAATTTTTCATCTCGCTTGTAAGCAAATTGGCAATTAAAATCTTTTAATAATTTAATAAGAAAACCAGTGGCTTGAGTAGAAACCTTCATTTGTTTACAACCCGCATGTAAGTTATCTCTTTAAAGTAACTGATAATGATGTTAAACCAGATGGCATGGAAATTCAATTTACGTGTGGCGGGCCAGAAGGGCTATGTTTTACGTTTGTGGTTTGCTTCTGTTTTGAGCACCATACAAGTGATAGAACGATTTGGCTCAGTTCCACCCCACTTTTGATGGAGAATACCCTGGGTGTGTGGTCAAGAGCTTTCAATTCTCTTCCCGTTTCACCAACCTCACGAGAGGACTTGTGGCTCGATAAATATTTAGAGTGCCCCGCTGCCGCACAGTCATAATACGTGCACAAACATTTATGCCTTCTTCGAAACTCGAACCCATGCCATACGGCCCTGCCGTCAACGTCACTCAAACAACATACCATATGGCTGACTGTTTCAATCGTAAATTCTATGTACAAGTCCTAATCTTGGACCGACTGCTTACTCCAATTCTGGAGATTATCGATTTCATGTTCATTGAATTATCTTATGCAACATATGACAGATGGAATTATATATTATCTCCTTAAGACTACACAGTACCCTTTTTCAAAAAAAATAATAATTTTGGAATCAGTAACAGTAAAAACAACTTATGTTTTATATTAATATTATATTATAAAGGTAATTCTGAAAGTTAAAAGTCAATTTGACCAGTCGTCGTTTTACAATTTAATAAAAATTTTCAAACTCTTATAAAATACTTACTTTTTAAATTTTTTACTCGTTTTAATTTATTTATGTTTCTTAGATTGTTATAAACAAAATTTAGTGTGAATTTAAAAATCTCTATTCCTTTGTTGATTTTTAATAATTATTTTTCTAGAAAATCTGGAAAAAACATATAAACTTTTAAAAAATAGTAACTTCAGCATTATTTTAAAAAATTAACTAGAGATCTCAGCCATAAATCCAATTCTACTTTTTATAGAACATGCGTTTGGGAGTATATACAAACAATTCCAAGGCTCTATGAGAACAGAAAAAAAGCCTTAGGGTTTAAAAACACAAATACCTTCAAAATTGAAAGTCTGATAAAAACGCATTTAAAGTTTGTAAAGGCATAAAACAAAGCCTTATAATACCCGTAAAGCTCTAATTTTTAATACGTTATTTTCTATGTTAGTTCTACATTAAAACACTATTTTAATTCAATATAACTGAAAATATATTTTTTCATAATATTGATAGAATTGGTTACGATGACCAATAACTCAGCCTAATTCTAACAAAATATTTTCACAGAAGTTTTGAAACACAAAATATTTATGTACAAAATAGTAATGCTAACTTAAGTAAAAAATAGACAGGCTTGTTTCTAAAGTTTATTTTTTTTTCAGTTTTAAATCGGACAGCTTAAAATGTTTTTAGCTCTTTTGTTTAAAATACTAACGTATAGTACTACAATATGTTTATTATAATGCAGTTTGGTACATCAAGGAAATATTCAGTTTTATCTGCAAGACTTGAATTCAGAATACTTATATTCGGAAGTCTAATTGCAGTGTCAGCTGAGGACTGATTTTTAGATACATCATTTTCAGTAGTATTCCATCTTTTCGAAATATGGTTTCTCACAGGAACCTGAGAATGTTTTGGCCATGGCCTTTTCTCAACAGAAACAAATTAATGAAAGCCTCTAAGTTATATAACTATTTTTTAAAGCAAAAATTGGTCTAGAAATAAACTTGAAGTAGTTAATCAGGAGAATTTAAAAAAATCAAAACATAAAAAAGCAGAAATGATTTTAGTAATGACAATTGGAATTAATAAACATTTCACACTAAAAGAGTTGTGATTGTGTGCTGGAAAATATTTTTAATTAATTCAATTGTAAGGAAAATCTTTTAAAAGGAAATCAGAACTAAAATCGTAGCTCGGAAAAGTCCAAATATTTTAAAAACTAATCTGAAATTTGGTTGCAAGTTTCTCAATGATATAAGCCACAAGAAAATACAAAAAGGTAAATATAATATTTGTAGAGTATTGTGTAGCGCCTTAAAAATCACATTGTTCAGTAAGTACATAATTCTGTTAAATGAATAATCAGTCAGTAATCAAGCATACCTAAGCATTTCAAGGCATCCTCTAACATTAAGAAAATATTAAAGGTATCATGTAAAGGTGTTCCACATAGTTCTACCTCTATCTCTGAGTTGCAATTAAATCTTGTTGTAATTGTTTTTACATATAGTATTATTTTGGTACTAAATTTTGAATCTATACTAGATAAAAACTTGTACAAGATTTAAAAATATAGGAAGGGGCGATAACGATATAAAGTTCAAACTCAGAAATTTTTTAAAAAAATTCAGTTAGTCTAGAATAACTAATTAAAAGAGATATATTTATAAATAAGATTATAGATTGAAAAAAGATATGATTTAAAGACTTATAAGATTATATGTTACATAAACTTAAGTTAAATATTAAAAAGTTTCTAAAAATAAGATAAATTTTAGAGATTATTAAAATTTGAAGAAGATACGATTATAAAGTTTTGAGATTAAAAAAATGATAATCTTGCATTTATAATTATTTAATTGTACTTATTATGATGTTGAGTTATCAAGCATACAAATATTTTATATGAAATTTTCACGTTTTGAAATTACTTCTACAGAGGTGAAAAGAACCAACGATATTAATGCGCCGTTAATATTTTAATAATAAATCTCAAATTCAATTATTTCAATCTTATGATGTTTCATTATTGTTTTCATATTGATTCTTGGTTCAAATATACTACACGCACTTATCAGCTTTTCTCTGATGAAAAAAGTTACATAGAAAAAAGTATGAGATGTTTCATTGTTTTACTTATTTAGGTTAAAAATTTTACTCATTCGTAAATTCTTAGTTCAGCTCTCTATCATTCTCCTGTATATCTCTATCCCTTATATCTCATTATCTGCTTATTTTTAGTATTAACTTGTACTTTTCTGTTTATGTTACTTTCTTTTCTATTTGCATCGTTTTAGCTAGAAAAAAAAATATGTGCGTAACTTTTTCTTTCATTTGTAAATAACGATTCTAACTCTTTGTGTTTAAGCTTTGATTTCCACCTATTATAAGTGTATTCCATTTATTTAAATAAAGTCGGAAGAACACGAAAATAGCAGTATTGGCAATTTCAAAAAGAAAAAAACAACAACTTAGATTTGTATTTATTTGTCACTTGTATTTGTCATCTACCTAATTTTTACATTTTTCGCAAAATTGAAATTATAAATCTATTTGCTTAAGTATACATAAAGTTCCACACGAATGCTACAATAATTGGTATTAAATTCTTCAAAAGAGAAAAGCTTTGAAAAAGAATAATCTTCTTTTGTTAAAAGGTTTTTCGCGGAGATTGGTAAGTCCTTTATTATATATTATTCAACCTAAGTTATTTAGAGTTAAATGGGATAAAAATTGTTTGATTTAAAATATATATATATATATATATCTTTGCTTTTTCTATTTATAAGACAAATATTGTTTTAAGTTGCACACACAAAAAAAGTTTAAATAATATATATTGCATTATTTAAAGAAACATCATATCTATAATTTTGATTTTTTGGGGAAGCCTAAGATTTCAAAGCATAAATGAAACAGAAAATGTTTATTTCTATTTTTCTAGAAAATATTCATTTGTTTAAAAATCTGTGAAAGATTTAAATTTATTATGTTAGAAGTAATGTTTTGATAATACATAACAAATCATTTATGACTAAATTTATTGTTTGAGAAAGATTTGCATATTTTTCTAGCTTTTAATTTTTTTTTAATATTAAAATAAGTACTTTTTTCGCTTAACTTAATAGTTATTAAAATATATGGATTGTGTTCTGTTCTTTAAAAGTTACCATGTCGGAAATAAATTAACATTATTACTGAAACAAGTGAAAAATAGTTATGTAGATAATATGACATGTGTCTATATTCGGTGCATCAAAAGCAATAGGCATTCATTTTAATCAGATTATATTTAAAGTTGTAAAAACAACAAACAGTAGCGATTAAATCAACTTTTAATATAATGTTATAACTGGTGTATGTAAGATATATCAGAATAATGGCTTAGGAATTCGGTGATAAAATTGAAGTTCGGACCTTCTTGAAGATATTCGAAAGAGCATAAAAATGCAAAAAATCCAATTTAAGACACTACTGGGGGTGCAAAAATACCTCTCATTGTTAATAACATAAAAAACAACATCATATTTAAATATGCGTCTTTTATTTACATAAGCACTACACAATAATTTCTTATACATAAAATAGATCAAACTTGCTATTATAATAATTCAACAATTTAAATGTTACAAAGTTTGTGTGTGTGTGTGTGTGTGTAAAAAGAATAAGTTTATTTGAAACCATGTCTTACGTTTTAACGAAAAAAAAATCTTGCTACTAATATTTTAAAAAATTTCTCTCAGTTAACGTATAAATTTATATTATTCAGGTTAAACACAGTTAAAAAGTAATGCCCCAGGCATTTAGTAATGCATCTACACACAAATTGAAATCATGCAAATTCTTCGAAGTTTTCTAAAGTAAGAATTAAAAGGTTTTTATTCAGTAATAGAATGCTTATATCTTTTACTTTAAATCTTTGGCAACATTTCCTATTTTCCTCATTCGAGATTATCTTGAAAATAATTTCTATTGTAGATATTTTAAGGATTTTTTATAAAACATCAAATAATATGATTGGAATAATTTTCTATTTCAATTTTAAAATTATTTATTACATTTTTTGCGTCTATAATACCAACTATTATTTGGCATTCTATCTATACCTACTACAAGGCATATTTATGCCCTTTTGAATAATAACATATACTTTATTTGAGTTAATTAATACTGACATATAAAGTTATGTAATATTTACTCTAAGCTAAATTAGGCATAGCACAATATTTCTAATCAAAATTTTATGTAATAAAATTAACTGAAATTTAATTGCTCAAAGAGTACCTATTTCTAATATAAATTTTGAGCCATTGAAATAATTAAAAGTGTTAAGTTACATCCTATAAGTAATTGGGATGTTTTAATGTTTTCTGTAATTTACAATCTTATGCAAAAGAATAATTTGCTTACATAAGACATCTTCAGTAACAAAAAATGTTTACAACTTGTTTGCTTAAAACGATAAATTTACAACAAATTTATTTCATTATCTTTTGATAATTTCCAAATCATTACTTTTGATAACTAACATGATTCATTCTTTACATAAGAAAACAAAAGATACACTATTATTTCATTCAACAATTCATTCTAAATTGGAAATGGGGAGTTGATATCCACGTGAAGTATACGTTTTCAATAACTATTGCTCAAGTAATTGGCTTATCGGTTTTTTGAAAAGTCCATTGTATAGAAGCAGAGATTTTCGAATTTGAATTGTCAATAAACGACTTAAAATCTTAAAAGAAGAGTCTTTGTGGAAATTCACAGCAAATTGTTAGGAAAAATAATTTTATTCTGACTAGTATAAAATAATCCATTTTCTTGGAGAGCTTATTGGTGGCAATTGATCAGAGACATACTTTTTTACAATGTAATATGATACTTTTTTTCAATATCTGACCTTAAATTACGATTCTTATCTCTTTCAAAATGTCATAGAGGAAATAATAAGTCAATGCGACCTTTTTACCACTCAAAGTATGTATAATTTTTAGTATTTTAAATTACGAGACACAAATATAAAATATTAATTTAATTGTTTGATTTTTCTAAATAAATAATATCCAACATAATACATGCACTCTTATATTTGTTGGGATAAATTTTCAAATTATTATTTTTTAAAACCTAAATATTGGGTGTGTGATTATATATATATATATATATATTATCAATATTATAAAAGTTCCTCATTGGGAGAGTAATGTACATGTTTCTATATTCAGAAATATTGTTATTAATTATATACAACGTAATAAAATTTTTGTGTCAAAAAAAACAGACTTATAAAAAACTATAAACTTTTTACTAAATATTGCTTTCAAAATACCCAATTAATTTTATTAATAGTTATATAAATAAAGCTATTCAAAATGGGTAGGATTAAAATTATAGATTGTAATGCTTATTATATAAACAAATATTTTTTATAGTTATTCCATAATCTAATATTAAATTAGAAATTATTTACTATTATTTTATTCATATTTCCCCGGTGTTATTATATTATGCTATAATATAAACTCTTATTAATTTTATTTCCTTTTCTTTTAATTTTTTTGTTAAGGCTAATTTCAGCCATTCTTTTGATTTAAATCTGTATTGGGGTATAGAATCTGGAAACCAAATTTAAAGTTTCCACTCAGATTTAGCGCGGGCTTTGATTTGAAGTGCAATTTTTGGTAATTCCTATCTTGTAATGGATTTGATATTTCTACCCATTATTTTTTTGGGTTTTTTGCTCAGTTTTTTTAAAAAAAAAGGGGAAGGTTGGCTGGCCAAAACATGTTCAACCCCACTTTTATATAAATTATTTTTTTTATAATTTCGTCCTAAATCAGTAATGTTCATAACACTGCAGCATCCCTTTTATATTTATTTCGATTACCTTTTTTCCTTCATTGTGGATTTTCCTGCTGTCTATGTGTTTGCGAATTTATTGTTTGGAAGTTATCCTTGTTAGTAGAGAATTGCCTTTTTTATATATATATATATATATATATATATATAAATATTAAAAATTCTTAAATTTAATAAAATAGAAGTAAAGAATTTTATACACATGGGTTTTTTAAAAAGTTTCACTCAATATTATTAAAATTGTTCCCAATATTAAAAAAAATTATTGGGGGAAAAAATTACTATATTAAATATTATAAGGCAGTTTATCCCTTTTGGATTAAATTGTTATACCAAGGAAAAAAAAATTCTAAATGCAAAAACAAAATTTCAAGATTATTATTACAATAATGAATTAACATAATATCTAATAAAAGAAAAAATAGAGGGCTAGAACTAAAAGATTAAGTAGAGACAACAAAGTCCTTTTCAGATAGTATTATAGATATTTGTAATACTTTTTTAAAATTTTTAAAATAAAACAATTATATCTTTTATGTTTGGACTCAGAAGACAAATTATGTTTACAGAAGATGTACTAATTTAAAATAAAATTGATTGCCATCTTTTTCATAATTAAGACATTCACAAATTTTTTGAAACATAAACTAACATAAAAGTTAATGTAAATAAGGATTATCAAAAGAATATTGTACATTTTTATACTTATAAATCATATGATAATTTTAAATTTTTTTCTGACTTTTTTAAAAAAACACATGTTTTTACCAATACAAAATATTACTATTAAAAAGTTTTTTAAATACAAAAAAAAAATAGGAGATAATTTTAACTATAAGTGCCTATAAACAAGATAACTTAATATTAAATGTAATGAATTTAAAGAATTCATAGATGAACATCAAACATGTGGTTACTGGTGACATCAATATTGTAAAGACAATGATCTTAGAAACATAATAAATAAAGGTACTGGTTTTGATTAAGATTTCGAATAATAAAAAAATTAAAAAAAATCGTTATATAATGATATTGAGTGATTTAATACAAAAAAGTATTATATAATGCCTATAAGGATTACTGAATTTAACGGAAATATTACACAGCAGTTTAATAAATAAAATTTTTGATACAGATAATAAAATCCTTTTAATAATATTAAAAAAGAAAAAAAATTCAAAATAAATTTATTATAGTTTATGTTGATAAAATGCCAAAATTTTGTTTCATTTTAAATTATATTATAAATTAATGATCAACAATTATTTTGATAATAATACAGCTTTTTTTAAGTCATCTGTTTCTAATAAAAAATAAATAGTCAATTTTGGCCATAAACAATTAAGAATTCAAATTAATAATAATTTTAAATTTCTATATATATTTCTTACTCCTAAATTTCATACAGACCCAGTCAATTTATGACAGTTACAAATGGATTTAATACATATATCAGCAAAAATGGCAAAACTCTCCATGAAATATTACATGATTTAATAAATAATCTTAAATCCACAGCCATACTTTAAAATAGTAAATCACTTAGTGAACAAATGGGAGATAAAAATATTTATTCAGTCTATAGTTTAGATTTTGAAGATGTTTTTAACTCCATTAATATTGATGATTTGATTAATATAATTGTAAATTTACATAAAAAAATAATTTATTTAATAATGTTTAAACATGATAGATTGGTTTTTATACTTGGTTTGTATTTAAAGAGAACTATATATATCATAAGGGGAACTATTACCTGCAGATTAAGGGTTTGCTAAATGGCCCCTTTTGGAAACGTCTTGCCAATTTATACACATTATTTTGAAAGTAGTTACATTAATATCTCTAAATATTATATTTTTTTGTTATATAGATGACATAATCACTTGGGCAAACAAGAATTTTTTTACCCAAAATTAGTTTTATCCACAATATCTTAATTTAATAAGACAAATAGTAAAAAAATGAAGCAAATTTTCTTGACATACATATAAAAATTAAAAAAAAATGTAATAGTTTCTAATATTTATGGTAAAAGAGAAGAATTTAATTTCAATATTATAAAAATTCCTCATTGGGGATAATGACATGTTTCTATATTCAAAAAAAAGTTATTAATTATATACAACATAATAAATTTCTGGTGTCAAAAAAATCAGAAATAATAAATAGCTATAAACATTTTACTAAATATTGCTTAAATCAGAAATACCCAATTAATTTTATTTATAGTTATATTAATAAAGCTATTCAAAATAGTAAGGATTAAAAATTTTGAGTTTGATAATAGTTTATTACTACAAACTTAAATATTTCCTAGTTATAGTTATCTCCATATTCTAATATTAGGTAAAATTACTTATTATTATTTTATTTATATTTACTCTAGTGTTACTAAAATTAGGCTATAATTTGTAACTCTTATTAATTTTATTTCCATTCTTTTTATGCTTTTGTTAAGTGCTACATTTCAGCCATTCATATGATTAAATCTGAATTAGGGTCCAGAATCTGGCAATAACTTATTTATTGCACTCAGATTTAGCGCGGGCACTGCATTTTTAAGTGCAATTTTTAGGTAAGTTACTCTGTATTGTAATGGATTTAGATATTCCTATCCATTACTTTCAATGGATTTTGCCAGTATTATTTACAAAAAGGGGAAAGGGGTTGGGGCCCAAAAAAACATGTTAAACCCCCATTTTTATATAAATTATTTTATATATTAGCTGTCTTAAGTCAGGGAATGTTTAAAATACTGCAGCATTCATTTTATAATTTTTACTCGTTCTCATATGTCCTTCATTGTGTGATTTTCCTACGATCTATGTGTTTTTCGAATGTGATTGTTGGATGTTATCTCTTGTTTCTAGAGTATAAGACTATATATATATATATATATTTACTTTCGATAAGTCGTAAAGAACATTGACTTGAATAACTCATAATTTGAACTTAATATACGTCAAAAGAGGAGTTTGTCTTACGAAAAGAAAAAAATTCAAAATGTTCGTAACAGAGGGCGTTGTATTTATCGAAACAAGTAAGTGGCTTCGGCTACCACACTACATTGGAACCGCCATCCCGTAAGTTCCAGACTAGTTAGTTTGCTTTACCTAGTCATGTCAGCTACTGTTCAAGTTTCACGATTCTTGTAATTCTTTTTCCAAGAAATTCAATTAATAAAGGAGGGCGAAAAGTCATTTTTCTTTGTATATATTTTCTTTCCATAAAGTAATTTAAAATAACCTATGTTACATATCTAGTGTGTACAGGGCATCTTAAGAGATGAGCCCAGAGTACAATGGAGGCCACGTCTCGTTCTCGACTCTGCCCTAATAAGATCACGATTTGAATAATTTCACCGGTCAAAAATTATTTTCGATTATATTCTCCAAAAATACTTGGAATTTCGTATGATATGTCAACTGGCTATATGTGATGACCATCGTCCATGTATAGGCCTAGGTCTATCTCCATACACCATCATTACTCATTCAATAAAAAGGCAGCAGTTCGTCCAGCCGCTTTGTGCGATTGTAAGTCATGCACATTTATTCTTTTCGGGTTATGGCTTATATGAGTTTTTGACAACGTATGATATGTTTTGTCTACTTTTAAGGCTTGTAGGTGAGTCCTACATTTGTGTGTATATATGGACCCAGGCCTACTTTTGCTTAAACGTCCAGGACCTCAGAAATCATAAGACGACCCTGTGTGTGTGATCTAATATAATTAATAATTTTTAAAACAGATCACATAAAATAATTAAAACCAATACTTTTTTTAGCATAAAGCTTCTTGACATATAAGGTAATTCTGTGACATAAAATTAGGAAATGAAGAATCTAGTCTACATAAAACGGTCAATCTATTTTTCACCTGGCATCGAATTTGTGTCCTCCTCTGTAGAAATGGAAGCTAATTTCAGCAATGGTAATGAGTTAGGCCAGCGTTTCTCAAACTGTGGGGAGTGCCCCCTAGGGAGGCATGATAAATCTACGAGGGGGACGCGAGCATATTAAAAAGGTGAAAACAAAAGATTATTTAAGAAATTTATTAGTTTATGAAAAGAGTAAACAAGCAAAATACATTCTGACATAATAAAAAATAAAATACACGTTTACACTGAGATAATACACTTATAAATATAGCAGTGTTGCACGATAATTATTATTAATTTAACAATACTAAGTTAACAACAAGTTTAAATTACCACTTACCCCATGGGTTTTTCAAATAAAAAATGATATCTAAAAATTAACACTTATCTTGATAATTTTTGTACGGTTTATAATTAATCCCTTAACTGGGGACTAAAAGTTAGGTGATTCGCTTCCCAATGCTACCGTTTTCCACGTAGGTGTGCGTATGTGATGTATTCAAGGGGGAGGGGCAGGAAGGAATAAAGAAACAAATAATCTGAAATAAGTAAATCCTTCACGAATACTGTCAAGATCTTTTTTTGCATTAAAGCCTTTTCCCGGAATAATTTTAGGTGCACCCGGAAAAGATGGCATTTCTGAAAGACGTATATATACGTCCGGGGCAATTATCGTTTTGGATAGCGAGATGTTTATATACGTCGGTGGCACGTAAGAGATTGAAGTCGTGTTGTAGCTTTAACGTCAAAGTATAGTATTGGTGAATTCAATACATTGTTATTGTATGGAAGGGGGTCGCGATGAAAATTAGGACTGAATATTGGGTCGCTAATATTCAGAGTTTGAGAAGCACTGAGTTAGGCTTTGGAAATTTTTTAAAGAGGGCAATAAACCTTCCCATTGCTTACGTCCCTTTACGGGAAATATGGTAAGGAATTTTTTTTGTAGTAGAACCATCGAACACAACATTTTACACAAACTACCAAGTAATCTGTCTAGTAGGTCTTTTAATTCATACAATAGTAGCGAAAATAAAATGCATTTTTTAATACTCTTTGATAAATGTGTTCCTAAATAATCAGGAATTGCTTGAAATTTTGAATCAACTTCTAGTTACTGTGGATGGTCAGCATTGCAAAATTTTACCAAACGTTCGAACATGCATGTTTAATGCTCGGAGAAGCAAATCTCGGAGAGCTAAATGAATGCAGCCCCGTATATTGATAAAATTTAGAGCTATTTATTTGTTTCACTAGACAAATTCACATTTATTCCCACATGCTCATGTTAATCTTAACCGATGCTACTTTTTTTTTTTAATATTCTCTTCTAACGGAATTGTAATTACAACATGAATCGTGATGAAAATATTGTTCCGATAGATAGTCTTTGAATTTTAGCAGCTATATTTTTAATTTAATCATAAATACCAATAATGTGTGCAGATTTGAATAAAGAAGATTCCATCACCAATGAGTTTTATTTTTCATACAGGGTAAGTGTCAAAAGACTAACTTACACGGATTTTTTTCTGATTGTTTTCGGACAACCTGATACGTAAATAACTTTTAAATGTTAATTATACAAATAATTTATAAGAGATATTTATCTTAATGCAATTCATCTAAGACCTTCAATATCTGAAAACTATTTTGAATGTATTTAAATATTATTATAACTTTCACACATGACATCGAATTGTGATCAAAGGTTCTACAACACTTCGTGATACGAGGCTGGATTATGCAATTCAGTAATTAAATTTTCCATAGTACTGTGGGCGCAAATAGCATACAATTTGATGGAATATGCAACAGTGCTTGTGTTGACAGCTTTTGTTTGAACATGAGCTAGTACTAATCACAATAATCTAATCTTATGGTTATAATAATAATGTATTGTGTCAAGCGGAATTGTTCTAAGATATGATAAATGAAATTTCAATAAGGTTATGTATTGAAAATATTTGTTGGAATTGATTCGTTATGAAATAATTGCCTTAAATGAAATAGTTTCACGAATCATTACGACTTATTATACATTTAGTTACAAATAATACATTCAATCCCAAATGGCGCATTCAAAAAAATTTATCCCGATAAGAATAAACTTACTAGATGTTTAATTATCAGGCAAACTGTAGGCCGTGATAGATTTTTTCCCTTTTTTAGAACTTTTTTTATTCTTCTCATTTTTCAAAAGCAAAAAAAAAGACAGAAAAATTAGTTATCATTTTAAATAGGCAAAAATATATTTATATTAGTAATAAAATATTATAAATAACGGATATATATTTTATAATCCTTGTGTGTAATTATAGGCAATTACCAGTTTTATAATTCGAAAAGTTGGCAAGTCCGAATAAAAAAATGAGAAATGATCGTTAATGTGACAGAAATATAAGAAAAATCAAACAGGTATGATGCTACTTTTTATGATATCAGTGCTTGATGATATTTTTAAAATCCTCTTGTGATTTTTCTTTTTATTGTTATATATATATAATTTTATCAATAAATAAGATTATCTTGTTAATATATCTTTCGAATATTGTCAAATTTCAAACAGCAAGACAAATTATTATGCAAGTTTGAATGAATAGTTTTTTAAAATTTACATTCATATTTCTAATTAAAAATTATTGTATAATGTTGATAAAGTTCTCAGTGTGTAACCATTATCATATAGGGAAAGAAATTTATAACACTGAATAGTAATACTCGGAATATAAATGTTTTAGAATGACAATTCTTGAGTGAAGAAGTGCTTATTAACATAGTATTCTAAAGCAATACGAGAGCCAGTGGTGACGAACCTCGTAACTTTGAACCACTGTCAAGACAATTGTTAAAAACTTTGTTTTAAAAATAGTTAAATCCAATAATTGTTCGATCTTCCGGAAATTCTTTTAACATCACTAAAAAAAAGTTTATATTTATCTTTTTGTTTTACCATAAATCTTTTAAGCAATAATTATTATTATTATATTATATAAATGTAAGTGATGCTGTGTATATAATTTCTGTGATTTACTTTATTACATATAATTGACGGCACACACAGAGCATCCTGAGATGAAAATAAACAAATATTTCACGCATAAACAGGCAATTATAACAGAAGCCGATTAATAATTCGTCATTACTTTATCTCCGATAGATGAATGTATGCTTTGTAACTCTCTACGGAAGGTAGGGTTTTTTTTATATAGTTACATATTGTTACAGTATGAGTGGTAACACATAAATATAATATAAAATATACTTCCTTTTATTACTGTAGTAAAAATAAAATACTCTACATTTTCAAATGATATACTGTATAAACAATGTTCTGATGTATCATTGAAAAGAGTGCCCCGAAAGGTTTTGAGACAGTTATTGAAATAATTCAGAAATTTTTGGATTTCTTTATTTAATCTGGTACTTTACTAGAAGAACATATTTCCAAGTTTATGTATGACACGTAGCTAGGATTTATAATATGCATATAATTGGTAAAAAACACGTGCATATGCTAACATTAACTTGTTCTCTGCTCTTTGTTTGTGTGATGCAATGCTCCTTCTCCCCGCAAGTCTATGCTATCAAAGGATAGGGATTGAGAGCTCCAGGCATATTTTTCGGAAATAATTTAAACATGTTTGTCCAATAAGTTCAAAATCATAGTAGCACACTAGAAAATCCATTCTACATATATTTTACTTTCTGAGAACTTCTAAAAACCATGAGATCTGCGAAAGTTCCTTTAAAACAAAGTATGGAGTCAAGATATTTTGGAACAGATGCTGTACGAAGGATAACTTCACCATAGTGATATCTTTTAAGACGATCTTCAGAGGAAATGTTTAGCTACGTCCAACTATACATCCCCACAATTTCCTTCTCAAGCTTACCTGAAATATGTACCTCAAAGATCTCTTCCACTAGTTAATGAAACGAATACTTGTCCTATTTTTTTCATATAAAATGGTGCTGAGAATTGTTTGCCAGACTGAAATGGCTACCATCGGTAAAGAAGACGTGACTTATTTGATGAAAGTACCAGTATTCACGGCACTCTCGTCGGCACCATCATCACTGTTCATGGTACCGATGAGTTTCTGTCTATGGTATGCAGCTTTCAGAACATTAAGCGAATGGACAACTTTCATGCTAACATCTGACTTCAGTAAATTCTGATACTTGTCACCTGGTTGATGCATGCAACAGCTGAACTATGCAGTCCAATGTTTGTTACCAGTCTCTCTTCCTCTGCAGAATGATATACTGGTAATCACTTGCCATTGTTTTTCTCGGATGACCAACCCGAACCTTTCTTACAACTGCAAGTGTGATTTGGATGGCTTTCCAAGCTCTGATACTTTTGGCATTTCAGAACTCTTGTGCAACATTCGTTTAATTAAGGCTTTCTTAGGTAGCTGATTTTTCTGGCCGATGATTCTACCACTGAGAAGGTGTCCTGAAGTTTTCTTGTAGCCAAATTGCACTCACGATGTATATTCACTAGCTGAATTTCTAGAAATACACTTTTCCTCGTATTTAAATTTCTTTGCAATGCGTAATATAATTTAATTGCCCTCACGTCTTCACTGATTTATATACTCACGATATTGCGCATTAGTAAATTCGTAAATATATGCGTAACTTTTTGTCTAGATTATTTATTAGAATGTATTCTTAATATATTTTATCTTCATAATGTAATTATAAATTATAATTTACGCTCAAATATCTTACAAAAAGCTCTATGTATGTAAAGAAATTACATATTTTATGTTTATCACTAAACGAGTGCAAACAATTTTAATTTTTTTTATTTTGCGTGTAAAAAATTACTGATAAAAAGTATGTAACAAATTTTGGTCGTGATGATTTTCCTACAAATTAGAATTGTTTTTATGATTTTTAAACTGTAAAAATCTTTTCATATTAAATTAATTCAAGTCATAAAGAGTATTTCATATTTCATGTATTCCACTTTAATTTTTAAAGAGATTTAATTAATGAATATCATTAAGATGCTTTTAATAACTTTTTAGTTTCATTAAAAATGCATGAGTGGGTTTTTTAATTAATTTTTATTGTAGTTTGATACAGAGAGATAATTTCAGGCAATTAAAAGTTGCTTTTGATAGGAATTGTTAATAACATCATAAATAAATGTAACATAATTAAAAAAAATCTGAAACTTATATATTAAAATTTAAGGAATTTCAGCATTAATTAATTGCATTTATTCTTTAACAAACAATACTGCTTGATTATAAATAAAGCAAATTTTACAGAATTCCTAGATGAAAATGCATTTCATCGTAATCAAACATAAAAAGTAATTATGTATGTATAAAAGGAAAATATTTTTATATACTGGTAGTGCTGAATTATCACATTGATACATGTGAAAGAATTATCTAACATAATTATTATCTTTTTACATATTATCTTATACCTGCGTATTGTAGAATATTTTCTAAGCATATGCTGTAGAAATTTGTTACTAAAACGTGTTGTGAAGCTATCACATATTCTGTAATTATTTCTAAATACGTGTTATGTAAATAGAAATAACATACGTCTAATTGAACAATTTTATAATACCAAACTGTACCATGAAGATGTTTATTAAGTTATTTAAGTACCCAGTGTTCTATAAATAATGCGTTAATAATGATAATTGCGTGACTTAGAATCCTACGTTATATTTACATCTAAGAATCACTTTGCTAGATTTTAGATCACGTGTAAAAAATGGATTAGGCGTTTTATTTTCGTAAATGTGAATCATGAATTTTTCAAATTGAATAAACAAATTCATACAAATAATACCTGTGCTAGAAATAATGTATGTATTTTTTTCTTTTTACATAAGACAATTTTATTGTTTTATTTATTATCTAATTACAATTTTAAACCTCTGGTTAGAGATCACGTTAGGTAAGATTTTCATTCCAAAGCGTATATCAGGTTTAAGTATTATATTTAATATTTATAATATTTTTATATTAAAATATTATATAAAATATATAAAAATTGTAAAAATTTAGTTTTTTTTTCCCCATCAAATTTGAAAATTCAATATTTCAGTATTTATGAAATTTCTTCCTTTAAAAAAAACTATCAATAGTCATTTTAATTGGGTCGGAATAAATTCACCTTTTTTCCCTCTTATCTGGATAAAATGGGGAAAAAAAGAATGAAGTTAAAACTCTTAATTGTTATTTTTAAATTGAGTTGTGCATTGCAAATAGAAACTTTTTAAATAATAGAAAAGGTAACTTTTTGTAAGTAGTCCTGCCAGATTGGTAATAAAGTTTCCGTATTTGTGATTTGCCTTGTACATTGATCCAGTAATGAGACCCGGGGGGAGACAGCATATGCACGGTTAAATTTGAAGCTGAAAAGTAGCTTTGGGTGAATTGAGAGTAATCGGGGATAAGGGAAACCACAGAAACGTTTCCCAAAAAAATGGAGTAAATTCAAGCTCAACGTATTGGTGAAGCAGTGGAAGTATTTTCTTTTGATTTAACGAAATAGCATTTATTTTCCATTTATTTCCGTACCTTATTCTGAAAGACAAAGAAGTGATTTAGCTATTTTTTAAAGCAAATTATAATTATTTGAGTAAGCAAACCTAAGCCTAATATACTGTGAAGATTTTATAATTTAAATGAATAAGTATTTGTCATTTATAATTATGCTGTTATTGATTTTATGGGACTCAGAATATAAACTTAGGGATGCTTGAAGATAATTAAATAGTATAAAATATAATAATTTCAATATTTGAAAAAAAAGAAATCTCAGTGATGTTAATTATTTCACTGAAATGTATTTTCACTCCGTGAATAATTAAACACGAATTAATTAAAATGAAGTAATTAATATTTAATAAGCTAAGGGGCTTAGAGAATAGAACTTAGATAAACTAAATGCAATTATTTTCCCATAATCATATTCAAGATTAAGTTAAATAACGCACATTGATATTATCTTGAAAAATAATACATAAATCGTTTTTTAAAAGAAAAAAAAAAAACCCGTTTTTATTTTAAAAAAAACAATCATATTTTTGTGATTTTATTCAAAATACGAACTTGTAATGAATTGTATTGAAATTTTGGGAAATCTTTGGAAAACTTAAAATGAAATTGTATTCTAGAACTAGAATAATTTTATAACTAAAATTACATTACTTTTTATTCACACATTAACAACATTCTGAGTGCATCGTAAAAAAACTTGCTTTAATACATTTTTTTTATTATGAATATTTATAAATTTTAAAAATGTATATTTGGAGTTTCTAAATTTTTCAAAACATATTAATGTTTCATAAAACTTTTTTGTTCTTCCTTTTATTTTTTGACATTATAAATATTTACATATATTAATTAAGCTGACGGCTCTGCAAAGTTTTTTAAAGTTTAATTTGTATGAAAATGATGAGATTTAAATTATTATTATTTATGAGTTTTCTATAATGTTTGAATCGTGTGATTTGGTCTTTGACACTAAAAACATACACACATTTCATCAGCACTTTCTCACCGCTGTTAAAGGGAATTTTGTTTACCAATGACTTGACTTACCCAGTGTTTCTCAAACTTTGAATACTTTGACCCATTTTTCAATCATAATTTTCATCGCGCCCCCCAATACAATAACAATGTATTGAATTCAATAATGATGCTTTTGACGCTAAAGCTACAACACGATTTTAATTATAAACCGTCAAATTATCAATATAAGTATTAAATTTTGTATATGACAAGCTCTTAGGAGTCACTTGTAATTATTTAATCTTGCTTTTAACTTAGTATTGATAGTGTAATTAATAAATATAATCTGCAATTCTGATGCATTTATAAGTATATTATATGAGTGTAAATGTGTATTTTACTTTTATTATGTCAAAATGCATTATTTTACTTCCTTTCAGTGAATTTGTAATTTTTTTTTAAATATCATATTTTCGACCTCGATATGCTCGCGTCCCCCTATAAAGTTATCATGCCCCCCAGGGGGCCGCGCCCCACAGTTTGAGAAACGCTGACTTACCCCCATAAGAAGTAATCAAGGAAATTGAGGTCTGGTGATCGAGTGGGTCAATATCCTGGACCACCAATGCTTTGGCTTACGTAGCGCCATCTATCGCTTATACCAACCAAAGTTTTCCCAGCATTTTCCTGTACCAAGAATTAAAAAAAAACATGTTTTCTCCTATTTTGGGTAACCTGTTTTTCTTGTGTTTTCAGTCATAATTGCCATTTCAGAAATGACTTTCCAACCATGCATTTCTGCGTGATTTCCCATCGTCTAGGTATACTTATTTGCCTTGAAAATTTGTAACCATTACAGTGATATACATTGAATATGTACGATGTATATATATGTGTCTAAGTATCCCTGAGGGGATATGTATTATACATAATCACATTTTGAAGTATAAGTGCATGTATTAGAATCTTTCTTATTCATTTTTTTTTCATATAGAAAAGCTAACTATTAAGCAATCTGTTTGCAATTATGTAAGATTAAATTTTCTTTAAAAAATAAAATTAGGTAATTATATTTTTTTCATAAAACGTAAAGTAATCTTAAGTACTTATTCTGTTTTCTCTTTTTATTTAAGAAAGTTTTGGGGAAAAAACAATAAAGAATCGTTATATTATACCTTTTAATTACTTTTATTCACTTTTATCACATTTAAACAATAACCAATTGGTGAAATAGAATACAATTAACAAAATCCCAAAAGTGATTATATACATTAAAGAATTCTTTAAAAATTTGTACTATGACATTTTGAAATAAATTGTAGATAAAAATTTGATACCACTGGTATTTTGTTCTTTTGTTATTCAGAAATTAGTGTTGATGACTTGAAAAAAAATTGTTCGCTCTGCTTCCAAAATCATAGATCATAGAAACCTTAAAGATTTTATACTAGTTCAAAGGGTTAAGCTATAGAAGTAATATACTTATTCAGTCTTTCTATTTCTTAACAGAAAAGATCGATGCTAGGGATTCATATACAGTGAAAATCGTTAACATGAAACTGGGGACTAAAATATTTTCTCCTGTTAAAAGAATTTCGTATTAAAGGGTATATATAACAAAATTAAGTTTATTAGAGTACAGTTTATTTACATTGATATGTATAAATGAAGAATTTAATAAAAACCAATGAAACAAGAACTTGATGAAATTTAATACAAAATTTAGCAATACCAAAATCTTTTCAGATTTCCGTTTTCGTCTTCTGTTTTTCATCAATGACCTTAAGAAGTTACATCTTCATTTTAAGCGAAATAGAAGTTTGATTTTCCCCTGAGCTCTTTTCCATTGTGCTCGTAAAAAAATTCTTCTAAAATAGGGAGAATCAAACGTTAACCAAACTCTAGTTTTTTTTCAAACTGCGATGTCCTTGTCACCGAATCTTAAAGCCAACTTATGATAAATGAGATATTTTTATGTGGCGTTTGTGTGGGGGGTGAAAGTAGCTTAGGTAACAAAATTGGCTCATGTCCCAGGCTATTAAGAGTGTATTTCAAAGCTATGTTAGCCTCCTTTCAACGAAAAATGTGAAACCACCTATCTTTCATCACATCCCTTTTAAATCTCGTCTGCGTGACTGAGTTTTCCGTATTTTATTCATGACCAGAAGGAAAGTATTTTCATGTAATGCGATTTTCATTTCGTGTTAAGAGAAAGAAATGCATGAAAATACATAGTAGTTTGACGGGATCTTTGTATTATTTTGTGCTAAATGATGTTTTGTCTTAAGAGTTTTTGCGTTAAACGTATTTCACGGTATATTGAAGTTAATTTACACAGTTTGTATTATCTATTTAATTTTAGTTGTTTTTTTTCAAATCAGGATTATTTTACATTAGTTTCCTAAGATGTGCTCTTAGAACGTCCAAGGTCATTTTGTTATATCTCTTGAGTTATGTATCTCACTAATTTAACTCCCTCTAACAAAAATTTGGGCATAGTCGGTTTTGTAACTCTCTCTCACCACTCCCTAACTTTTTAAACTATTTTGCAAAAAAAGAAAACCAAATGAATATGTATTAAATTTTTTGCGAAAATTTCCACTTGTTTACTATATAATAATATTTTTCTTATTTTTGTCCTATTTTAAAAACTAAAGAAAAATTTTACCCCATATTAAATTTAAAATTTTTTTCACAAACGAATAATAACCTTTTTTCACCTGTAATGCAATTAAGATATGTAGCATAAAAATAATTACCTAGAAAAGAGAATAATTTCAAGAAATCTTTATGCATAAAATAAATATCTGCGTTGGTGCTAGATATGGCTGAAGAATGCTGTTTGAAGTAAGAATTAGGAGGATTTTATCCATAAATAAACTCATTAATATAAATAGTGGTATAATGTGCAAATAGAATAAATTAAATTTGATAACATCTAAACATCTTAAAATTTAATAGCATTCGCTGCGTTTTTTATTATAAATTTTATATAGTTAGGAAAATTTTTTGGGGAATTTGGAAAAACTCCCAAAATGTTTTAAGGGAACTTGTAGAAATTTTCCTTTGGGGTCCCAAAACGTTTTGTCACATTTAAAACTAAGTTTGAAATAAGATATTAACCTCTGAAATAATTTGTTATGCATTAATAGCAGTAATTACGAGAATATGGCTGATAAACGAGGCAAGGAAGCAATATGAATTTCATGTGTTTCGGAAGTTCAAAGCATTTCCCAACTTTTAAATAATATATTTTTTAAAAATTATTATTAATACATTTTGTTTTAAATTTCAGCATTTCCAGTTTATATTATTACATTAAAAATCATTCTGATTGTAAATATAATTATATATAAAAGGATACTTTAAAATTTTCATTGGTGACAACAAAATAATAATAATAAATACAAAATCTCAGTACATTTTGGGTGCATGAAATGGAACTGGCATTGCTAAATATAAATACCTGGTCAAGAGACATAACCAGTAGAAATTGTGAAGGGGAATTTTATGCAGCTATTTATTTGTATATACATTGTATCGAATCATTTGCAATTCATTGTGTTGTAAAAATAAGATTCAACACTCATTGTTTATGTTGTGTGTCAAAATTTTCATATTAAATCTATCTAATATGATATAAGCAATAGCAAAAGAATTAAACCTTTTTAAATATTTTTAAGAGTTTACGTAGTATTTGCGGGGCCTCTATTGCTTATAGATAGACCATACTATTATTGTTTTAAATTATATGCAATTTAATAACAAGAAAAATATATTTAAAACTAAGGATTATTAAGTTGAATTTTTAAGAAAGTGTGCACATTTTCTGATGAAACATTACATATCTAGTAGCATAATATTTTAAATATCCAACATGTTCACAGGGTCTTTATACAAAGACAATTAAAAAAGTATTGAATTTGTAATGTAAGTTTTTAAATATGGCTGTATACTTGTTTATAATCTTAATTTGGTCAGTATCATACCCATGCATTATATTCAGTAACCGAGATATAAAGGTGCAGTTTCCAATAGAAAATTATTCAGTTCTGCATAACATTGTACTTCACGAGAAAAATTACAAACACATATTTATTTATAAACATGTGTTAATATAGCAAGGGCATTTAAGAGTTCTGTACACATCCATGCACAAAAGTAACTTTATTAATTTTAATATGCTGAAAGAACTCTCAGCACTTGCTATAGTAACTGCAACTTAAGTATTACAAAAAGCAGTTTAATATGTAAGTAATTTATTATAATTATTTAGTTAATTATTAGCCCCTGATTATGCACTTTTATGTGTAATTCCAATAACTCGTAATAATGGATAATCACATTACATTGAATATTTCTAAAACTTTATATTATGTGATTCATTTCTTTTAACTTATTGAAGTAAAGTAATATATATATATATATATATTTTTAATACAATCCTTTATATAAAAAAAAAAAAATCCCAAACATTTTTGAGAATAGGCGTTATATGAAAAAAAAATTAGCGCATAAGAAATAACTTTGGGATCGTAACGAAACTTGGCAAAGCCAGAAGGAATTTGCATGTTGGGAGATAAACAATCATTAAGTACAGACTGATTGCGCATTACGTATTATAGCGCCAGTAGAGGGCGTTTAACGTGATTCTCCGTGGAATATAAAAGAGGTATAGCTTGTTAAGTGGTATGAATGGTTTTACAGTAAAGAGCTGAGGTAGACATGCCATTACGCAATTTTCGAAGACAATAGCAGGCGACTGTCGCAGTAGGAGGGAGAATCATCGAAGCGATGAAAGCTAGATGGTCAACTAGCTAGTAAACTCGTCAGGTAGGCCACTCTGATTATATTGTGAGGAGTTGTGAGACCAGAGGATCCGAGAAATGTCATTTACACACGAAGACCAGGCTCAGGACGCCCTCGACAGACCAATTGAGGAGAAGACCTCCTCATCCAAAGAAATGCTCGCGTACATCCAACTGCTTCATCACCAAACATACGAGGCTCACCAACAGAAGGACGCATTTGGGATTGCGGCACCCGTACGTGTGCTACTTTCGCCGGCGCCCACCCATCGACGCATCCGTTTGGAGTGGTGCCCGCACACGAGGGTGGACTGCAGGCAGATGGAACCAGGTCATCTTTGCAGCGAATCAGATTTAAATCTCAACAGTGATGACAATCGTGCTCGTGTGTGGAGACCCAGTGTTGAACGCCTCAACCCTGCCTTTAATTTACAGTGACACACCGCTCCCACAGGTAGTGTGATGGTATGGGGGGCCATTGTCTGCAAAACACGGCCATCCCTAGTATTGATCCGTCGCACAGCCTAGCGGAATGTCCATGACATCCTGCAAACACATGTGTTGCCACTCAAGCAACGGCTCCCAAGAGCATTTTTTCAACAAGACAATGCTCAACCTCACAAGGCAAGGGTGTCGCAAGACTGTCTCCGCACTGTTACTACCTTCCTTGGTCTGCGCGATCCTTAGATTGGTCTCCATTTGAGCATATCTGGGATCATTTGGGACGGCGAGTTGGGCATCCCACGAGTTTGAACGAACTAGAGGCAAGGTTACAGCAAATATAGATCGAAATGTTTCAAAACATCATTTAGAACTTGTATGCCTCAATGCTCGATCGTATCGTATGTGTATTCGGGCTTGAGGGGGTTCAACAGGGTATTAAATTTTTCTCTGTTATTTTCTCTGAAATTAATGATCATTTTTCTTTGATTTTCTAATCATTTACTTAAATCAAAGAAATCATTAAGTATGTAAAATTTCGTTTTATTTTGACGACTCCTTGGTGAGCTAATTTTTTTGTCCATGAGTTTATTTAGTAAATCAGACAGTCAAGTACATGGAATGTTATTTTATTAGAACATTTTCAAATATCTTTAAATGCTTCATAATATTGTACAATATATATATATATATGAAACAGTGAAATAAAATATTCTTATGAATTTTAAGTGTAGGTAGGCAAATTTAAGTAAATATAGTATTATATTTTATATAAAAATTGTTATTTTTCATCTCCTAATACTGAAGTGCTGGGGAAAAAATTATGCATAACATTATCTATATATACAATCTATAACAAAAAAAAAAAAACGACACACCAAGAACGAGTTGTCCGACAGACACAAAAATTGATGGGTAGAAAGATTATGCACATAATAGAAAATGATTAAAATTTCAGAATCAGACATTAGAAAATTCCATAGACATAGAAAATTGCAGATATAATTACAAAGTAAGAGAGCTGAAGACAAGGTGGTGAGCCCCGCACTTGCCTAGCCTGAATGCAAGCTGCAACACTTGAGCCATTGTAGAGTAGAAAAAGCACCATGATTCACATCTCATAGTAGTAATTTCTTACATAAAATTTGGCCTTGCTCCTGAGTGTAGGGCCAGGACATCAAAATTCCCTGGTAATAGCAGTCACTTTCCCCTCATATCCTAGACATACTCGATAGTTTGGAGATTTGGTGGTCTGGTGGGCCAAGGAAGAGTTTGAAAAGCTGTAAGACAGTTCATAGAAACAGGTGCCGTATGTGGGGTCTGAAAGCGTTGCTTAATTGCTTCCCGAAAAACAAAGCCAGGGGTACTGTAAAGAAAGGGAACTGTAACAGAAACAGTTCTTAGAATGTCGCCGGCGCTAGCGCAGGGACTGCCTCTAATGACCACCAAAGGGGGTTCGGCTGTGAACGAAGCCGTTTGTTACAGCTGCTGGTTGGGGTCTTGTGTAGCATTCAATAGTAAAAGCAGGATAGGCACGCTGCCCTGGAGGTCTCCAGATACAATGTGCTTCGATGATCGTCAGGACGCAGTTGGAAGCGGGATTCGTCGCTAAACACTATACGTCCCCAGTGAGCATGATTCCAACCTGATAGAGCAAAGCACCACTGCAATCTGGCTCGACAATGTGCAGGCATGAGTGGCAGGTGACCTAGCTGTTAGTACGAACACAAATTTTGCTCTATGAGTCGTCTGTGGATGATCATGATGATCATGGTGGATATTCATTAACGATGAATCAGACACTGTGACAGCTGGTCTGGCAATCAATTTGTCCTCTCGATTGGTTGTGGCCATAAGTCCACCGCTATGATCATGATTGCCTTCGTCCATCCATTCTTGTCAGCATCTTCTTAAGGCCGCATCGCTTCAACTCATATGAAGAGTGATTCTCCGATTTGCCCAACCTGCCTCTTTCAATCCAATGATACCAGTCTTTCAAAGGTATCCTAAATCGCAATGCAACATAAATTTTGACCATCAGATTGTATATAAGAATCACTTCTTATATACAACTGCTGAGTGCGCAGTTCCGACGCTCTGAAATAATAACATATACTTACTTCTTAAGTATCCACTAACATTAAAAAAAATCACCAAAAAAGATAATTCTCTACATTTATCTAAAACGTTCATATTAACTAATATTGTATATACACATGTTTCAAGAAATAAACTTTTTTACAAGTTTAAAACATGTACTTCAAAAAAATAAGATAATAATATATCATCAAATTAAATATAATCATTTCTAAAAATTGAGACCTTTTGCAATGGTATCATTCCCCTTAAGAATATTTTATTTTAATTTAAAGAGAAAGAAATGACATTAATTTTTAACAGCAAAGAATAATTTTAAATAATTTAGAAATCAATAATTTGTGAAAGGTAAAAATCAAAGAAATTTTTTTAAATTTTTGTGTAAACATTCCTCCCACAAATTATCATCAAATCGTATTACTTGAGAATAAATATTTTCTCTTGACTTTGAATTATTAATTAAAATTAAAAACAGACATTTTTTATATTATTCACATCTAACTGACACTGTATTGGATAATAATAGGTGTGAGCTCTTTTTAAGGAAATGATATCATTGTTATTTGTGTGATAGTTATACAATTTGAAGATTTTTTAAAAGAAGTAGTTTTAATTCTATGTTGTGAGCCCTTCTTGCGCAAAAAATATATAATAAAGAACTACTAAATTAATTAAGAACTAAAATAACTAAGAGCCAGATCTAAGTGTACCAAGAACTATAAATAAAAGCTAGGATTCAACCAAAATAATTATGCCAGCTAACACTTGTTAGAGCGGCCAATTATCTAATTAGATAAATAAATTAAAATAAAACAAAAATTATGTTAAGTTTTATTTCCTAACAAATATATATGCTAGAATAATACAAAAAAACAACAATGATATCATAATTTTAATTAGATAAAATTAAACCACAAGAACGTCAACAAGTTACATATAAGTTATACCACGGTACTGAATAAACATGTGCAATTGTTGCCACAAGTATCACGTGATTATCCACTTGGTGCCAGTTGTAGGTGAATTTCCCCCCATTAAAACATTCAGAAAAGTAGACTCAAAATAATAAGACATTTATGGTTGTTCAAAAAATTGTGGGGAATCCATACGACTCTAAAAAATTTTGCTGAATCCAATCAATAAGTTTCCTTTTGGATGCAATCTATAAGACTGTTTCAGGAATACTGATATTACGATTTAAAAGACTGTTTCAAAAGAAAAAAAAATATTTTTGCAAATCCCAGCTAAAGGCTTGAATTTCCTTTACAAATTAACAGATAATTAAGACAATATCATTGTTATCTAGGGGTGTTTACGATTAAGAAAAAACTTAGCATTATTGGTTCTGATGATTACGTAAGAGTAAGAAGATATGAGAAATATTATCCAAAGAACTTAATTTGATCAGTGAAACATATCAGTTGGAGTCCTTTGGGAGAGGAAAATAGCACCATGATTAGATGTTTAGGTATTTATATTGAAAGTTTCATAAATTATTAAATTTATTTAAAAATCTTAAAAAAATAAGATTAAAATTATGAACCTGCAATTTGGGAATGCAAACACATTTATTTTATTTTTTATTTAAATAACATTTTCAATTACATACCTCTGGACTTTTTTACCTGGTTGCTTTAGGACTGTCACAGATGTTCTGAACACATCACTCTAATAATCGTACTTAAGCCTAATTGCATATACTTGATGAAGATTATAGTTTGGCAACGCCGATTAAAGTAAAACTTTTTAAAAAGTAGTAATCTCTTAAAAATGGAGGAATACTAATACAGAACTTAAGTTTAAAAAAAAAAACTTGAGTGATGTTTCAAAACTCTTTGGGACATTTTTGAGAACTAAATTGCAATTTTACTGTACTATTTATAATTTTTATTTTTGTTTCCCCCAAAAAAAGTTTTACTTCACAATTAAAATACATTTTTGTATTTTTTTGTTAAGTATAGAATTAGATAATAAGTATCATTATTGCGATATATATCAAAATTTTGTTGAAGATAGAGAACTATTTCATTGAAGTCTGAAAATATTCTTTCGCATTTAAAAGGCTTTGTAATATGAAATGAAATCCAGGATTCAATTAATGTCCGTCAAGTAGAGAGCAAGAAAGATTCAAGTTAAATTTATTGGAGTTCCTAATTTCTTAGTTGGCATGATGTGAATGTGAATAGTGATGCACCTGCTCAGGTTTCAACTCGTTATCTGTTGATAGCAGAATTATTTTGCATTTTTCCTGGAAATGCTTCTGAAAAGCGTTTACACCAGCGTCTTTCAAACTGTGGGGCGCGCCACCTAGGGGAGCATGATAACCTTACAAGGGGGGCGCGGGCGTATTGAAAAGTCGAAAACAAAAGATTATTCTAAAAAAAATGTTAATTTACTGAAAGTAAACAAACAAAATATATTCTGATATAATAAAAGTAAGATACACATTTACACTGATAAAATACACTTATAACTATATCAGAGTACTGCGCAATACATTTTATAATTAATTTAACAATACTAAGTTAAGAACAAATTTAATAGTTACCAGTGACCCCATGGGCTTGTCATATATAAAATTATATACAAAAATTAACATTTCTCTTGATAACTTGTACTGTTTGTAATTAATCCCTTAAATGCCGATTAAAAATTACTCAATTCGCTCCCCAATGCCTTCGTTTAACACGTAGGAGAGCGTATGTGGGGTCTTTGGGGGGCGGTTGAGAAGTAATAAATAAGCAAATCCTCTGAAATAAGTAAATCCGTCGCAAACACTGTCAATATCCTCATATTGCATTCCGAACCCTTCGTAATAATTTAATGAGTAGCAGTGCATAGAAAATCTTCGGAAATACGTATGTATACGTCCTGGGCTCTTAACGTGTTGGCTGAGAGAGACGTTTATATACGCTTATGAATGTAAAAGTCGTATTGCATGTTTAGCGTTAAAGTATATTATTATTGAATTCAATAGATTGTTATTGTATGGAGGTGGGGGTAAGGGAAGGCATGACGAAAATTAGGATTGAATACTGGGTCACAAACATTGAAAGTTTGAAAAGCACTGGTTTACATAACAAAATTGAGGTAAATGTTGAAATATTGAGAAGGTCTTTTGGGAAAAGAGAACCAATATGAATAGAAATACAACAAATAAAGTGTTTCCTGTACTATTTAATCAATTATTGACGGATTCATCTGTTTCAAGGCTGCAAGATCCTTCTGCATTAGTCCACGAGTTTTTTTGAATTGCGACATTAATCAAGAATAAAATACAATCAAATCCGTCAGTGACTAATCTTTACCAGATAAAATTTTCAGAGAAACATTTTCTATATGGAATTCCGCAGCTAACCTTCGCATTACTAATTGCACAGTAATCGCTTACTCCAAATGCCAGGTTAAAAAATCTAAGAGCTTATTCTAGGGACAAGTTCAATTGATTCGTGATAACACGCGAGAAAGGGAGATTAATTACGGCAGTCGGAAATTCCTACCCTTCTGGTCTGTTTCTAGATAACTAGGGTAATTTATTTGTTCACGTCTTCGCTAATGGTGATAGAATTACAGACAGGAATATTGAGAAGTTTTTCGAGTATTTTTTTCGGGTTTTCTAACAGTTAATTTTTAAAAATTTTTTTTAGACTGCGATTTTAAAATAATTATGCAATGTTTTACAATTAGGAGTATTTTTTAAGTAATTTTACTCTAATGGATATTTTCTCTAAATTTCCCTATGCACTAATATTTAGCATTTTTGGAATACATTATAGGACATGTGTATATTAAACGAAAGATACCAATCCACAATTAGGGACATAAGTATGTTAGTTTTATATATGTGAGATAAATACACCACATCAGATTCAATTTCGAAATATTTTATTTAAAATTATCTTAAGGTTGCCGACTACAATCGAAACCGTGATTTTAATAAAAAACCACATAAATGGATAATTTTCATGATATTTAGTGTCACTTAGATTAGAATACATGTATAAAATTGTTTTAAGGACATTGTGAAAAAAAATTATTTAAATGCAATTTTTGGGGAAAAAAAATTAATTTTAGAAAAACCCTTTTTTACAAAATTTTCCCCCTTTTTAAAAAAAATTTTTTTATTACAATAATTTTTTTGCCTGTATATAGCTCAGATCTCTATACAGGGGCCCCAATTTGTTTTTTTAAAAAATTCACATTATTTTCGTTACAACCAATTGAAATAACAATGGCTTTTTTTTAAAAATTTTCCCCCTCTATTGTGTAAAAACATGAATAAACCCACCCCCCTAAGTTATATATTTCAAAAATCTAGTTGAGCCTCTGTACAGAGGTCGGGAGCTATATACAGGTGAAATATTATAATAAAACTTTTTTCCCACAAAAGGAGAATATTTTGAAAACGGGTCTTTTTATTTTCTTTTTTGTCAAACAAATTGCACTTAAAAATTTTTTATTGTAATACTTTTTTTTAAAACCATTTTATATACATTTTCTAATCTAACTGAAGCTAATTATAAATATTATCCATTTATATATACGCTTTTGCAAAATCACGGTTCCGAACGTCGTCGGATACCTTAACATTAAGAAAAACATTTTTTTATACCAAAAATTTACTACGAAACAGCCAAATATGTTACAAAATGTATTGCATTATGTATTTTAAATGTGCATACATATTTTCTTTTTTAAATTAAATCATTTGCAAAAGAAAACTAGAGTTTAATGCTCTCTTACAATATAATTAAGTGAAGTAATGACAGTAATATACTTTAGATATGAATATATCAAAATTTAATATTGCCTTGAGTGAGAAACTTGAATTTCTTTTTTTCAAGCAAGTAGAAGCTCAAAAGAGTAAATCAATTTTCATTGATGATATACGGAGTTATATATAGCATAAGTCCAAAGCACTTCTTATGGGTATATATATTTGAAGGGAAAACAAATCCACACTTGTGGGAGTTATTATCTCAATTTTTTTCTTGCCTAATTTATTCCTACATATTGTCTTGATATAACTGCAAGCAATTCTTATCAAGTATTAATTTATATCGCCATTTTATGCGAATGCTAATTAATGTCGTTAGAATTTGAAACGGATGTTTCAAATCACTTTATTTTATCATGGATAATATTGTTCTTAAATACATAATTCTCCGTATTTTTTCCTTATGTATATATGAGATATTCATAATTGAAGTGGTGAGAAGGAAAATGAGCTGTATTTGACAAGGGAACTAAATTTCTCATTACTGAATATGAACTATTTTAAACGTAAAAATGAGGTATACAAGTTAAATAGCAGATTTATAATCAATAGCCATCTTGTTTGGACATAAGAATACTAAAACTCGGACTAAAGAATGCTTTCTAAAGAAATTATAAAGTAAAATTTGTTAAGTCTCTCCGGGCTCAAACCCTGACACACGCACGCACGCTCACGCATGCTCACTCTCACACACATATATAGGGTGTAACTCAAAAAAGGAGTATAAGGCATGAAAGAAGTTAAAATTAGATTTTAATATGAGAATCTCTGAGACGATAGAGTAAATTTTCTATACAAACCCAAAACCATTCGAATCCTAATTTTTAAAAGCAATTCAATGGGACCTTAATGGAAAACAATTTTTTACCTAACTACTCAGAAGATGAAAATGAATTGAGACATCCCCATCCATCAAGACTCATCCGAGAGAATTTCATAAGCAGAAGTTATGTTACATTTATTTTTGCAGATATGCATGCAATGCAAAGGAAATAGTGGAAAATTTCTAAATCGAGCAATACCAAATCAAAGAAGATTTCTAAGGTTACACGGATATCTCTCCAAATTGAAATGGAGTGGAGGCAATTCTTGATCAAGCGAATAAACAATCTGTATTAAGCACGCGGAGAGTCCTTTTATTCTAAGGATTCTGAATCTTATTCCACCGTCTGGGCACATCCGACAAACAGGAAATTGCAGGAGACAGGAGTTCAACAAGTATAAATATTCTAAATTTTTCTTTGTTTTATTTCAAAAATAAGCGTCATGAACAACATCCTACACTAAAAAGGTAACAAAAAAAATCAAAATAGTTCCATTTAAGGGGTGATTTTTGAAATCGAATATTATCCACTAATTTTTCAAAGTAAGGCGTATAAGATGATATTCTCGATCTTATAGCATTTTCCAGATTACTATTGTTAAGATACTGATAAGACAAAACAATGTTACCAGTACTAGTGTTAAAACAGTGTTACCTGTACAATAATTTTCTACGGCTTATATTTTATTTCTCACAACCCCACAAAAAATCGTGGTGGGCCACGAGTGGACCACAGTTGATATTGATATAGTATATAGCGGACACAGTCACGTGCGCACCAATATAAGGTCGTATCACACGTACATTTTTGGTGCAACTTTTTGGACCAATTTTTCGTCCTATTTAAGGGTTACCGTAAACAAAACGACATGCTTTGACGTTCAGCCGCGCTCTATCTCCACATTGAAAAATTACTCACCAATTTTTCTGCTTCGGCAAACATACATCCAAAATTATTTCTTTTATTTCACTCGCGTTTTTGATGATGGGAGTAATCAAAAATGGAGCACCATTCTATTTAAAATATTGTTGATGAGAGTAATCAAAAATGGAGCATTATTCTATTTAAAATATTATACGCCGTTAAAATATTATACACCATTAAAATAGTTACACGCCATATCTGATGCGTTTAATGAAATCGAAGGCGCCATCTTGTTTATGACGTAGGGTACCGAAGAACCCCATTGTCTGAAATTTCAAGCAACTTTTATTTGGAACAATTTTTTGAGCTAACTGGCAAAAATTTGTTAGAAAGCCGGTGTTATGGCAACTGAATATAAATTGCACGAACTGGACGAAAAATTGATCGTAACGTGTACGTGAGATACGGCCTTTAGCCTCGTGGATACATTGGTACCCACCGGCACGGGGGTTTAAAAACCTTTCTTATCCGAAGGGGGAACCTTTTTATGTTTGGCAAAGGAATTTTGAAGATAAAGGTACATTCCTACCATCTTGAAGCAGTACTGGGTTTTAAGGAAATGGATTTCCCCGTAGTGTTTTTTTTTAGCGCAATGGTTTCTTTCGCAAAAATGGAACATGTTCTATTTATGGATGAGGTAAACTTTGCATATGACGGTACATTTAATATGCACTACAGTCATGTGGTGGTAGTATTAAAACCACATGTATTTGCTCAAGATTCCACCGAAAGGTGCTTCGTGGGGTTATTACTACTTAATTTGCTCATATTTCTAATTAGAGTACCTTAATAGATAGAAGTACAGCACTTTCTTAAAGAAGGTTCTGACACATGTATTGTAAATTGTACCAGCAATTCAGAAATTGATTATGTGGTTATGACAGAATAGCAGCTCATTAGGATAAGAATGTATGGAACTTCCTGGATATTACATTTTACAACAAATGGATTAATTCTCATTGCCTTGCCATTTAGATCAGATCTGTATTAGCTAGATTTTTTCTCTGGAAACAAGTGAAAAATGCCGTGTGTGAGGATTTTGTTTGTCAGATATTGCGTTTCAACTATGAACGTTCTTGACATTCCAAGAATATTTTACCAGTACGAAAATTCCTTCGTCATCGATGTTCTTCCTGCATCGCTTATAATGGTCACTCATTTAAGAAGTCCTATTCTTTCTTATTCATATAAGCAGTCCTAGTTCTTTATCCTATTTTTTAATTATATTTTCCTCTAAAAATGCGTATCGCTTAGGTGTTCTCAATTTGATCATGAACATGCCCCTTAGTGGAATGTGGGAAAGCAAGTGACATGTTTTACAGAATCTAGGTAGCGAACATGGTGGTTATCAAAGTACGTCTGTACCATATTCCTACAAGATGATATTTATTTGCATCTTTCTATTATTTTAGAAGATATAACATCATATACTAAAATTAGTTTCCTTTCCATATTTCTAAGCTCATAAAAAATTATAAGAAGTGGTAATTAAAGGAATTTTTAAAAAAAAATAACAGTAAAAAAAATTCAGAAATTTTGGAAAAGGATTTAAAATTAAAATAATAGGTGATAAATCGAATTATTTCTGGTTAGCGCATTTTCTTTGTTTTTCATTTAACTATTATTAGTTTAATTTAGTTTGTAACTACTCACACTTCCATTGCTTTTAAATTTAATTAATTTAAATCAACTCTTTCAACAGTTCTTAACTCACTGTAAAAGTGATTGCTTCGTGATTTATATGGAAAACTTTAATTATTTTAAAGGCAGTCAGAAGGGTAAAAACTCTCAGCAAGGTAAAATGTTTCTCAAAATTTATTTAAAATACACTGTACAATGAATTAATCAGCATAGCCATTATAAGAAAAAATTGCTTCCAAAATCAGGAACATTTGAAATAATTCATTTGTAACATTTTGAAAAGCAAAATTGCAACAATTTTCTGAAACTTTTTATTCTTTTCAGTAGTTGAAATTATCACGCGGCACTAATCACAATTTTCCACTTCATAATTCTAAGTTATTGAAGCAGTTGAAAAAAGTTCTCTAACAGAGAACGTTTTTTTTTTCCCCAAGTAAAAGAACTTCTTGGAATAATTCAAGCGAAAAAGAAGAGAGATTTAAACAGTGAAATAAACGTAAGCTTTTGGAAAACTAGTTTTAAAAGATCGATAATTGAGAAATACAAAAAAAAAAGGCTCAACACCTAGAGTGAAATATTTAACACTTTCTTTTTTGTTTTTTAACTCTAGAACGTCCAGGATTTCGAATACCTTTAAACGTCCACCGGTGTCGTTTCGACACCGCGATATAGAACATATAAAATAATTGTAATAACTAAATAGTTGCAGGACTTCTGTTAAGTAGGATTTAGTTTTATGTATTTTTAATATTATTTCCTGCAATTATCGCATATTATGACAATTTATATCATAACAAACTGACGTTGACATTATGTTTTTCGAAGCGCGTTGGACCACTGAAAAACAGCCGTTTTAAAAGCCCTGAGGGACTTTAAATCTGTTGGAACTTAATGTCCTCCCGTTAGTGTGGCTGGCTAAGTATTAGAGGAGGTGCCATCTCAGGGTGACGTCCTCGTTAATTGACCGAGGTTCAAGCTTACGAGTCTCAATAACTTCTGTGTTGCTTTTTAGAGCGACGTTGTAACTCTCCCTGTCTCACTTATTCTAAGGTACTCATAATAGTAAACATTCCTTAGAAAGAGCTGAATATGATAATTCTGATCATATTTACAATATACAAAAAGAATTAAAATAAAACATAACTAACATATCTTAAAATTTAAATGCGTAAATAACACAACATAAGGTTGAAAATAATAAAGTTTTAACGCATATACATCAAGCGTTTCTAAGTATATTATATCCTTTTAAAGCATTTCAAATTTAATGTCCCACAGATTACAATGAAACATCCTTAACTATTAAGTATTTAAAAGGTATTTTATGAAATGAATTCTAATTATAATGTTTAATAACAATTATGTTGTATTATTATTGCAAAGGTGTACCTTGAAAGGTATATCCACGAACATTTCATTAAAATAATCTCTTGTTCCAATAGCAAGCAGAACTTTCTAATTCGGTATATCCGAGAACAATCTCAGCATTATACGGTATACCTCAGTGTAATACTATTGTCGTAACAACTGCAGGATTTGAACAGGTTAAGGGTTGAATTGCTTCTACATCAATCAACAGCACAAAGCTGTCATCAAATATTCTAGTATCTTTGATGAAATTACAGGCTGTCAGTGCAGTACTATTGGATTATGCTTCTAATATTTTGGATAAGGGATAATACAATAAGGGATTAAAGTTATGTTTCTCTTAGAGTTTAATAAATAAAATGTTAATTTATTTTTTCGTGAAGAATATTTACGCTGTAAAATAAACCATAATGTTTCATATATACATTAAAATTCCTTTCCAAGTATTTTATTTCTTTTATCGTTAAATTTGCTGCAATTATTGAAATACATAAAACAGTAAGATTTCCATAAACTAACCAGTAAAAGGGATTTCAATAAAATTTGTACTTACAGAAATAGTGAACGTATTGAATTGTTTACCTTTTCTGCTCTTGGTTTTCCTGGATATGTTATTTAAATCACATACATCTTTAAATGATGGTTGTTTAATATTTACTTCACTGGCTGAATGCACTTCCTACTATTTCATTTTCTACCATAGGTTTGGAGAATTACGAATTCGGACTTAACCCCAATCTCATTTTTGAAGTTTCTCTGTCTTTCTATATATATATATATTTCTCTTTCTATCTTTCTCTCTCTCTGTATATATATATATATATATATATATATATATGCTTATTCTCTACAAACAAGAGATAACAACCGACAATCTCACATTCGAAAAACCCATAGACCGTAGGAAAATCACACTGAAGGACATATGAGTAACGAATTAAAAATTTTAAAATGGATGCTGAGTATATAAACATTGCTGACAGGGGCAGCTAATATATAAAAAAAATTTATATAAAAGTGGGGTTGAACATGTGTTTTTTGGCCAGCCAACCTTCCCTCTTTATTTAAATAATACTGAGCAAAAAGTCATGAGCATTCATCCCAGTAAAAAACATAACACACACACACACAAAAAAATATATATATATATTTATTTTTTACTGAAAGAATTCTAAATGGGGTTTGCCAGAATAACCTGTTTATTTTAAAACAAGAATAAAAAAGAAAACAATTAATGAATTAAGTGAAACATTTAAACGCGCTGTCCGCCTAATTGGTTTTATTAGTTTAAAATTTTACTGCTTGCCGATGTACGTCTGCAATTCCTCTTTGGCGTTCACAATCTCTTTCTGTGTTCTAATGTTCTTTTTCTCGCTGCCCTTCCGTCGGTGTCATTGGCCTCTGTTTTCTTCGAAGCTACACCTGGAGGGGATCTTTAGGTAAGCTTATGGCGCGTCCCTTCCACCACACAAAATTATCAAAAAATATATTTTCAATATATATATATATATGTAAGTATGCGTACTAATTTTTGAATGATTAATCATGCCTTGCTATTTTTTATACATATTTTTACTAAACAAAACAAATTAACTTTATTGAACCTTGGTTTTTATTCTCAACATACTTCAAAAAAAATTTTTATCAATTTTTATAAGAAATCATTTATTATTCAATATTTTTTAAATAAATAAGTTAACATCAAAAGCATCAGTTTTTGATACGAGTTTGGAAGAATAAATACTTTGTTAGCCTGGATGGCGATTTTACGACCATGTGTATCATCATACTATCCTCCATGAGTTACTGTATTATAAACAGATCTAATTAAGTTTATATTCTATTAAATAGTTGAAGGAACATAATTTCTCCATAAATATTCCTTATAAATAATCTAATTATTTTAAATAAAAACCTTAGATACCAATGTGGATCACGAATACTTTTTCAATAGTCGAAATTAATAATAATTTTATAAGGATGTTCGTAAGAGGCTTAATTCATGACGGTTACATGATAAAGGAAATCACATGTTCTCGAGACATAATTTAAACTAACTTGTACTTTCTGCTCTATTAGTAAAATCTATATAAAATTTTAAATTTCATAATCAGGTAAAAATGGTCAAATATATTGAAAAAGAACTGTTCAAAAAGGTTTTAAAATTAAAAAAATCTTATTTTATTTGTGTACTTTTAAATTAAGTATATTTTTCTTACTTGTGTACGTTATTGTTGACAAATATGGTTTTTTTAAATGAAAGTTTCTGCAAAGAGCAATCACAGGCAACAACGAAGCGTATGAACTGATTATCTGGAAATACATGACTGCATTTATCGTGTGCTTATGACGTCACATGAGTATAGAAACTGATTGTGTAGAAAAACGTGTTTGTTATTATCATATGATTATGACGTCACGTGAATTTAGCCATTCTTTTTCACGTTTATCACTGTTGCCAAGGTAACGAAGATATTGAATATGTATATAACGTGAAAAAGTAATTTTAACTCTAAAAATATTTTTGTCATCAATAAAAGTTGTAAATAGTTTTGTTTCTGCATTACTTGGAATCCTGGCATTGGATTAAGATGTAATTAATTTTACTCCTTGGTTCTTTAATGATTACATTATATAAAAGAGCTTTCTGGCTACGCATGATAATAAAGATTTTAACAAAATAACTATATTAAATAATGATTAATTATATGATAATATTTGGAAAGAAGCTAAATAATTATTTTAAGGGTCGAGCTTTGTATTTTTTGATTTTTTATGATAAAAGAACTGATTGACATGAGATAATATCAATAAATATTTTATGTCTATTCCAAATAAATGGTCTAAGTTCTGTTTCAAAAAAATAAAATGAAACCTTGATCTTTTTTTTGAGATACATATAATAGAATTAGTTCTACATCTCAGTATTATCTAGCAAAGAAATGGTATATTATGTCAACAATTAATCAATCTGAGAAGGTGATCGGCTCGCAGACTTGATGCTTTGAAATTCTGCTGAAAAATGAACTAAAAATCTGAATGACTAATTCAGAATTTTTTTTAATAGTTTAAGGACTATAGTTTCGAACTAGAATCCAAATTAGCAAATGCATAACATTACCTATAAACCCATTTTAAGTTTAGTAATCATTAATTACCACACTCGTTAAATTTCCATTATCAGATTAGGATTTCATAATAGGTTTACTCAGCGTGAATTCCAAATGAACTTGTGCTGTGAAGTTCTAGCTTTATAATATTATCTATCTTGTGAAGTACTAAAGTTAGAATAGATTTAACTTTAATATATTTAAATAAGATGCAGAGCCCAACATGTTTGAATGGAGAACCACGGAGATTATTTTACACTTTAGAGTAAATTTTAATGTTTATTTTTACTCACGAATTCTGTCAAAAAACTTCTGAAACACTTAATTGAATTCCTACTATTAGCTCACACTCTCTATATATTTATTTATTTATCTTGGGGAATTTTCAATCTTTAATAAAATATATTTTAAAGCGCTTAATTGAGCTGAAATTTTATATACATGATTATTTTGGATGACAATACATTTATTTAACTATAATTAATAAAAATTAATTGATTAAAACTAATTATTCAAAGAATTACAAATACAGGCACGTTGGCATCATTTTTGGTGATTTAGCGACCATTTTAGCAACTTGTGTCAAAACTTGAAAAGTTTTTTCTCACATTTTAAAGCCACTTATTTAAGCTGAAATTTTCTGTAGAATATTGTTTTGGGTAAAAATACGACAACTTCATTATAATTAATTAAAATTAATTGACTGAAACTAATTATTTAAAGAATTACAGATACAGCCATGTTGGTTTTATTTTTAGCGACTTGGGTCAAGACTTTAAAAGATTTTTTTTCCCCGTTTTAAAGCGTTCAGTTGAACTGAAATTTTATCGTCACAATTGTTTTGGATTGTTCGAATCCCACCTGGGATGACCTAAATTCTGAGAATGTAATTTCTATTTTACTATACTATTTTATTAGAATAGTTAAATTTAATTAATGAAAAAAGAGTACCAAACAAAAAAAAAGTCCAACATGCTATACAGAAAGAAAAATGGAAAACTGCAAGTAAAATCACTTTCTATTTTATCACTTAATGTTATGATTCTGTCATATGTATATACATATTTGTATTAATTGTAACTATTTAATACAAATATTATACTATTATACAAAATTTTTCTTTGTTGATCTAAGTAGAAATTGACTTAATTTTTGTATTACTTGTTGTGTATAAGCAGTTAATTAAGTTTAACTGTGCACTTCCAATTTTCGAAGAAACAAAAATTAATATTAGATTTAATTTGAATATCACGATTTCTTCTTCAGAAGGTTTGGTTGTGAATAAACGCAAATGATAGCCCACAGATTTCCCAAGAGGATTAGCGGAAGAACGCGAATAGATCCAAACGCAGTCGAAACTACCCTTCAGATTTGAACAAAAAAAGTGCGCTGATAATTGAGTGACTGCTCTTTCATCGTCATCGTTATGAAGTAGCAAAAACGTAGAACGCAAAACGGAAGGACTCATTTTTAAAATCAAGTCACTCGTTTCTGAGAAGTCGGCTACTAACTTTTCACTGTAAACAGCTTTCTGCCTTCATAAAGTATTTATCTGAGGCGTGTCTTCGCAAGTGAATTATTGTATAATATGCATTCATTAATTTTAATTTTCTTGTACAAAATGCTTTATGTCTTCTTTAAGTACGCACTTTTTTTTTGTTTTTTTGTTTAAGGTATCCGACTACGTTCGGAACTGTGATTTTGCAAAAGCGTATAAATGGATAATATTTATGATATTTAATGTAACTTAGATTAGAATACGTGTATAAAATTGTTTTAAGAATGCTATTACAATCGAAAATTATTTAAGTACAATATTTTAACAAAAAATGAACATAGAATCACCCATTTTCAAAATATTCTCCTTTTGTGCAAAATGCTTTTATTATAATAATATTTTGCCTGTATATAGTTTAGACCTCTGTACAGAGGCTCAACTAGAATTTTTGAAATATATAACTTAGAAGTGGGTTTATCCATGTTTTACGACAACAGAGGGGAGAAATTTTAAGAAGAAAACGCCGATAATTATTTCAATGGGTTGTAACTCTGAAAATAATGCGCATTTTGCAAAAAACATAGATGAGCCTCTGTACAAAGGTCAGAGGCCTATATGCAGGCAAAATATTATTATAATAAAAGCATTCTTCACAAAAAGAGAACATTTTAAAAAAAGTTTATTCTAAGTTAATTTTTTGCCAAAATATTGTATTTAAATAAATTTTTTCATCAAAATGTCCTTAAAACAATTTTATACATATATTCTAATCTAAGTGACACTAAATATCCATTTATGCGGTTTCTTAAAATCACGTTTCCGAACGTAGACGGATACCTTAAGTGTATTTGGACAGTTAATTTCCAGTTGTATTCTCAAGCAAAAAGTAGATTATAAGTGCAGTTCAATATTTTCTGAAGAAACTCTCTTACTTATTCTTTTTTAAGGTAACCGACTACGTTTGGAACCATGATTTTTAAAAAGCGCATAAATGGATACTTTTCATGATATTTAGTGTCACTTAGATTAGAATACATGTATAAAATTATTTTAAGAACATTTTGACAAAAAAAATTATTTTAAATACAATATTTTGGCAAGAAATTAATTTTGAATAATATTTTTACAAAATGTTCTCCTTTTATAAGCAACGCTTCTAAAACAATATATTTGTGTTTGTGTGTGTGCTCATATAAAGTAAAGACTTCTCTAGAGAGTCTGAACTAGGAATTTTTGAAAATTTCCATTATTTTCAGTTACTATCAATTGAAATAATTATCAGCGTTTTTTATTAACATTGCTCCCCTCTGTTGTCGTAAAATATGAATAAATCCACTTCTGATTATATATTTCAAAAATTCTAGTTGATCCTCTGTAGAGAGGTCTTAGCTATATATCGGCAAAATATTATCATAATAGAAGCATTTTTCAAAAAAGGAAAATATTTTGAAAATGGGTCATTCTATGTTCATTTTTTGTCAAAATATTGTACTTAAATAATTTTTATAGTAATACTATTCTTAAAACAGTTTTATATACATTTTCTAATCTAAGTGGCACAAAATATCATAAACATTTAGGTTGGGGAAAAAGAAATACATTATTTTTTCTTCAGATGGCTATAGTGTCGATATCTCAAGATGTATCGATCAAATAATTTCAAATTTATGCTTGTTGCCAAGGTGGCATTTCACACTAAAAAATTAATTTTTTTCTGTTTTTTGTTTGGTTCCATTCAGTTGTGAGTTACAGGGTGTTAAAAATGGAAGTTATAACAAAGAGAAAATTTGGTACATTTTACAGTTTTTCTTTGATAAAGGCGAAAATGCAAGCCAGGCGCTGAAATTGTAAATGGTATTTATGGTGCCGATACTGTAACAGCTAATTACGTGCAATTTTGGTTTCGTCGATTCCGTTCAGGCATTTTTGATGTTAAAGTTGCCCCGTGCTCTTCATCGAAAATGTCGTTAAAATCACAGAAATAATCAAAGTTGACCGGCAAGTTAGTAGTCATAGCATCGCCTGGGATCTAAAGATCGACCATAAAACAGTTTTAAGCCATTTGAGCAAAGCTGGACTAAAAAAGTAACTCGATGTTTGGGTGCCACACCAATAAACCCCAAAAAACATGACGGACTGAATTTCCCTCTGCGAAGCCCTGGCTAAACGGATGGTGACTGGGGATGAGAAATGAGTCACATAAAACAATATTGGTCGAAAACGATCGTGGTCAAAGTGCGGTGAAACAGCTCAAACGGTGGTCAAACCAGGACAAACATCCAGGAAGGTTCTACGGTATATTTGGTGGGACTGGAAAGGAATAATTTATATGAGTTACTTCCGTATGGCCAAATACTAAATTTAGATACCTACTTTCAACAACTGAACAGTTTGAAGCTAGTGACTGGCCAGAATTGGCCAACAGAAGAAGTGTTGTGCTCCATCAGGACAACGCCACGCCACTTACATTTGTAGTGACTCGCCAGAAACTCTGGGAGATTGGTTGGAAAGTTTTAATGCATCCACCATATAGTCTGGACCTGGCACCAAACGGATACAACCTTTTTCTGACATTGCTAAACTTCCAGACTGATAAGAAGTTGGGATCAAGAGAAGATTGTGAAAATCGATTATACTAGAGTTTTTCGCCAAGACTTCTATGAGAGAGGCAATATGAAGCTACCTTTAAAATGGCAACACATTATACAACAAAACGGTACATATTTGACCTAAATCGGGCAATCTGAAACATGTTAAATAAAGTTTTGAATTTCATGCCATAATAATGGATTTCTTTTTCCCCAACCTAATATTATCCATTTATACGCTTTCGCAAAATCACGGTTCCGAGCGTAGTTGGATACCTTAATTTCATTCTCAATAACGCGGCATTTTCAAAAACGTGGTCACTCTTTGTTCCATATTGTACAGAGTTTTCGGGACTCTACCGTATGACCTATAGTTAAATTCTTTCTTCAAACAGTTCAAGTGAGATAAAACTTTAAATATTTTCAGTTGCCTCTCGAAGTCATTTATTGACTAAAATGTTTCTTTAACGTTCGAACACAATTAACATTCTCTACATGGAGAATATATTCAGTGGATTTCTGGAATAAATAAATAAAAAAATCGGAAAAAATTGAATATTTGATTAGTTATTATCGGAAAGCTATTTTACGTATCTATCGAATATCCATTCTTAATTCATTATGAAATCATTTTCGTTTCATTTAGTGCTTAATGTTTAGGAAATTTAAACTCTTCGAAGCATTGCATATTTATACTATCAGCACACATAAATCGTTTCTAAATTGGTAATTGTCAGTTTTGAACATTTACTTATAATAATTCTGTTATTTTTCCCTCTATTTATTTTAGCAATAGCGTTGTATGAGTTTCAAAGCAAAAAGTATTCCATAGTAAAATCATACATTTAATTTTTGAGTATAAATAACTATATTAACTCCTGCTTAACCCGAGGGTTGGTCACGTGGGATACAGAGTCATCCCAGGCTCACGAAATCTTTAAATTAGGGAAACTGTTTGTTTGTTATCAATGACTTTGTCAGTGTCCTCCTATATGGCAGTCTTATGGAACTAAAATGTATTTGTTATATATCTCCCACTTTTTTTGGGAATGGTAAACGTATTCTCACGTTCTTAAAGTTTATGGATCGACTGAGTTCCCCACGCGACCATTTTTGTTCCAAAATATTTTCTATGAACAGGCTACATTTTTCTCCTACGAATGACATTTGTTTGATTGCTGTGCTGTGCGACTCATTATGGTTTATAAATGTAAATAAAAAGAGCATAAAAAAGAGGAAAGGCATTTGCGATCGCTATTGGATGAAATCTTTATGAAATTTAGGAGTAAGAAACATATGTGAAAATTTAAAATTATTAATAATTTGTATTCTTAATTATTTATGAAAAGTCAAAATGCGATTATTTACTTCTCTATCAGAAACTGATTACTTAATAAAAGCTGTATTATTATCAAAATATTTGTTGATCATTAAACTATAATGATATTTACATATGAAGGCAAAGTTTCTTGGCACTTTATCAACATAAACCGTAATAAATTTATTTTGTAATTTTTTTATCTGATTTTTATATATATAATATCATTAAAAAGATATTATCTCCACCAAAGTTATATTTATTAATCTGTTGTGTAATAAATACATTTGAATTCCATGAATGCCTCTCTACAGCAGCGTTTCTCAAACTGTGGGGCGCGTCCCCCTAGGGGGCACGAACATATTGAAAATAAAAGATTTAATACATAATTTTGTCTTACTGAGTCCAAACATGAAAGATTTAATGTGTTTTATGTTAAAATTGTTATCAAAGCTTTTACAAATATCTATAATACTATCTGTAAGTACATTTTTATCTCTACTTAATCTTTTAGTTCTATACCCTGTAGTTTTTCTTTTATTAGTTATTTTATTAATCCCACTATTATAATAATAATCTGGAGAATTTTGTTTAGTTGCATTTAGAATATTTTTTCCTAGGTATGTATATAATCATAGCCATTATTTCTAAAAGAGTTTATATAAATAAATGAAGAAAATTTAATGTTCTAATGCTCGAAGTTTGAAAATATATCGTAAAATATTGTAAAAAGCCAATAATCAATCCTTATATTCATATCACGCCTTGTGGAGAAAAAGTAAACAGACTAGAAGAGTAACATAAAAAGTAAATTATAAATAAAATAATTCATTGCGAATTCACATTTTGAAAACTATTTTACTACTTTTACATCAGAACCAGCTCAAAATTACCAACATCATGGCTAAAAATTTTATATGTTAAAAAAAATGACAAATAAGAGTAAATATTTATTGCAATTAAAAAACTTATATTTACTCGAAAAATAATTAAAATGTAAAAAATAATTTTCTCTATTGTTTACTCTAAAGTTGAAAAAGAAAATATTCTCTCTCTATTACTTATTGATTAAAATATTTTTTTTTGAGTGAAATGGTTTATTAAAGTATTTTTGTAAAGTTATTGGGGCTTGTCATCACCTGTATTTTTTCATTTGTTCTTTAATTCTATTTTGCTTATTGTCTAGATATTTTGAAAGTCATACATAAAAGCTATTTCTAGCTAACGATATCTGTAAAAGTTTTCAAGTAATTTTCAAATATGATGCATAATTGAATTATATTTTTTAGTGCTAGTAGAATAAAATTAGAGTTTCTTTTTAAATTTTTAACTGTGTAAGCGATGAAAGCATGTTTGCTTAAAACTATATAATTTAAAAGTTAACGAGAAAATACCTCTTTATAACGATTATTTTTCTCTCTCGATGGATTAATATTTATCATCGTTAATGAAGTAACGAGAGTAAAAAAATAGGATTCAGTATAAAAGTTAATTTTTGTTTGCTGAAAAAAAAAGCGCTAGTTCCTTCATACCTCTTTCACACATAAATAAAAAAGAAAGAAACAGTTCTTGAGTTGATGGAAAATATTTTGCTAACAAAGCTTTCAAAATATTTATTAGAGATTATCTTGGCTCTACGTTATGTGGTTATGTTCTGATGAATTTAGTCTTAGATTGTCCTTTTTCGTCAGTGAAATTTTGATACATTAGTTGAACGTTTGGAAAATTCCCTTAATAATGAGAAAACTGTTTCTTAGAAATAAAACATTAAAAAAGTTTTTACAGTTCAAAAGAAAATTAGTGAGGTCAAGTTTTTCAAATTATCTATCTCTAAAGCAAAATAGACATCGATTCCAAATCTTCAACAAGATATCAGAACTTAAAGGAAGAGCAATATTACCAAAACTAATGCTTATTTTCTTGTGCTGCACTGGATTTATGGATAGATATCAAAATAATAAAAAACAAAAGGTTATATCCGTTTTATTTGGTATTTCAGTGCATATAGCGTTCATCGACATGTGTATAGGTCTTCATGAAGTATTTTACGATTTGACATGGTTGAAAGTTGGTATTGCCTACATTGCTAGTTACATGTCTCCAGTCATGGTATGGTATGTCGCATTGTTCAAAAGGAAACGGATTAGAGATTTGTTGCAAAATGTGAAAGAAGAAAATCCTCATTCATCTGAAAAGTTTATAAACTGTTTAGTTATTCTAAGCTGCAGCGTACCTGTGGTTCTTTCGATTCAATTGGCAGTCAAATTCTGTACAACTGAAGAATCAGCTTTTTATACGTACGGATATGATGTCGGCAATGAATGGGCGACATTCACCATCGTAAGCGTCAAAGCATTTATCTACTATATGGTATATCCAACTTATATTAATATCGTGGCACTGTTTTATGTTTCTGTATGTTTACGTTGCAAAACCCGTGTCCAGTATCTTAATAGTGAAATTACTGCATGTTTACCAGAAGATTTTACGTTGCGTTTCCAACGCAACATTCTCAGGAAAAGAGTTAAAATTCTCAAATTGCTTCTAAAGATCAAAGACACATTCTCCTTGTCACTATTCTTCATTCTAATTGCCCATACCACAATGTGCAGTAGTATAATTGGGTGGTTTCTGGTTAAACAGTGGAACGAATCGGGGTATTACTGGAAATTAGAAGCTCCGTATTTCTCATTGAGTTCTATCTTCTGTGTGATATCCGTTCTCTGGGTGGCTGGCGGTATTCCTGTCGAATTAAATACATTCAAAGAAACATTTTACCAGAAAACTCACCAAAGATTACTTTTCTTCAACATCAGAATGAACTGTTTCTAAAAACGGACCTCTGTAACGAGCCAGAGTTCGTGTTCTCTGGATGTGAAATGATTTCTTTCAGAAGAAGCACAATTTTAACTATAATTGGCACTTTGATCACTTACACTTTGCTTGTCATAGATAACAAATGAAGATAATTGGAAATCGCACATTTGTGGATTTGTTTTAAAGTTAAAAAAAAAGTTTTAGTTTAAAAGTTAAAAAAAATTTAAAGTTTTAAACACACAGACAGCATTATTCTTTAAAATTATTTTCTGAGAAACTCGATAAAAATACTAAGTATTTTAATAATAATTATTAATAATCAATCAATTATTTGATTGATTTTAAAAGTATAAATTTAGATTTAGGTATTTATGTATATATATATGCATATATAGTATTATAAAATAAAAGTGAAAAAGTACTAGAACCTACAGTGCTAAAGCAGGAAGAAATTGGAATTCACCAGACACAACAAATGTAGATACAAAAAAAGTATTTGGACTAAACTGGAGACCTATTATGATTTCTAAAGTTGTCGCTGAATTAGGCCAGCGAATTAGGGTTAGTAATGCTTTATGGATCCACCTTCCCCGACCCTATATATATATGCATATATATATAGAGAGAGACTGTTAAAATTTCAATTATTGCAGATTAATAATCTCATTGCTAAAAAATTAATTTATTATTCAAAATATTAAAACATTTTTTAGAATCAATGAACCTTGGAATTTGAAACTTTCCACAGTGAGATTTCGGAAGATGAAAAAAATGCTTTTCGCCCCATTTATGCATTTGCAAATTGTTTTCCTATGACATAATTATTTGTTTCACTTTTAAAGAGGGAAATGTATGAACAGATTCGTGATGCATTCTTGTGTAAGCTTATTTGGAATGTAATATCTTTATTGAACGTAATATCTACTAAGTATTAAAAATAATGCTTAAATTTGCTTTTAAAAATGTCTTATTCCTTACTTAGTGCTGCATTCATATATCATTACTCTTCCTAATTTGTTTTCTGCTTTGGTTTTTAATTCATTCATTCTAAAAGTGTCATTGATTTTTGTTGTTGTTTTTGCTTATAAATCATGCAAACAATTTTTCATGTAATGTAAGTAAGTCCTTTAACACTTCTAAAAATAAAATAATTTTGAGCTGTTTTCTTCAAATCAATGAATAAACGTAAACAAACTTTTAACTCTAGAGTTAAAAATCTTTGATTTCTTCTCGTTCTACAATAATAAAATATTTACCAAGATTTTCCTTTTTATCGTAATCATTACCTAAATTGTTGCTTTTTGTTTTGTTCCATTTTTATAAAGCTATTGTTTATGATAATATCGCTGCATTTTTATCCTTTTTAAATATAATTTATTGGGATTTATTACATTGCCGTGCTTTTAAGTGTTATAATCTTTATTTAAAATCGAAGTGTTTCATAGTTATATGTTAGATATTATAAATTTAATTAATTTTTTCATTTCTGATAGTGATATAATAAATCTCTCTCTCTCTGAATATATATCTAATTATTAGGAAATTGAAATTATTTTATAACTTGGAAAAAAATGCATAAAACCTATTTTTTCTAGGTTGAGTTCGATAGAGATTAATATAGCTTTAAAATATAATCCAAAATTATGAGTTTTAATATTTTGATCAATTTTTCGCTTTTTAAATGCCTTTTATCTTATAGTGCAAGATTTTGAGTAGCATTAACACTGCAAAAATAGTGTGGCTTAACTTCCAAGTAAATACGGTATATATATATATATATATATATATATATATATATATATATATATAATGTGGAAGGGTGTGTGTGGTGTATGTAGTTTAGTGTAGCAGTCAAAGAAATCCTTTTAAAACTTCTTTAGTAAAACATTAGTATTTTTTCAAGACATTACGTTATTAAAATTTGAAGTTAAGCCTTAAAGAGAGAATAAATGCATTTAAATAAAATTATGATGAATAAAAATGAAGAATAGTCTGAAGAACGTAACATTAAATATTGTTTTCAAGAGTAAATACATCTCAACTAATAACATTCATCAACTTTAAGTTTACTCAGAAAGACCAAGTTCTCTTTAAAGAGCTATCAAATATTTGTTACGAACTAATGAATCTTACTCATTATTTGTCCTAAGTGCTTACTTCTTACGTAATAAAAGTTTCAAGAGCACTTAAGGATTTATTATCTACTGGATTTAAAAGTTTAAGGGCTGTTAAATATACATTGAGATTAATTAATTATACAAACTGATTATTCTAAAATTACTAAAACAAAGTGAAATATGATTTGAAATTTTTACAAAACTTTTAATCAATTAATTTTATATGTTGCGTTCTTTATACTGTGCGTAATTACTTTTTGATAAAAACGAAGGGTGGATGGCAAACATCTTTTTAAAGTTTTTTAACATATAACTTTTCATTCTTACTTATCCAGACTACAGTAAAATAACATATAAAAATTCCTATTTCTTGCATATTTTTAAAATTAATGAAATAATTTGAAACAATATTTTCCATGCTTTACAGTCTGTGCACTCCATGCTTACTAGTTTGATTTGCAGCCATGCATTCTGATCTCAGTTCCGAAATTTCCAAATGATAAGAATTGTGCATCATTTTCAAGTAATCTAACAGTAAATACAATTTTGCATTCCTTTTTTGAGGTACTGCTGTCTCTTTTGGTACATTTTCCATTGTGTCACCTACATTTGAGCTAGGAAAGAAGTATCCCTGCTTTTTTTTTTATTCTGAATACAAAATAAGCAGATTTCAGTGAAATCGGCTTTATCTTATTTTGTCGATACTTAACCCAGTGACTAGCTATTGCAAATCTATAAAGAGCATGATAACTCTGATGGTTTACTTTTTTGTGTGGACATGAATTTTGTAGTAACTTATAACGCGATCAATGAAATCGACTTCAACCATAAACAAATAATAGTTTTCCAATATGGAAGGACGATCGATATTTAGTCACTATCATTATTGAACTACCTTTTGCTTGAATCCATGGGATTAGTTCCATATACAGATAAAATAAGCAAACCCGACTTGTTGTCAAATCCTTTTACTACACAGACTTAGCTATTTTTGCTGATTTTCATCAGCTGTGCCTTGACCCAGTGTTTTCAGTCCACTGCCGATTGAAATTAAAATTAGAATATACGCAATCCTTTAGTAATGTTCCCGTTCCTTCGTAATGAGTTTTACAACGAAGAATTAATGAGAAGAATCTGTCCATATTCAAATTAAATTACTTTCATCACTTTGTATTCCTTACACTTAGAGAAAAAACTTTTTATTCAATTCCTATTATATGTTCATATGTTATTATATATATATGTGTGTACGTATGTATGTATGTATATATGTATGTGTGTGTGCGTTTCTTGGTCTTATTCAAATTTTTCAATTCTTAATAAAATGCTTTCTATTCATGCATTCAAGTTCAAATACATTTTCTAAACTTGTAGTGGGCGACGATTGATGTTAATACACTTTTTTCAAATATTAATTCATTAATTAAGTTACAGAATGAATAAATAGTAACAAACAAAAATAATTGTCCAACGGAATATATAGAACGGAAAAGTGTTCGATGCTTCCCTGAGGTGCAATGGATAGCGCATTGGACTACTAATCCAAAAGTCGTCGGCTCGAATCCCACCTGGGATGGCCTAATTTCTGAGAATGTGATATCTTTTGCACAGTACTATTTTATTAGAATAGTTAAAATTAATTAATGAATAAATAGCAACAAACACACAAAAATAGCCCAACATCATATATAGAAAAGAAAATGGAAAAATGCAAGGAAAATCGTTTTCTATTGTGTCACTTAATATTGTGATACTGTCATATGTACATACATATTTATATTAATTGTAACTATTTAATAAAAAGTAACTAAAATAAAATTTTTCTTTTCTACCTAAGTAGGAATTGACTTAAATTTTTGTTTATACTACTTGTTTATCTGAACCTTAAGAAATCCCAATATTGCCATTTTCCTCTTGCAAAAGGAGTGATAAATTTATTATGCTCATATATAACCAAGAAAATAATTCTAATTTTATTAATAATAATCAGTTTTTGGCTAAAATATATGATTTACATATAGTTTCAAATCAAGTGATTTTGACCCAATATCTCCTAAAGACAACACCGAAATAATAGCGTTCTAAATCAGAAGTGGAAAGATTAGAGTGTAAAACGAATAATGTCATACAAATACACTATGCTTAAAGAATTCTGCAATATGTTTTATAATTTTACACTACACAAATAATTAAAAATATGAAAATTAAGAAACTAAAACTAATTAATTTTCTTTCTATTGGAAAACGCTTTTTTCATTTGTCTGTGCGAAATCTAAGATTGGAAAACTATCACTAAAATTATTTTTTCTGGACTGCTTTTTACTTAGCTCATTCTGCAAAAGAATGACAGTTTACGTTCAATATAGCCAAGTCTCTTAGAAAAATTGTTTAGTATCTCCTTCAGGCGACATCGGGAATGGGAAAGTGATGTACTAGATCTACAATTCCTAAGAGATAAGCAAATAATTTTATGTTACCTTGACCAATTAGTTTAATTATGCGGTTTAAGTATTGCACACACCAACAAATTTATATATACAGCCGAACCTCCATATTACGAACCTTTCTATTGCGAATTTTTCTATATAGCGAGCTTTTTCCTGGAAGCATAAACATTTCAAGATTTTCTTCGTAAAATAACCTCCCTATAGCGAAGGGTACTTTTTATATAACGAACTTTTTTCGTGTAATTTAATTTTTTCTCCCTATTTTTAAAGTATTTCTGGAGATTTCGAGTTATTTTCTCTTTTAACGCATTTTATGGTGTTCATAAATCTTGAACTGGTTTTATTAGGTGCCTAACTCACCACGAAGCAATAGAATTCTTGGCATTTCATCCAAAAGTGCAACCCTTCACCCCCATTGCCCAGTTCACTAGAGGCATCTTCGACATAGCCTTGCAACCTTTAGGGGAGTTGTGTCATGTCCCCGTGTGCTTGAACTAGTCTCCCATTCATTTGCAGTGTTGATCAGTCGTAATCTTGTAGCTCGAAAATGTCAAAACATAAGTACTTTTAAAACAGTATCTTGACATTCTTTTTTCTGGTTTTCCCTGCAGTTTTTCTTTCTTTTGATGGGTAAGATATATATAAAATAAATAGATTTAATTTGCGAAAAAAGTGTGAATAATTACTTTTTTCAATATAAAGTATTTATGAATTTAAAATTTGTTTTATGTGGTTTATAAAGTATATTGAAAGGTGAACCTCTATTTAATGAATTTTCCATATAACGAACTTTTTTTGGGGATTTATCGACTTCGTTAAATAGAGGTCCTACTGTATATATATATATATATATATATATATATATATATATATATATATATATATAGCCACGGTGAAACACAATGAAAGTAATATTTTATATTGATACATTAAAATCTCGTAGTTTTCATAATCATCACTTCCATGTAGAAAAGAACTTTAAATTAACGCTTGGCTTAAAATTCCATTATTTAACACGAAGGGTTTCAACAGAAACAAAATTCGAATCCTGGCTGGATGAAACATCCCTGACTATGAATTGTATTCTGACTACTAGTCTATCTCAGTTCTTATCGAAAAAGTTTTTATGTTCACAAATTTTAGAGAGTGCATATTAACGTCACATATAAAGCTACACGAAAGCTATTGGTGAGGGACCTTGTAATCGTAATTCTTCTAAATTAATTTAATGAAATTTTAATTATTTTTTTCTTTGCTCCCTAAGAATTTAGATTAAACGTCTTTTCAATAAAAAAATGAATACATAAGTTCAATTTATTTCTTACAAAAAATGATTATTAGTTAATGCTGTTTTATTATAACTATTTTTTAATATTTATAAATTATATGACATCTTAAAATTCAAAAAAAGGGAGAAAAACATTAAAAAATTAAGATTAATTGAAAAAATCAATCCAAAAAGTAGAAAAGAATCAAATTGTATATTTTAAACTTTTTTTCAGTAAGTTTAATTCTTGCAGGCATTTAACAGGCAAAAAATAAGTTACTTAAAATTGTAATATCCGAAATGATTGTTTAACCAAATATAGAATAATTTAACCTTTAAATTTCGAATTGATTTTAAGAAGAATAAAAATAACATTTTCAAAAAAACTTAATAATATTAATTTCCGAATTTTTTAAAAAAATTTGCTTTAAGTTAAATTATGTGATTTACACAAACGAGGTTTTTCTATAAATTATTTATGTAAATTACAAACATAATAAACAAAAATTTCTTCAAAAACACCAAAAAAATATGATGCATGTATTATTGAATTGAGAAATAAATATGAATATTTTAATTAAAATCAATAAAAGTTACAAGGTTTTATTATTTGTCTTATTTTTTTAAGTATTAAAATCTACTAATTCCGTTTCTAAATATTTTTTCATGAAATGTTCTAATGCAAAATACAAATTAACGAATAAAAATTAAAATTAAAAAAAGCAATAGAAATATACATATATATAAGTATATAAAATAATAAAAATAGAATCATAATAAAATAATATAATACAAATAATATAACATAAATTTAAAAAAAAATATAAACTAATAAAAATAGAATAATAATAAAATAGTGCAGTATAAATTAAAAATATATATATATATAAAATAATAAAAACAGAACAACAATAAAATAGTATAATATAAATTAAATCATATTTATTATAAAAATTTCAAAATATTTACTATATACTTAACATCATAAAAGATAGATATCTCTGAACTCTAATACAATAGTACTATCTTTTCAAAAACACATAATTGTTAAGAACATCCGCTTAATATTTTGAATTGCGGATAATTTATAGTGTTAAGTTTAGTTGTTTTTATAAATATTATATTCTATATTTCAAGAAACAAGTAACTTGACTGTTTCTTACTGTGAAATATGAAATACGAAAAGGTCTGTTTCATATGAATGTAGGGAAATTTCTTCCCTGCTGCTTGACGTGTCAGTGTTATATTTATCCCTACTTTTTCCTTTTCCATTATTCATCGTTGTCGACTTCTCCCGAAGACTACTTTTTCTAAGTAAAAGATAGTAACTTCACTTCTCGAAATCTATCTCTTCACTTCTCATCACTTCAAGTTAAAGTCGTTTTTACTTAAACTGATGAATTCCTCTTTCTCTCCTCCAATATTCTAAAAGATTTTCAGTGAGTGCAAAGTTTTGCGAATATAAGGCTAACGGAATATTTCTATAAATGAATAAATAAAAAAGTACACTTTTTAAAAATATTTACTTCTCCCTTTTCAGAATAAAGATCAAATTCTAGAGTAAGAATTTTCTTACCCATTTCTCATTTTTCTGTTTCTTTCGACAAATGACATATTCTTTTTAATTCTCAAATCGACGGTTCGTAAATATTTTAAAGTAAAAGGTATTGATAACTATAGGTAATAGAAAATGTAAGTTTCGATATATTTTTCAATTCCTACTATTAGCTCACACTCTCTAGATATTTATTTATCTTGGCGGAATTTTCAATATTTAATAAAATACATTTTAAAGCGCTTAATTGAGCTGAAATTTTATATACGTGATTATTTTGGATGACAATACCGTAATTTAATTGTAATTGTTAAAAATTAGTTGATTAATCATTCAAAGAATTACAGATACAACCACATTGGCATCATTTTTGGCGACTTGTGTCTAAACTTTAAATGGTTTTCTTCTGATATTTTAAAGATTAAATAATTAATAAAAATTAATTGATTGAAACTAATTATTCAATGAATTACAAATACACAGCCTCGTTGGCATTACTTTTGGCGACTTAGCGATCCTTTTGGCGATTTGTGTCAAAACTAGAAAAAGTTTTTTTCTCACATTTTAAAGCACTCATTTGAGCTGAAATTTTCTATACACTATTGTTTTGGGTAAAAATATGATAATTTAATTATAATTAAATAAATTTAATAGACTGAAGCTAATTATTTAAAGAATTACGTATACAGCCACTTTGGTTTCATTTTTAGCGACTTAGGTCAAAACTTTAAAAGATTTTTTTCTCACGTTTTAAAGCATTCAATTGAAGTGAAATTTTATGTACACGATTGTTTTGGAAGATAACACGATACTTTAATGATAATTAATAAAAATTAATTACCACTTAATGTTGTGATTCTGTCAAATGTATATACATATGTATATTAATTGTAACTATTTAATAAAAAGTAGCTAAGATAAAATTTTTCGTTGTTGATCTAGTTAGAAATTGACTTAAAAATTTTTTTTCTATATATTACTTGTTCAATAATATTAACTATGACCAACACATAATCATTGATTTAAACTAGATAAATTGATTCATAAAAGTTCTTGTAAAATTGAGAATTACTATTTTTGAATCATGATCTTTACATTGCATTTTTAAGATGCTGACTACCTCCGGAACCGTAATTTGGTAAAAACGAATAAATGAATGTTTTGTTTTATATTGACTGCAACTTGAATTATAATATCGGTAAAGCATTGTTTTAACAATAGTGTAACAATAATAATTTATTTAAATAAAAAATTTTGTTAAAAACGAAGAAAATAAGACATATTTTCAAAACATTTTCCAGGTATGAAAAATGTCTCATAATAACATGTTTTCTATATACAGCTAAGATTTCTCTAGAGACCCTGAAATAAGAATTTTTAAAAGCTCAGATTATTTTCAGAGTTAGGAATAATTGAAATAATAACCAGAGTTTTTTGTCAAAATTTTTCTCTGCTTTGATGTATTAAAATATAAATAAACCTTCTCCTAAATAACGTATCTAAAAAATACTAGTTCAGACAATTTATAAGAAAAAATTATATAAAGGTAAAGTATTATTATTATAGAAGCATTTTTCATAAAGAGAGAACATTTTGAAAAATATCTTATTCTTTCTTCATCTTTTGCCAAAACATTGCATTTAAATAAATTTTATATTGAACTAATATTCAGATACCTAAAAAACTTAAATCAAATTTGGCACGAAAATTTTAAAAAATTTTGCTGTGTATTATTAATGAAAAAACTGTATTTACAGGACTCGAAATTTTAGTTAAAATATTTATTTATTTATTCATGCCTACAAGGAACAATAAAATTTTAATTCTTAAGAGAAGAATGAATGCAGTTTTTAATCCAGGATTATATACAAAAATAGAAATATTCTTCTCACAACTTCAGTAAACAAAGAGTAATTTTTGCATCGCTCTAAACAATAGGATAATTGTATTAGTGGCAGGAATTGTAATGTTGAGCCAATTTCAAGTGAAACACACACACAAGTAGTAATAAATACACTTTTAAATGATAATACTTTAAAGTGAGCTCGTAACACTCAACTCTATTTGAATGTCTCCGATGACGAATCTCATGAATTATTGCATTACTATAGAAATCGTTATTTGTATATAAACGAACCAACCTTCAACAAAATATAAAATAACTATTTTTAACTATAACTTATAACTATTTTAACTATAACATAATTATTTTAACTATAACTTATAACTATTTTTAACTATAACTTTAACTTATTTCCAGACTGTAGATCTGATATTTCAAAAAAGGGATTTTTTTTTATCAAAAATCTATCTGTAACCCCTTTCCAACTTCTAGGAAGTCAATTTCCTTCAAACCCGTTCATAGTTGATCCCTACTCAACAAAAGGAGCATGCAAGTCAAATTTTAAGTATGTAAATTTAATATTTCAAAAACGGGAATGTTTACATATAATTAATTCTAACATCTCGTTAATCTTCTTGCGGGGTTATTTCCTAAATCTGTGGTTATCGGATCTCTGCTCAACAAAAGAAACATGCTATTAAAATTTCATATCTGAAGATCTAATAGTTTGAGAGATCTTGCGATGAGTGAGTGAGTCAGTCACCTCTTTCCCTCATATATACAGATCTTTGCGAGAAACTTTTAGTGCGTTTTATAACTGTACGAATCGGATCTTTATGATTTTGAACCAAAATCAAATAAAAAGAAAGCCATTACAGGTATATCATTTTTGTGCCTTTAAGACCTAAGAGTAAGGGTTTTTGTGCCTTTAAGACAATCGTGAGGGTTTGTGTGGGTTAAACACTTTTATCCCTTTAAGGTATCCGACTACGTTCGGAACCGTGATTTTAAAAAAGCGCATAAAGGGATAATTTCATGATATTTAGTGTCACTTAGAGAAGAACATATATAAAATAGTTTTAAGGACATTTTGACAAAAAAAAATTATTTAAATACAATATTTAGGCAAAAAATTGACTTAGAGTAGCCTTTTTTCAAAATGTTCTCCTTTTCTGAAAAATGCTTCTGTTATTATAATATTTTGCCTGTTTGTAGCTCAGACCCCTGTACAGAGGCTCAACTATGATTTTTGAAAAATTCACATTATTTTCAGAGTTACAACTCATTGAAATAATTATCGGCGTTTTCTAAAATTTCTCCCTCTGTTGTCGTAAAACATGGGCAACCTTCTAAGTTATATATTTCAAAATTCAATCAACCTTGTACAGATTTATTATACAGAGAATTTATTATATTAAGGTAAAATTAGAATATTTTGAAAATGGGTCTATAGATCCTTTTGTCAAATATTATTATACTTTTTTATCTCTTACTATTCTTAACAATTAAATATTTTCTAATTTATGACACAAGCATAAATTTTCCATATACCGTTTTGCAAAATCATGCTTCAACGTAGTCGGATCATCACAGAAATATTTTTACCTTTAAATATTAACATTCTTCTGGTTTATCAGCTATATTACACCAATACATTAAAATAGTAAAAATTTTTACATTCGGAAATGGAGTGTTCCCAAAAACAGCTGGTTTTAAAACATACATGTTACAATATACCTTTACCTATGGATTTCATGCATTTGCTACTCTAATACTTGAATGAATATGTATTTAAACCCTTGTAATTTCTTCATGCATAACCTTCTACCATTTTTGCTTTTAAATACATCACCATGCTAAGCTAGTATATAACGATAAATTAATTGATTGTCTAATAATGGATAAGTTGAGATAATGTTTTCAAGCTTACGTCCTTTTAACCTCTCTTAAACAAAATACTATTAGCAACTGAAATAATATATTCAACATTTTGATAATATCATTTAACATTACTTATTTTATTACATCAAATACGAAACTCCCTTAATAATAATTACTTTCAACTAACTACTAAGCAAATATATACCAAGATAATTATAGAAAACGTATTTAATCTAGAGCTCAAAATAAATGAAAAAACATCTCTTTTGTAACTATATTTCTATACAAAATTTGAGAAACAAAATAATATTAATTCTAATAACACAATATAATTTTGTTTCTCTATTCAGTGTGTGAATTACCTTTTTTTTATTTATTCAAATCAACTCCTTATTAATTTCTTTCAATCTTAAAACAAAAGCATTAAAATTTTAAACCAATCTGTTAACTAATTCTAATTACTCTGAAAAGATAGAGAATAATATTAAGTCCTTATCTATATTTCTTCAAAATAATGCAGTCCTGCATTTTAATCTTTAATAATTTTATATCCCAATTGAGACTTCAATGCTCTTCGTTACATGATATTGTTGTGTTCTTTATCTTTTTTTGAATATCCACTTAAGAGTCCCCATAATGGTATTGTTGTAATAAAGAAAAATTTTTGTACCTAGTCTCAATTTCGAAAACTTTTCTCGAAAGGCGGATAGAGTTACATATTAGATAAAACCTTCATCTTATTAGATTCTCTTTTAACTTAATGAATTCGGATAATTCCTTTAAATAATTTAATCATTACTGTTCTTAAAAATAACCGAATGAAATTGCCACATGTGGTATTTCTCATGTTCATACTAATTAAGCTCTTTTTAAAAGAGAACAGTTTATGATTTATTATTTCTAAACAACAAACTGGTGCTAGTTATCGAATAACATTTAAATTGTGTTATTTTATTGTTTAAAATGATTTCTACTTTAAGGTAACGCCGCACTCAAAATGATAAAATATTTAATTTTTAATGCATTCCAAAAGGCTAATGAGGATGAATTTAATGATGTTTTATATCAAAGGACTGTTTCGAAACGTGTTGATTATTTTTGAGCTATTAAAGACAATAACCTTTATTAATACACCGTATTTACTCGAATCTGAGCCACCCTAAATTCTCACAATGTTTTTGTGAAAACACGTTGTCATCGATTCTAAGTACCCTCAAAACCTACTCATTTTTGAGGAAAAAAATGAGCAAAAGGCTCATCAATATTCGATACTAAAGAAATTTTTAAAAAAATTAGTGATAAAAAATAAGAAGTTAATAACTAATTTATTTGACCAGAACTAAAAACTTTCAAATACGTTCATGAACATATACAGTCGGACCTCTATATAACGAAGTCGCTAAATCCTGGAAAAGAGTTAGTTATATCGAAAATTCGTCATCTTTTAATATACTTTATGAACCCCATAAAACAAATTTTAAAATTCATAAACACTCTATATTAAAAAAGTAATTATTCACACTTTTTTAAAAAGTAATATGTGCTTATTTTATATAGCTTACCCATCAAAAAAGGAAGAAAAACTGCAGGGAAAACAAGAAAAAAGAATGTCGAAGAATTAATTCACTGTATTTTAAATATTAAGAAAATAAATTTATACCAAAATTAATGAATTTTAATGACATTTTACACAATTTAAAGCACACATATAATATCAAAATACATTATTTTATAATTAGAATACGGAGACACAGGACAACGCCATTCAGTATGAAATAGGATATCGAAGATGTTTCTAGTGAACATTGCAATGGGGGGTTAAACATTGCACTACTTGGATGAAACGTTCAGAACTCTATTGCTCTCGGCGAGTGAGGATCTAACAAAACCAGTTCAAGATTTATGACCACATAAAACGTGTTAAAGAGAGAATAACTTGAAATTTTTTCAGAAATACTTTTAAAAAAGGGAGAACAAAAATTGAAAAAGTTCGTAACATAGAAAATGCACTTCGCAATAGAGGTTATTTTACGAAGAAAATCTTGAAATGTTCAAAGTTCCAGCAAAAAGTTCGCTATAAAGAAAAAAATCATGATATAGAGGTTCGTTGTATAGAGTTTCAACTGCCATTACTCTAACTGTCAGTATCATGTTTAAAAACGATTAGTCACTCTTACTGTACCAACTGACTTCGAGAAGAAAAATCTCATATTTTGAATAATAGTTTTTTATTTCTAATGGGCTGCAGATTGGTGTTTTACCATTGCAGACCTAATGCATTTCCCGGAAGCTAGTATCTCTTTTTAGTGTGGCACCATTTAGGCGGATACCAATCACAGCAGGTAATTTTGACACCCAGTTTCCTTCCAACAGGGAAGCACCTAAACTCTGAAGATGCGAACCTGTACTAGTATTTTTAATTTTGCCTACAGAGACCCAAGTCATACAGACACTCTAGGGGACTTTTACATGCCATATAACCATGACATGCTCTACTGTCATATCTACTGTCAATTTTCGACATAAAAAAAATCCACCGACTCGGACCGGATTGAACCCTCAATCTTAAGTGCAGAAGGCCATCGACAAACCAACCACGCCACCCCGCCGGCATTTTGAAATAATATAAATATATATAAATGTAAATGATTAAAATGTTGCACAAATATTACAAATATTTTATTTTATAACATCTTTGCATTTCATATTTTTTTTTAGAAAATTTTACATTCGAGAATGAAATTACATTCGGGAGCATAATTTTTTTTAGAACGAGTTTATATTCAAGACGCTGCTAGACAATTTTTTATTTGTATCGGAAAAAGTTTTAAGAATTCAAATATAGTTTATCGTATAGCTTATTTTCAATAAAGTCCTGAAGGATTATTTACAAATTTCAAATTATCTCTTTGGAAATTTATAGTCTCTCCTTCTGTTTCTCTTAGATATTAATATATTTAACCATAAATAGTTTTTTAAACATTTTATGTCTAGATATAGGTAATTTTAATTATCACTTGCACAATATTTTGTATATATTTGATAATTTTGTTTCAAATTTAAATGAATTTAATATCATTTTTTATAGAATATTATAATCTTAGTTTTAAAATAGTTAGTCAAATATATTCAATAAGAGAAAATATACCAGTGAGCTCTACTTATTTTTAAACATACCTATACTTATTCAGAAATAACTTTAACGAAGTGGTTATGTTACATTAAAAAGAAAACGTTGTTTAAGCAATGATTATAGTGCGCATAATATTATGTGACAATTTTTCTATTCAGCAGTATTACACAATAAACAATAATTTCAATAGAATTACTATATTATTCAAAAGTAATTACGTCTTATAATCACTGTTAGACTTCAACTTATATAAAGCGAATACTTGTAAGGACTTTTTTTTTAAATAGCAATTTTGACTAAAAAGTTATTTTTACCAAATTAATTTTAGTTTGCTTTCAGAAAGTACTGAAAATATATTGAACAAACAACACAAAAATAACATGTAGCAATATTACAAGGAGAGATTATGTAAACACAAATAACACATTCAAATACTAAACTACTTACAAAGTAATCAAAAACTGTGGTAAATTTCAAAATTTCTCCTTTTTTTAAAAAAAGAAAATCGATTTCGCTCAAATAAAGATTTTTTAAAAAATTTTCTAATGCGTAGCGATCTCTTCAGGGACATATATTTGTGTGATGATGTTTATAACAGCAATACTTCATTATTACTTTTTAACCACCAGGATTCCATTGTTTCAGCTACTAATAAATTGAAAGTGGCCACTTTTAAAATTCTTTCTTCTATACACCGATGTGTTATACTAAACACGTAATCAGAAATTCAATAAAGAACTGAAATATATATTCTTATTACTAAAAATTCTACTATTGTTTTGAGGCTGTAGAGTTTATCACAAGAATTCTTCCTTTGTCATTTAACTTTCTTTTCAGTATACTTTTTAATCAAATGGGATTATTGCAAAGTAAAATTTTATTTAAGACAGTAGATTCGAGGAAAATTATTTGAAAAGGTTACCAATATAAAATCCTACAACAAAATCATAGCATGTTGCTAAATGTAATCAAAGCATTAAAACAAGTAACATAACAAAAAAAATTTGAGTCAATTCCTACTTAGGCCAACAAAGAAAAACTTTATTTTAGTTACTTTTATTAAATAGTTACAATTAATATAAGTATGTATATACATATAACAGAAACGCAATATTAAGTAACAAAATAGAAAGCGATTTTCCTTTCGCATTTCCATTTTCCTTTCTATATATGGTGGTGGACTACTTTTTGTCTCTGTTTGTTACTATTTATTCATCAATTAAATTTAATTATTCTAATAAAATGGTATAGGAAAAATAAATCACATTCTCAGAAATTAGGCCATCTCAGTCGGGAATCGAACCCACCACGACCTTTGGATTAGAAGTCCAACTAGTTTAATATAATTAATGAATTAATATTTGAAAAAACTGTATAAATATCAAGTGTCAACCGCTACAAGTTTAAAAAATGTATTTGAACTTGAATGAGAATGAATAGAAAATATTTTATTAACGATTGAAAATTTAAACAAATTACATATATATATATACATGGAAAGAATTAACTATTAGTAGGAAATGAAAAAGATATCCGATCCTTTGGTATATGAAATGTATATTTTGTTAAAATATGAATTTCCTCTTAAAGATTTTGTTTTAAAAAATTTAGTCCATTATATACATTCATATAGGCATTCACACACACGCAAATACACCCGGACTTTGGAAATTTTTTTTTTTTTAATTTGTATGCTTTAATAAAATGTTGTGTTTAAAAAAAATGCGCAAAGTTGTATCTATAATTTTAAATAGATATACATTGTATTTCAAAATGTATTCCCTTTGTAGCAAAAACTTATTCGAAATATTTTGCATGGAACTTCTTAATGAATGTATGATATAAACTAGATTATATTTTCAAAAATATTTGTTTTGAAAATCAAATTATTCTATATATTTCATACTAAATTACGAAATATACCTGAATATTTAAAACACAACAATTTTAAAATACAAAGTCTTTTGATGATATTTCTAACAAATTCTATCGAAATGTATTACAATGTTTAGAATAGCCCCCACCCCACGAAAGAATAACTTTTAAACTTGAAATGTAGAATATATAAAATGGATTTCCAACAGAGTAACATTTAGAATTTTCCTCTTCTCAAACATGTGTCGAATTCCTAGTCAGTTTATAAAATGTCCGAAGTTCTTTTTTTACACTTCTGCTTAAAGCATCAATAAACGATTTCTTTTTTTGCGTGTCGCTGTGCGCCGGAAAGATGAATTCCCTTGAGTCAACGTTGTCCAAAGATTCCCAAAATCTTTTTCCTTTTTATTCTGATGTTCCTCGAAAGAAAAAGAAAAGACTTTCCAGAAGCAAAAGAAGAAGTCTTCCATTTATGCAACCAGTGATTCTGTCCCAAGAACTATAAACATGCCATGAACATCATGTCCCGTTTACATAACAAAAAAATATTTCCTGCTACTACAGCTATGCATTTTCCATGCGATAGATGGCTGCCAATCTTGACTTTATGTCTCCTAGCTTTCTCCAGATAGCAAGAAAGCCTAGTTTGGGAATGGGGATGGCTTACGGAATACGTAATTGTTTTGTTATGCTAACACTAGAAAGGAAGTGAGTATTATTACTCAGAATTTCCTACATTATAGGGAAAAAATACTTCTCCCTTTTTTATAGCTTTGTGTGTGGAAATCGAAAGAAAGAATTAAAAAAGAAAGTAATATAACAAAAAATAAGTCAATTCTTACTGAGGTCAACAAAGAAAAATTGTATTTTAGTTATTTTTTATTAAGGTATCGACTACTTTCGGTACCGTGAATTTAAAAAAGAGCATAAATGGATAATTTTCATGATATTTAGTGTCACTTAGACACTAAATATCATGAAAAATAGACTACATTAGAATACATGTATAAAATTGTTTTAAGGATATTTTGACAAAAAACAATTATTTAAATTCAATATTTCGGCAAAAATTTAACTTAGAATAACCTTTTTTCAAAATGTTCTCGTTTTGTAAAAATGCTTCTGTTATTATAAAATTTTCCTATATATAGCTTCATACCTCTGTAGAGAGGCTCAACTATGAGTTTTGAAAAATTCACATTAATTTTTAGAGTTATAACCTATTTGAAATAATTATCGGCGTTTTTTTCTGAAATTTCTCCCCTCTGTATTAATAAAACATGGATAAACCCACTTCTAAGCTATATATTTCAAAAATTCTAGTTGAGCCTCTGTATATAGGTCTGAGCTATATACGGACAATTAAATAGAAGCATTTTTCACAAAAGGGGAATATTTTGAAAATTAGTCATTCTATGTTCATTTTTTGTCAAAATATTGTACTAAATAATTTTTTATTGTAATGCTATTCTTAAAAAATTTATATACATTTTGTAATCGAAGTGACACTAAATATCATAAATATTATCCATTTATACGCTTTTGCAAAATCACGGTTCCAAACGTAGTCGGATACCTTAAATAATTGCAGTTAATATAAATATGTTTATACGTATGACAGAAACATATTATTAAGTTACAGTGAATTTTTATTAATTATATTAGAGAGTATGGCACTGTCATCCAAAGCAATCGTGTATATAAAATTTCAGTTGAACTGAATGCTTAAAACATGAGGAAAATGAAATCTTTTAAAGTTTGACCCAAGTCGCTAAAAATGTAGCCAACGTGTCTGTATCTGTAATTCTTTAAATATAATTAGTTTCAGTCAATTTGTTTTCATTAATTTTTAATTAAATTATCGTATTTTTACCCAAAACATAAGTGTACAGAAAATTTCAGCTCAAATTAGCTCTTAAAAATATCAGAAGAAAAACATTTAAAGCTTTAGACACAAGTCGCTAAAAATGATGCCAATGTGGTTGTATCTGTAATTCTTTGCATGATTAATCAACTAATTTTTAACAATTATAATTAGATTACCGTATTGTCATCCAAAATAATCGTGTATATAAAATTCCAGCTCAATTGCGCACTTTAAAATTTATTTTATTAAGGATTGAAAATTTGAACAAGATATAGCGAGATTGTGAACTAATAGTATGAATTGAAAAAATACACAAAAGTTCAGGAATAATTTTGTGTTATGAAAAATCATTTGTCACATAAAGCTAAATAAAAATGAAAAAATATCTTCATAAATTATATTGCAACTGGAAATGTGTTGAGTTTTTCTAATCTATTTGTTTAATTCAAAATAAATGCTTCCAGAATATGGATTTCAATGACAAATTTAGAGTTAATTTGATATATTTATCCAAGCTGTAAACATACTTAATTATTTAGAATTTTTAAACAGGATAAAAGAAAATAAATTAAAGCAAATAATAATAAAAATTTAATAAACACTGGTAAGAAAAAGAAAGCCAAACTAAGGAGTAACCAGAAATAGACGAAATAAATGCATAGAAACAGAAATGGCAAAATTTAAAGACATTGAATGTTTTTTAGGAATTATAAGTACATATTGTGACCAAATCAACATAATGTGTGCTATTGGTGACAGATGTCGACCTTGTTTGTACCTTGGTCCAGAGATGAGGACTATACCTCACGCCAGCGTTTCTCAAACTGTGGGGGCCGTGACAACTCTAAGAGGGGGACGCGAGCATATTGGAAAGTCGAAAAAAATTTTTTATTTAATTAAATTTGTTTGTTAACTTTCAGTAAATTAATAAATACATTCTGACATAATAAAAAATAAAATACACATTTACACTTATATATTACACTTATAAATGTATCAGTGCTACACACACAATGTATTTTATAATTAATTCAAAGTTAAGAACAAGTTTAATAATTACCAGTAACCCCATAGGCTTGTCATATATAAAATTATATGTAAAGATTAACACTGATCTTGACAATTTTTTTTTGGTACTGTTTATAATTAATCCCTTAACTACCGATTAAAAGTTACGCTATTTGCTTCCCAATGCCAACCGTTTTCCACGTAAGCGCGCGTATGCGATGTATTTGGGGATAAGGAATAAAAGCAAATAATCCGAAATAAGTACATATTTCCAAACACTGTCAAGGTCCTTTTTTTGCATTCTAAGGCCTTTGGAATAATTTTAAGGATAGCAGCGCACAGAAAAGATAGTACTTTGGAAAGACATATATATACGACCGGGGAAATTAATGCTTTCGCTGAGCGAGAAGTTGCTATACGCCAGTAGTACTTAAGAGGTTAAAGTCGAATTGGAGCTTTATCGTCAAAGTATAGTGTTATTGAATTTAATACATTGTTCTTGTATGAGGGGGGCACGACGAAAATTATGATTGAATTTTGGGTCGCGAATATTGAAAATTTAAGCACTGCCTCAGGCGCATTAGTCCCATCCACACAGCGGGTTTTCAATAACACCAGGACTTGAACCCGTGTCACGCCGCTCACGTGTTTGGGACCATAGCCAATAGGCTACCACGGCTACCTAATCAACTGAAATGTAGCCAGCTAATTACGCATGGACATGTCACTAAGCGGATTGGCATTGATTCATAAAACTGTCTGATAAATTCTTACATTTCTTATCAAACTTTTGTCAATCATTAAATTATATTGATTTGGTATAAATATTGTCAGAAGCATTAACTCCTTAGGCATCAAACGTACCCGATTGCGGAAATATTTGTCGATTTTACACGTATTCAAATAAAAATTAAAAATGTTTGTTCTAAATAGTAGGTTGCTTTAGAAGTCTTCAGATAAATCTTCACTAGTCATCGGGACTCACAACAATGAAAGTAATCATACTTCAGTTAACAAGAATCCTAGTCGAAGAAAATGACAAAAGTTTAAGTAGCGCCGGATAACAATGCGAGGCTACATAGAGATCATCGGTCGAAGAATTTCTGAAAGTTAGAATATTCGCCGGATGTATTGGCCATTAAGATTTCCAGACCTCATATTTATACAGAATGTCTGGACACTCTGGGGAGGACAACTGTAGTTCCCATTTTCCCTCCGAATACCATTCAATGCAGAAACTGGAGTTGCTGAATGGGTGGGATTAATTACCATAGACATTCATAAATTCCCTTATTTTTGGTATAAAATTACGGTGCGAAGCCTATATATGTGGAAGATGGAACCATACCTCCTGTTAATCAATTTGTTTTTGTTCTGTTCTGAAATTGCTGTTTTATACCTTGTGACGAAGCTTCAACGCGTTTTTCCTATAAATTCTATTAGGGAATCTTTTGGAGCCAGCCATTGAGTTTAATTCACAACCAATTCCCTCAAGAAGATACTGTGATATTCAGATTAGTTAGTAGGTATATAGGGAAGGTTTTGTAATCGCGAAGAGGAAGGAGAAGAAAGGAACCTGGGCTGCTGAACGCCGTGAGCTGATGGAAAGACATTAAACTTAGAAGCGTAATTATAGAACGGGCTTCAGCAAGTTAAAGAAATTAAGCAAGATAAAGATTCATAGGATAATTTTGCTTAAAGATAAGTGGTTAGAATTCCATGCGCCTATTTACTTAGAATTTAGGGATTCGTTATATCACTCCTGATTGTGTTGTTAATATATTTAGACAATAATAAATTGGATTTATTATGGTTAACTTGGCAGATCAATCATTTCCTCCCATAAATCTAGGTCGCGTAGATGAAGAGATGGTACCCCCAGGCAGGGGGTATTACAACCTTCCGACTTCGATGAGTGCTACACACGATCTTGCAAATGTTTTTTAAAGTGTTGAATAGTTCTTTTTGCCTTATTTCAACCCTATGTATATACCAAATTTCGTTATAATCTGTCCAATAGTTCTAGAGATAATCAACCAAATTAGAAAATCGACTAAAAAAATCTCTTAATTTTGTACACCAATGTAGTAACTCAAGTTTCTTTTTTATCTTCGATAACATTTAAATTAATGAAGCATAAATGTATAGCGTTACGTTAAAAACACTCATAAATAATAAAAGAGATTTAAGAATTAATATTTCCTTATAAAAAAGAAGTTGGAACATTTTTTATTACATACTTTAAGTTAGATGTTGCGACTGTAAATAGAAATAAGAAAAATATGAATACCTAACTCAAGTCATACAAAATTAATATCTTACAAAATTAATATGTCATTTTTTAAATAAATGATTAAAAATGGAAATGGAAATAAAGTAATCTTATAAATACTTTTCATGAAATTTCTATGAAGAAGAATAGCAAAAGGCACTTATAGTAATTAGTCACTTAACATAATACAGTAATTGGACAATAATTAATTGTAAGATGAAAAGCTCTTAACAAATGAAAAAAAAATATGACATCATTTAAATATACTGTTACAGGTAAGTTCACAGAAACTGAAGGAAAAATTATGTCCATTTAAATTAAAACAAAAAAGTTCTTATAACAATATTAGCAATTCTAATTACATAAATTGAATTGTATTGAGAGAAAAAAGAAATTTAGTTCTGTAGAAGTAATGCATATAAAAATTTTGCCACCAAAGTAGCTCTTTTGAATATAAAATAAAGATGTTCTGATTATGGAACAGATATTTGTTCATAGAACTCAGATGGCTATTCTGTATGCTTAAATCAAATGATTTATTTCAAATCAAAGAAACTTTTATTAAACTTTGCAAAAAAAAGAGGGCATTTCTTCGTTAACACATGACGTCAATTGAGCACGTTATAGAATGGATGAGTGATGCGTATCAGCTGCGTGATGTCCACCGAAGTTAAGCAGCCTGAAGTCGAGCAACTAAGTTCGTTTGTATTGTCGCGATGTCTTGATACACAATTTCTTGAGAATACCGTATAAGAAAAATATCAATGGTATGACATCTGGTATTCGTAGTTTCCAATCCTGCAGCCCTGATATGCCACATACAGACAATCACTTACAGGAGCACAGAAATACACCAGAACCCCATCATGAACCCTCATACATCATCATTCATTCATCACCCTGCATTTTTATTTACCATATTTTTCTAGCAAACTATGGTTCTTTCAGTTACAGTTCTTCGAGTATTTTTTATGTATTCACAAAAAGGAATCTGGCTGTTTAGAGTTAGGGCACTGTTTTTGTTACACCCTGCATATACTGAAATTTCATCTTTCCTTAACATTTTTACATGCAACTCTATGCATTAATCATTACTTGTTTTTGAAACATATTTACCGTAAAATCCACTGTATAACGCGCACCGCCATGTAACGCTCACCCATACTTTGAACTTGTATTTTTTATTTTTGGTATATTCGCAGTATAACGCGCGCCTCCAATTTTACGAAGAAACCTGAAATATGTATGTGAAATGGTCTTACGTTTTTAAGTCAATTATTCGAGGTTTGTTTCAGGCTTTAGAAAAATTAGTATACTTCCAGAACTACGGACCTTTAAGGTATCCGACTATGTTCGGAATCGTGATTTTAAAAAAGCGCATGAATGAATAATTTTCATGATATTTAGTGTCACTTAGATTAGAATACATGTATAAAATTGTTTTAAGAACATTTTGGACATTTTTTTTATTTATTTAAATACAATATTTTGGCAAAAAGTTAACTTAGAATAACCTTTTTCCAAAATGTTCTTCTTTTGTGAAACATGCTTCTATTATAATAATATTTTGACTGTATATAGCTCAGACCTCTGTACAGAGGTTCAACTATGATTTTTGAAAAATTCACATTATTATCAGAGTTACAACCCATTGAAAAAATTATCGGCGTTTTTTTCTTAAAATATCTCCCCTCTGTTGTGTCGTAAAACATGGATAAACCCACTTCTAAGTTATATATTTCAAAAATTCTTGTTGAGCCTCTGTACAGAGGTCTGAGCTATATACAGAAGAAATATTATTATATTAGAAGCATTTTTCACAAAAGGAGAATATTTTAAAAAGGGGTCATTCTATGTTCATTTTTGTCAAAATATTGTAAAATAATTTTTTATTTTAATACTATTCTTAAAACAATTTTATATACATTTTCTAATCTAAGTGACACTAAATATTATAAATATTATCCATTTATACGCTTTTGCAAAATCACGGTTCCGAACGTAGTCGGATACCTTAAGTTCATAAAGAATACCATTTCATTAAATAAATAATATTTCGATATATGTAGATATCTATATAAGAATCTATATTTTTATATTTTTAAAGTACTCGTTTCTATACCCGGGTGTATAACGTGCACCTGTAAATTTCGATCTTATTTTTAGTGTTAAAAGTACTCGTTATGCGCCGGATTTTACAGTATATGTGGAATGCCAGTAACAAATCATCTTCATGATGTAATGCGGAATTTTGATAAATAATTTAACATTTGCAGTGCCAAATATGTACAATGAATCGATAAATAAATCGATTTTCAGTTTCAAATTGTTTAAATATGAGAAAAAAAGGTAACTACATATCAATTTTCTTCAGCTGCTAGTGAAACTTTAGGTGTGAAATAATTTGAAAATGCTTTTAAATTGTTATTCCTTTCGACAATAAAACAGCCTATAAAACGAACTCATAGACTATTTATTACGAAAACAATATTATACTCATCTATTGTAGAGGCGCCAGAATGCCAACGAAACCTCATAAAAATCGTTTTATGCTTCATAAACAGACTTTTATTGCATGATCTACGATTTTTAAAACGGCGAATGATATTTTATTTATATTTATTCCCTACCATATAAATTGATTCAAGCTACATTAATGGGCAATTCCAGCGAAGTTAAGAGATGCTAGAATTACTTCAAGATGGAATTTTTATTTTTCGTAGCTTATAAACTTCCGTAGCTGCAAGAAAATATTAGTTTAATGAGAGGTCGAAACTAAATCAGCTTTTTGGCTAAATAGAGTCAATTACATTGAATATTCTCTTAGGCAGGATATTGATGATATTAATATATTTAGGAATTTTTAACGTAACGTAATTGAAAATTGATGAGTGCAAACACATTTTTTTCGACATACTCGAAACATTCTTCCTTCTGTTTATTATTGCATTTTAATAAATTTATTTATTGAAACTGCATGAAATAAATCTATGTAGAATATAGACATTAATGACATTGAAGAAAAATAATTAAATGTTGAAAAATGAAAATAGAAATAGAAACGAAAAACAGAACATTTTAAAAAAGACACAAAAAATTCAAATAATTACCATAAAATTCAATTCGTACACTGCTGTTTGTAAAAATTCAACACCATGAAGGAATCATCAGAATTAAATGAACTTCGCTGCAAATATCAATTATGGGATGTTACGTAAAATAGTAAAGTTTCAGAGCCACCTCGCATACGTGGCTTGCACCGCGCCCTCTGAACTGATACTAAAAGCGTATAATTAGAGGGTTGTAGCGGAACGTTGAAAATAATTAATGATTATTTGCTAGTGGCGTACGTTTAGTGAGACTTAAGTATGACGCCACGACGACATAAGGAGGAATTCCAACAAATTACGGAGTTTGAACGGGGGAGGATTATCGGTCTTCGAGAATGACGATTTTTCTATCGCTTAATAGGAGCTCGTGTGCAGCGAAACAGTTCCACAGTGATGCGTGTTTGGAAGCAGAGGACCGACGAGCTCCTAACAACTCGAAAAACTGGCAATGGACAACGAAAGGTGACGTCAGCGCTCTAGCTGACATGGCGGTGAATGACTATACAGCTTCCTCCAGGCAGTTGTCAGAACGTTGGCCTACTGCTACTGGTGTACTAGTTTCAGCTTCGTCAATTCCTCAACGTCTGCTTTACCGTGAATTGCGTGCAAGATTGTTTTTATACAGGATCCCCCTCACGGCAAACCATCTACGGTTGCATCTGCAATGGGTTCATTAACACAGAGTCTGGCAAGTTGATTGGTACTAAGTTGTCTTTTCAGATGAATCACACTTTGATTTGTGGGACCTTGATGGCAGCATTCGTATTAGACGCTATGCTGGTGAACGCTGCCTTCCAGAGTGCGTTACCGAACGACATAGTGGCCTAACACCCAAACTTATGGTTTGAGGTGCGATTTTGTATCAAGGACGATCCAATTTGCAACGAATTGAGGGTACTCTTAATAGCAACAGGTACGTTCGTGCAGTGCTACAGCCCGAAGTCATTACTGTCCTTCATGGCTTCCCTGAAGCTATCTTTCAGCAGGATAATGCACGCCCACATGTTGCAAAGACTGTTCAAGACTTCTGTTCAGCCCAACACATGCAACTTCTTCCTTGGCCTGCTTATTCGCCGGATATGTCACCTATTGAGCACGTGTGGGATTTGGTTGGTTGGCGTCTCGTTCGTGATCCGCATGCAAGCAATATGGAATTCTCTTGCACAAGCAGACATTAAAAATCTGTCTGACTCCAGGACACGTCGTATAGCAGCCCTTTTTGAAGCGCTTGATAGCTACACCAATTACTGATTTCGGACGCTTAATATTGTTTTTTTTTCTTTGAAAATTTCGTCATTTCTTTGTAGTAATACAAGCCGTTTGTGCATTAAATTTTATTTAGTTCTGATGATTCCTTCATGGTGCTGCATTTTTTACAAACAGCTGTTTAATTCAAATAATTACCGGCTTATCACTTGCAATTTAAACACAAAAAAAGGACATCAAAACTTAGGGTACGCTTTAAACGTCGGGTACAAAATTAATAGCTTCAGAATAAAGAGAGACGAGTATTTAAAAAAATTAGACTTCTACATGTATCGGAATACGCTGTTTATTTAAAAGAAATGGCATACATAATGAACTTAAAGGTTTGTAGTTCTTGAAGTATACAATTTTTTTAAAATCCTGGGATAATACCTCGAATAAACGTTTTCGAAACATAAGAACATCCCACAGATACATTTCTGGTTCCTTCGTAAAAGAGGGGGTTGCGCGCCAACGAATATACCTAAAAATAAAATAAATAAATAAATAAAACACTCAGCCTGAAATACGGCGGATTTTACGATAAATAAATGCTTCTACAAAATTGCATAGAATTTCAAATAATTGAATGAGTTGCGAGTACAAAAAAGATGTCTAAAGCATAATCCATGTTACACTAAGCATGGAATTGCAAAAGGAATTATTCATGTAATTCATATGATAAAAATGATCGTGCGTTTTTATAACCAAATTTAATGAATTTTCCTCAAATAATATGATCAATAAAAAGAGATTTTATCACATTAAAGTTCTTTTTCTATGATCTTTAAAATAAATTCTGGAATAATTTCTTAGGAGGGATAAATATATAGAAATATAATAAGACAAAAAACTATACCATAAAATTTTAATTTGAGTGAAATTAGAGCAGATCCAGTAACACAAAGGTGGGGGGAGGAGGTTTTGGGTACGGTTACAAGCCTGAATTTTTTTCGATTGATTATAATACTATGCATATAGTACTTAAAAATTACTTGTTATTAAAATTAATTTTATCAATCAATGCCTACAGTTATTCATTCAATAATTAACTTTTAAATTTTTTTTGTTCCCGAAAATCAAAAGAATATGCTTGCCTGTGCATTGGAGCATGATTCGAGAATAGTGGACCCTGGACCCTCCAACCTTTAAAAGATTCCTGTGTGCGCTATTGGAGCAGAGTAAAGATGTTTTTATCATTTCATTGGAATTGACTAAAACTCGCTAAAAAGTTCATTTATGCTGTTGAAAAAATATCATTTTTTTACACCAATCGTATAATATAAGTTTACATAAGTCATTCTACATTAAGAGTACAGTGCGCCAACTCAGATGGAATCGTCATCTAATCAAGGCATGACATTGTGAACTCTTGGACTAAGAGCATTTCTGTAATTGACTGTAGATGCTAATTCAAATGAAAAAAATATATATCTTAACACCAAGTAAGACACCGTCGACTCTGCACATTAAAAACTACGCAACAAAATTGGATTTCGAATTTCTTACTATAATTTCCTTGTAGTTAAGGCAGTGCGCTTCTCAAATTTTCAGTATTTGCGAACCAATATTCAACCATAATTTTCACCCCCTCCATACAAATGAAAATGTGTTGAATTTAAACAAAGTACCTTTTGGCACTGAAGCTTGCTGCCGGGCACCTGTAAGCTATAAAGCTCCATTCAAAGACATTACGACATATACTGGAACGTGCTTAAAATCATAAAACTTTAAGGCATTTGAAAATCTTATTTTTTCCCCTTTTTACTCACGTAAAAATACTTTTATAAAAAAATAGACATATATAAAGAGAACATATTTTTGTTTATTTCAAATGGGAGAAAAATGATAATGGTTTGCATACATCAAATACAGTATTATTTTAAAATCTGCAAGAAGAGTGATCTTTTGTTTACATTTTTATCAGTTTTGTTTTTCATATTTTAAAGCTATTTTATAAAGTACTGCACATATTTATATTCAGAAAAAATTGCACTACGTATGAAAACCAAAATTGAAAAATATTTTTAAAGCCATATGATCATTCCGGTACCCTACATTTCCAATAACTATTATTCTAAATTTATTTAAGGTATCCGACTACGTTCAGAACCATGATTTTGCAAAAGCGCATAAATGGATAATTTTCATGATATTTAGTGTCAATTAGAATAGAATACATGTATAAAATTGTTTTAAGGACATTTTTGACAAAACAAAATATTTAAATAAAAAATATTTTGGCAAAAACGATAACTTAGATTAATCTTTTTCAAAATGTTTTCCTTTTGTGAAAATAAGCTTCTATTATAATAAATATTTTGCCTGTAGCCACATATGGCTCAGACCTATGTACAGAAACGAACTAGAATTTTTTGAAATATAACTTAGAGGTGGATTTATCCATATTTTACGACAACAGAGGAGAGTAATTTTTAAGAAAAAGGCACTTGTAATTATTTGGATTTGGGTAACTCTGAGAAAATAATGTGAATTTTTTCAAACATTCTAATTGAGCCTCTGTGTACGAAGACATCTGAGCTATATACAGCAGGCTTTAAATATTCAACCATAACTCAGAAAGTATTTTACAAAAGGAAAACATTTTGAAAAAAAAGTTTCTAAGTTAATTTTTGTAAAATATTTTATTAAGTACGTCAAAAATGTCCTTATACATATTCGTCTGAAATGACACTAAATAACATGAAAAACCCTTCATTTATGCGCTTCTTCATCATGGTTTGAGGCTACATGATCGGGTCTATAAAACTTAATTAATTGAAAACCATTTTTTAAGTTACAATATTTTAAGTAATAAAAAATATAAATAAAATTGTAATATCCTAGTTTATGTATCTTTGAACTAATTTCTAAGAACATTTAGGACTTATACTGAGAAGTGTTAGGAAGTTACAATTAAGAACCCAATCTTTACTTTATTTCAGCAAACTTATTTTCATTTACCAAAGTTAACAGCATTTAAAAATATGTATATAACTCTTGGGTATAAACATAGGATTATTAAATGTAATTTGAGAAATAAAAATTCAAATTAAAAAAAATAAATAATTAGTAAATGAATGCTTATATATATATATAATTTCGTATCTACTCCTGAAGCAGAGCTAAAGTTAATTATATCCCATTTCTCTTGTGACCTCAACTCATAAATTTTTCAATATCTATCTCTAATGTAAAGTAGTTATCTCTCTCGAATGCCTAGAGAGAAAGTTATAAAGATAAATTAGAATACATTTCTTTTAAATAAGTTTTTACGTATCCGTAAGTTTATCGGGAAAAAGAACGTTTAAACACTGAGAAATAGGGTCTACAGACCATAATAAGATCATTCCAAATGCCATAATGATAGCAAGATCGAGACTGGTCTGCATATATATCTATATATACATACTTATAAAATGAACTATAACTTAATCAGGATGAATTGTTTAAATAATTCTTTATTTTAATACTTTTTAAGAAAAAAAATTAAGTGTTACTTTCGTGCTCTAAATTTCATTCGATATCTTTTCGTTTTGCTGAATTCTGTTCATAAATGTCTTTTTCATTAGGTTATATACAGTAATCTGGATACCAATAACTGACATGGAATTCTAAATTTTCGTTTTATAAAAAATCGCAGTCTTATCTCTGAACCATAGCTAAAACCCCACCCATAGACGGTTAAAAGTTTTTGTTAAAGGAATTTATTGAATAAAATGAGACTTTCTTCAAGGGTAAGCATGTCTAACTGATAAATGAAATAGATATTCAAGAATGCATAACGCAATGTTGTCTAGACGCTGTTTTTTTCCTCAATCTCACTCTTCACTGCAACCAACTCCACCCACCTCAGAAGACTTCAAGGACATTTTACTTCATTTTTCTGGAACGAATCGTTTTTTTTTTTTTTTTTTTTTTTTTTGCATTTCATTCACACGTCCGAGACATTTATTAGCGTATGAAGAGTCAACAAATGTTATTTCTCAGATTCACACCGACTATTTAACAGTCTGGTTGTTGTAGAGTCAGAAATCTTTCCAAAAAACATGGATAGAAAGTTCTTTGCTAGCTTTTTGCTATTGTTCACCGTTGCTGTAGTTACCACTGCTCCTGCTATAGACAAACGTCTTGGAAAACAAGATAATACTTTGAAATCTTTAGACCTTTCAACTTTGGATTCGAGTTTGGTGACGGCCAAGGCATGGTTCAGCACAGACGAGAATTTTCAAATAACAATGGAGAAGGTCAAAGGTAGCTATGGTTACACTGATCCAAATGGTTTGTACAGACAGGTTGAATATACAGCTGGAGAGGAATGGTTATAAAGCTGTCATCAAAAGCAATGAGCCAGGTTTAACCAACCAGAGCGCCGCCGATGCAACTTTTTTTGTAGAACCTCCCCCTCCCGGAGTCATTTTACGACAGATTGTGCCAGTTCTTTCTGAAGAGACTATAGTTACTGAAATGTAGAACACCAATGTTGAATAAGTAAGATAATATATATCTTAAAATAAGCTAATAAATGAATTGATTGAATAAGAATTGGTTATTCTATTTTGCGAAATGCAAGAATCTCAAAATGTTATTGGGAGTAATTTTTTTTTGTTACTATACGCGTCTTTCAGACACATGTGTAAATATTTATATTAAAAGTGTGTTTACAATAGCAGGTTTATTTTATGTATGTATATGTTTGAGCTTTCTTGGTAACTATATAATGTTTTTATGGGCCTCTTTCAGAGACAAATGTGTAAATATTTATGTTTACAAATGGAGGCTTTTTCAATGTACATATGGAAATAATGTTTTATAATAATAATCTCTGCGTAAAAAATAACGTAAATATATATCAGAAAGATTAAACTATCAACACAACTTTTATTAGATTTAAAACATGCTTCTCTTTCCTGATTCCTTCGAGGAAATAAATACGCAAACATTTTACAGAAATGTCTGTGATTTAAAATATATAAACACTATTTGAGAAATGCCTAATTTCTGGTTTCTCTATAGAATAATTGTTATGAAAGGAATGGCAAATAGAATACTTGATTAAATGCTTAAAATATTAACCTGCGTCTAAACTAATTCATATGCAAACACTTAATATATTGTATGATCAATTTATAATCATGGTAAGCTATTAGAGTTAATTAAATGGAAAACTTTGCGATTAAATCCTACTAAGCGTCATAAACAGATGTTATTATTTGATTTATTAATTCAAGTTATCCATTAAATAAACTTCAAAAGACAAGGTAATTAATCTTCGAATTGATGAATTATTATAATTTTAAACATATTTGTCTAATAACCTTAATTAAAATTGCGTTGTATATGTGTATGAGTATTTATTTTCATAAAAGGAAGAATTTTATAAAGTTACAGAAATTTTATTTAAAAAATACTTTATATTTTTCTTGTATATTTCCTTCAAAATTAAATGTAAAACTTCTATATCCAAAATAAGTAGAAAAATATTCAAAGCAATATAAAATTTAAAGAATAATTGAAACAATCATCAATTTAGAAATTCTCTATCATGTACACACGAATTAACTTCCTAGAATTACAATTTTACAAGTGTACTTAATTATAATTATTCTTTTTAGTAAAATTAATTGTTTAACTTATTGCTGTACTACAATTCGTCTTGAATTATTATAACTTGGAATCTGTATCTGAATTTTAAATCTGGGAATAACCGGCTTACTGTTTTAGATTCACCATAACTTAAGGTTTTTTTATTGAATCTTTAGGAAGCTACCCTTTTTTTTATTTATAATGGATTAAGGACTTATTTATTACTTTCTATAAAATAACTCACAGTATTAAACACCAGTACCTTCCCCTTTCAGCATAAACAAGTAAGAAGTAAGGTGGCTAGCCATACAACTGGTTAAGTCCTACTTTTATGTCAAATTAAAAGCAGTCCTCAGTCAGCATTTTTCATACTACTTGAGATCCATCTTTATAAGCTTCCATCTTCTAAGCCTTATGTATGATTCTTTTATATTTTATCGATAATGTACAAGTTATTTTAGTCTTTATAGTAGAAATTATTGAAAACTCTCTTATGTATACATATATATTTATGTACATTCCTCTTTAAAAATAATAAAATACGATAATTGATGAAAAATTAACAGGTAGAATAACTTATACGTCGTATTTTTCCCAAATATTTTCCCCTTGTTCTTTTGATGACATAGAGCCCTTATTAGACAATGTAAAATTATCAATTAACTCAAAGGATGTATTTTAACCCTGCATAAAGTAATATACGAGTTCAAGAAACACAGTGCTAATATTCTTTATGAAAAGACATTAAAGCAGAGTAAATGTATGCTTAATTTTTTATTTAAAAAATTATATACATTCATCAAATTATTAATCAAGATAAGTACTTTAAGAACATTAACTATTACAAAGCGGGAGATGTTGAGATTCTAATTTAAGATAGCGAACTTCTCTGGATTATGAGTATATTAAAATGGATGAGCTGGATATTTTACTGAAAGCTTTGTGTGCAGAAATAATTATTTTCCTAATTAAATCGAAGATTTGATTTTACCAAGCTTGACACTTTTCTCACGAAAAAGGAGATTATCATAAGGAAAGAATAGAATTATGTGCTTCCTTTCGCTGCAGATTAATTTTAGATAAATCATAAGCGTCTGTTAAATAGATAATTAGGTCAGTCTTTATAGTATTGTAAAAGATTTAGGAATTTAAATTTTTAACAGGCTTTCTTTCAAAGATATTACTGTTTTGACAGAAATAATTTTTTTAAAGATTTATCAATTATTGAATAAAAATGAAAAGAAGTTTCGCTGTTTCCACTGGCTTTTGACAGCAAAAACTATTATCCTTCGAAAAGCATTTCATATGAAATCTTGCCCTTTTATTTTTAATAAAAATGATTGTTTTTAAGGTATCTGACTACCCTAAAATCATGTTTTTTTTTTTAAAAAACTTGACAATTTGTTTTATGATTTTATTTTATATGCCATCTTATTAGCTTAGTAAAAATACCAAGTTTTTCATTTTCCATTTAGTAGAACAAAAACTACAAGTGTTTTAGTAAAAGTAGATGCCATAACTTTACACAAGACGTGAAACTTTAAAATGCGTTTTACTAGAAATGAGTTTTTTTTTTGAAAAACTCAAACGGGGACAGCGATTGCTCAAAAAGTTTTGAAAATAATCTTGTAAAATTTCTTGTGTATTCTGTATAACAGTAAAAATATTTTGACCTTCAAATTTATCAATTACTGTTTTATTTCAAAATATACAGTCCTTTATGTGAATATACTCACTGTTTCCTTAAGCAATTTCTTATAATCACTAAGATAAAGTGCTCTAGTTTTTGTAAAAATTGAAATATATTTTATTCTGAAGGTCATTTTAAACATGAATAACAAAGTAACACATCAAAATTGGAAAATTGAGAATTTGTTCATAATTTTTTTTTATGGAGCGAACCCCATTTGTGTAATTTTTTGTACATTTTCACCAGTTTTTTCCCATTTTAATAATAATAATTTTTTTTCTGTTTTCAATTTTACAATTTTTCTCTTAAAATATACTGAATAATTCTAAAATTCACAAAAAAATCCTCATATCTACATTTTTTCAAAAAAAAAAAGTTGTCGCAAGTAGTCGGATACCGTAAATAATATTATACCAACATTGAATTATAATAATTATTCTTAATGTGCATATACTAAGTAAATATGTTATATATACATGTAAATATAAAGTTTCTTCTTATCAACTATATTCTAGTATGTTTTTGTTGAATTCGTACAATTTTTTTTAAGACTAAATGTGTGTTTGAACACCATTTATCAACATATCTAATCTACATCTTAAAAACAATTAGGAAATTATCATTAATTTCTTATCATGCATGTAAAATTAAGTTGGAATGAAAATAATTATTTGAAATGTTATATTTTTTACTATTCTCTACGCATAAATCATCTGTTTTTATATTCTATTTTTTAAAGCAAAGCATGAGACATAGCTCAACGATACCTAGTTACTTTATGGAGCGTTTTCCAAGAATCATTCTTATACAACACACATAATATGGCCTTTCAAGTCTCATTTTCACTTTAGTTGCTCAAATCCCTCTTAAAAATATTTTTCAGTGAGATGAACTGGATTTATGACAGTGGTCATGACTAGGATATGACAGGGATATGAACTGTTACTCTTATTTCTCAAGAAGCATGTCAATTGATATACGACCTACGAAGAATCTCTATTACCCTGAATCACATTATTTTTCTGTAAAAAAAATTATCCTTTTCTCATTCATCTTAAAATTAATTTTATGTGAGAAATACCCTGTGTAATATTATGATTTGATTGCTATTTATAAACTCAAACTCAGTGGCGCAACAGCCCATGAGACCAGGGCCTACTGTACCCATTCCAGTATATGTGACCATTGGGGGCTGAGGTGCAGGATCAGATATGCCGCTCAGGTGGTCAGTCGGAAGCGAGACCGCCAGTTTTTAAGTCCCCAAGCAAGCTTGGTACTCATTTATCGATCCACTGCAGTAGGAATGAAAGGCTGTGTCGACCTTGCCCATCCCGGGAATAGAACCCGGACCTGTGTTGTGGAAGCGCCGTATGCTACCACTCGACCACTGGGCCTTATTATTTATAAACATTTCATAAATGCTACAGCATGGAATTTTTCAAAATATTCTCCATACTTCCCAAAATATCTCTGAAAACTTTCTCTATATGTACTGCATGAAACTATATTTCTCGAGAAATTAATTTAAAAGAATAAAACCGAGATTAGTGATAATGTATAGAGAGTATGGAAATCAAATGGTTTAATGCAGTTACAGAAGGATTCGAGAACTATACTTCTCAGAAATTTGGATATGAGAAATCACACGTGATTTTGCTAATCAGAATCAAACGTTTTAATTCATAATTAATAAATTCTTCCAATAACTCTTTGGCTCGGACTCCCAAGCATTATACAACTATTATACACTTTGTAAGATAGATAAATTTTACCGCCTCTTCTCCCTTTCATGTTATGACAGTTTTTTTCAGTTAAGTTTGCAATATATTTTTAATGTAAAATGTTATTAATTAAAGTGTAAACAGGTTTTAGAGTTACAGGTTAAATATTTTTTTTTTCTAATACTTGAAAACAAGGTAAATCTTTGCCCTGTTATCAAGCATATATTTTAAGCGAATATTATTATAAATTCGATAGTTTAACTGCTTGATATGAAAATATGTTTTAGCTTTATAACATATTTTCCTATTTCATAAATTAATAATTGGTTTTTAAGAGATTGGGGGAAAAATGGATCTTCAGTTATTCAGAAGTGTGCTGTGAATATTTTTTGTAATGTTCAGATGTGATAAGCAAAGTAATTTGCTACAATAAACAAAACCTAGGTCAGGGGTCGGCACACTTTTAGCTTTGGCGTGCCAAACCAATCTAACAATATGATTCAGCGTGCCACACAGTAGGATATGTTTGAAATATTCGATTCCCGCCATAATGCATGCAGAATTAGAGAATAGAATTTTAGGGGAGGGTCCCCTATTCGGGACCTTTTTGTACATGTTTTTCGTTTAATTTACCAATAAAATAACTTCTTGGAGGGTCGGATGCAGCTCTAAGCCCTTTGGGTGAGCTCTATTCTATGGAGTAAGTAAGTAAGAGTTAGAGAATAGAGGTTAATAATGTAGAGGGATTTACAGTTTTGCAAGGTATTAATTTTGCATCGTTCAAAAATATTTCTTAACATAAAATATATTTATTTCTTCACCAAAATTTAAAATGGCACAAATCTTTAGTATTTTTTAAAAAATATTTATTAAAATAAGAAATAGACAACATAAAATATGTAACAGTTAAATAAAAAGATAAATAAAAACTTTAATGCGAACCTAATGCTTGCACCGCTCTATTTTCATATCACAATATCATGGGAATAATTTGTGGCTTCTACAAACATTTACTGCGTTCTTGTTTCAGTTGTTAAACAAACAGACTATTTTGGACTCGAAATATTTTTCATATGAGGAGAGATTTTTTTTTTTTTTACTTTGATATGTAGAACCAAAAGCGGAAAGCAGATTTCATGCAATTTTCTCTCCATAAGCAATTATATTTCTCCAGAAATTAGATTCAATAATTTACAAAATAGCTGTAAATTTGTCTTTAGAAACCTTTTTAGATATTTTCTCTTTAAAAAGTCCATAATTCAAAATTTTGTCAAAAAAAAATCCATTAGAAATTTTTCAACTTGGGGCAATCAAATATTGACAAATTTAAAAGGGCGCGATTCCACTGAAATTGATTACCATTTTTGGCACCCGTGCCTAGGTTCCAAAAATTTGGGTTAGATTTCTGAGTTCATTTTTGGATTATATCCCTTGTCCCGGGGGTTTCCGTTTTTTAGCCGTAATGGCCGCCCCTTTAGTTTGAAAACCGCAAACCCCGGTTTTTTTAAAAAACCCGCCTTTTAAAACAGACTGCCCTGTAAATTTTCCCCAAAGGGATAAAACTTAACTTTTAAACGTTAATTTTTTTTTCCCCCCAAAAAATTTTTTTTTTTTTAAATTTTTTTTAAATTAAAACAAAATGAAAAATTGGGTAAAAAGAAAATTTTTAAGAGAAAATTTTAATTTTAAAAAAAAAACAATTCTCTTTAATTTTTTTTTTTAAAAAAAACCTGGTAGTGTTTAAAAAACTTTTTTTTTTTTTTAAAAAAAAAACAAATTTTTAAAAATTTTGGAATCTTTTAATTTTAAAATTATTAATTATACTTTAATAACCCTTTAATCATTCTTTTTAATAATAAAGGAAAGATGCCCTTTTTTATTAAATCATTTATTTGGTGTTTTTAAAAAATAAAATTATTAATTATTCAATTTAAACAATACAGCATAAAAAAAAATATAATTATTAACCCTTTTTTTTTTTATTTAACAAAGTATTCCCCCAAAGATACTATATTTAAATTAGAAATTCTTATGGAGGTTTTTTTGTAAATTAATTTTGATTAGTTTCATTTGTGTGATTATAATGCGTAAAAAATAGCCGAGGGTTATTGAAAGATTTAATTTTACTTTAATATGGAAAGTTTAATATTATTAATATTTACTATAAATTTAGTGTGTATGTGAAATGTAATGGAATCTATAGCTTTGGTTTTATATATATATGGCTGTTGCAAAAATATACTCTTAAATAAATCTGGGCAAAACATACATTAAGATATTATCATATGTTTTAATTTCTAAAAACATTTTATAAGTTTAAAATTCAACCGAACAAATACAAAAAAAAATAGTAAGCTTCTTCAGAAATTGCATGACATTGGCTCATTTATAAGTCTACTTTTGAATTCATATTTTTAAAAAATATAATTTTAAACTAAATGTAAATTTAAAAAAACAAACATTTAAGCACATTATATCATTTTACGAACTTTTTAGTTATCACAAAATTGAATCCTAACCTTGTACGAAAAACTAATTTTATGATTAAAATAAATGCAAATTTATTTCCTTATACTTATTTTGAAATCTTAACTTTATTATTCTTTTTTTATTTTTCTATTTACTTAACTTGAATAATACCATAAATAAAGGGCGGAATGCTGTTTTTTCATGGCATACTTTCATGGCATACCCGAGTAGGCAACCTTACATATATAAATTATTTCTAACATTAACCTAACATAACACACAATTATATGTTCCTCAAGCTACCATCATCACCAAACAAACATCTTCCAAGGGATCATAATAGATTTCCGGGACACATAAATTCAGAATTGGCAGCCATCTACCGTATGGAAAATGTATGCTTATCGTAAGAGCAAATATTTTCAGCTATATGAATGAGACATGGCGTCTATGGCATGTTTATAATCCTTGGGACAGAATAACCGTTTCAATAAATGGAAGATTCTCTGTAGTGCTTGTAAAACACCATTTTTTCGTTCTTGGAACATCAGAATAAAAAATAAAAATGCTCGAATTCTTTGGACAATGTTTACTCCTGGGAATTCAGTTTTCCGACTCACTGCGACAGAATATTTATTGATGATTTGAACAGAAATGTAAAAAAGAACTTCGGACAGTTTGTAAACTGACAAAGAATTTGATGGATGTTTAGAAGAAGTTAAATCCTCAATTTTTTGTTGTTGGATGTCCATTTTATATACGCTAGTACAAATAAGTCTATGTTTGAGAAGGATTCATGGCAAAATATTCGTCTTATTTGGAATGTTACGATATGGAATTTGTTGACCAAAAGACATGCTCTGAGTGAGTGTAAAGAAGATTACATTTTGTTAAATGCTTTAATTTTTTAAAATTTGAAAAAAAATAATTAAATAAAACTTATTTTTTAATTTAAATTTATCAGTACTTAATGTATTAATTTTAATTATTTAAATGTATGCTTTATTAGTTTTCTACAATTGTTAACAATTATTTGCAGTTAATTGTTCTTCATACGAAATTAAATATTATTCTGAAATTAAGTGATGATAAATTATTTAATATTTTTGTCGTTGGATGTGTTCTTTGCTTTTGATGTGCTAAGTGTAATTAAGTGTAATAATTGTTTTGATATATTGTTTAATGCAGTGCTTCTCAAACTTTTAATATATGCCACACATTATTCGATCATAATTTTCATCGCGTCCCCGTTCCATAAAATAACAATGTATTGAATTCAATAATAATGCACTTTGACGCTAAACCTATATTACGATTTTAACCTCTTAAGTGCCGCCGGCGTATATAAGCGTCTCGCTCAACCAGTGCTTTAATTGACCCTGAACGTTTCGTACGTTATACGTTTTTCCAAAGTATGATCTTGTCTGAGAACTGCTATCCATAAAATTATTCCGAAGGTTTTGGAATGCAGTAAAGTGAACTTGACAGTGTTTGCGAAGGATTTACTTATTTCAGAGGATTTGCTTATTTATTAATTTTCTAACACCCCCATTCCAATAACCACATAGAATCGGCTATGTTAACAATGCCATTGGGGAACGAATACGTAAATTTTAATCCGTATTTCAGGATTAAGACAAGTGTTAATTTTATTTACGTTTATTATGAATAGCCCTGTGTACTGGTATAATAAATTGTTCTTAACTTAGTATTGTTAAATTAATTATAAAATACATTGCACATAGTATTGATATATTTACAAGTTTGTTATATCAGTGTAAGTGTGTATTTTACTTTTTTTATTATGTCAGAATATATAGTTTGTGTGTGTGTGTGTGTTTGTATACTTTCAGTAAATTTATAATTTTTTAAAATAATCTTTTGTTTAAAATGTTTTCACACAGCTCAGCCTTCTTAGGTTATTCTGACAATAACTGCCCTAGTTTGAAGAAAACTGGTTTAATGTTTAAAGTACTATAGTGCAAGAATTATAACTATAATTTTTCAAATTCAACATATTCCTTTTTTCAATAAGACTCAACTCATTTTATAATTATCACATTATATTAAAACTGTTTATAATTACGTAAATCTAAAATTGTAATTTAACACACAAATTTTCTAATTCTTTAGTATTCTGATCAATAACTGATCCGTGTTTGGAATGTGAACTTTTTTTGGATCATGTTTGATCAAAATTTCCCCTTCCCCAGCCCAATTTTCAAATAATTTTTTTGTTTAAAAAGGAATTGCTTACGTTTAAAAAGCTTTTTAAATGCTTCTTTAATGGATTTACTATCACTAAATTTGTTTTCTACAATTTCCAAATTAGATACTCTCAAATACAAATTGCTTTTTTAATCTAAATACTACTAGTATTGTTGCTGTGCAAGAAGTTCTGCATCTGGAGGCTGTAATAATCCGTTATGAAATAAGACTGTATTTCAATTTTAAAGAGAAATTCAGAAATCTGAAATTTCACCTTTGATATATTTCCTTAATTGCCTCCTGGAAGTCCGTGCATCCTCAAAATAATTACAAAAAGTATGCGGATAGTACGTAAGATAAAATATATTTGTATAGGATCCTATTTCCGCAATATGCTCGTTTTACCGAAAACACAATGGCTTAATTCAGGGGTGTCCAACACGAGGCCCGCCAGTACGTAAGTTGCGGACCGCTGACTTTTTCTTAAAAAAATTTAAATATCAGATTTTAAAAAAGTTTTTTTCATTTTGAAATTTATTTGAGGGGAAATTTATATATATATATATATAAATCTACAATGTTTTTGCATGTTACCTGTTCTTGTTTTAAAATAAATCTTTTTGATAATAGAAATGTCCTTTAGATTAAAATAGATTTATATTCTATCAAACAGTTGCATTTGCTTTTTCTATAATAAATTACTTTTTTTAATAAATTTCGAATTGCATTATGCATATCCTTTGCTATGGATGGTACATGATTCTCTGTGTGTGAGACTTTTATTTCTTCTCTCCTTTTCTGTTTGGAGTGTCCAAAAAGCAAGAGGCAGTCAGAAATGTTTTTTAAAGTTAAAAAAAATACTCAGGATGGTTAAGATAAAGATCAATGCATACTTAATCGTTTGCGAATGACAGCAAAGTCAAGTTTCAACAATGAGTAACGAAAGATCAATTCAAAAAGAACACCCCAATTTTCAAGAAAATGGCAACTGTAATATTTTAAATATTATTTGAACATTGCATTCTTATATTATATAAACATTATTATATTATATATGTCTGTGTATACATGAAAAATAAGGAAATCAATAATAATAATTCATTCTGTTTTAAATTTTCACTGCAATAAATGGTTTTTTGTCTCCAAATCTGATATAAAGGCACATATTTTTATGAGCGGCCCGCGAGATTATAATGTTTTTCCGAAGTGGCCTGCAAAGTCATTTGGGTTGGATACCCCTGGCTTAGATGAAACGGTGTTAATAATCCTTATAAAATTAAACCAAGAATTTACGAGATATGGTTTGTCAAGGGTAATGCAATGCATTAACATTATCTGGGATGTTAAAAATGTAAGCAATTTTAGATCAGATGTACTAGATTCATTTTTAATTCAAGTGCTCTGATTTTTTTGAAAAAAAATTACTCTGAAAAGTTAATGTTTTGTAAATATAAAATATCTAAAATATGACTATAATGTTTGGAACCATCAGCCAGCTAAAGTAAAATGTTTTTATCGAAAAAAATTGAATTTCACGTTGCTTAAGAATAGAAGATTTCAGGCTATTCCAAAAAAATAGCCTTAACTGCCGAATATAAATTTAATCATAATGTTAAATATACTCTCTTTAAAAAAAGTTCTTTTTATATGAGCAGAATTAAAAATATTTCATTTAAGAAAAGTATTTCTAAATGCTTAAAGTTTTACCTAAAACTAAATATTTCCTTAAATTTTCAAATGAAAAACAATTAGATATATATATTCAAAGTAAAGAATATATTATACTTTCTTCTCTCACAAATCTTTGTGTTTAAGTAAAATAATTATTTTCAAAAGGTAAGTGTACAAGTGAAGAAGAAAGAAAAAAAAAAGATGCATTCTAAGCAAAAATTTACAGCAAGTTGTAATTTTGATTTTTGAAATTAAATTTTTAAACTTGCATCTAAAATGCTTCAGAATCATACAGTTTATTTTCCTTTAGTTCTTAAAATTCTTCCTTTTTTCATTTATTTTGCTTTAAAATTCTCCAAAAATGATGCTGAATTCTTTTTTGTTATGTTCGTATTTAGAGTTTGTCGCATTTTCCTCAGAATAGACCCACGTTTTTAAGAGTATTTAAGCCAAAAATTTCAAGACAGCTGAAAAATATTTATTTTATTTTAAAAAAAAAACTAAAAGGAAACTAAACCCCAGCCCGAATGATCAGGTTCATGGACTAGAATAAAATGTCGATGCTATTTGAATTGGGGGACCCCTTTCAGGGGGTTTTTCTTTATAACCCTTTTTTTTTTCAGGAGTGTTAAATAGGAAAATACTGTAACATTGAGTTTATAACATCCTGGATTGCTTTAATAATAAAAGTTTTTGCTTGAAATTCTGGAAACCAGTATTGCTAAATTAAACCATTAACTATACCATTTTAATTAAACAAAGGACAGAAAAAAGCCTTGTTAAATTAACACCCTTTGTTGGGATCATTTCCCCCAACTTCCCAAATAACGCACCATATTTCATTTCACGTACAAATCAAAAAATAATTTTTCCCCTTAGTAAGGGGAAGTTTTTACCCCGAAATCTAAGTACCCCCTTGGTTGGTAAATTTCATTGTAAAATGGGCCCTTTTTGCAATAATATATATAGGGTTTTCCTTTCCCCTTTTTCAAAGTTATGAGGTTTTTAATAAAAAAAACTAAGATGAATAAAAAAGAGTACTTAAAAGAAAAACAAAAACACTTCAAGTTTTTTTTTGCATTTTTTATGGGGGGTTTTTTTGAGTAAAAAAATTTTTAAAAGTATTTTTGCCCCACTTGGATGGGGCTTTTACCCACACCTCCCTCAACAGGGTCCCAACAACGTTTTTGACAACACCGGGCACCATCACCCGGGCGGGTACGAAAACTGCATGAAATGCAAAACATGAAGTTTTCGGATAACGCGTGCTGTCAATAACGTTGATAAATACCATGATATTACCATTTTGGAAAGGCCCAGTGGGAAAAAATTTCTAACGCATTAATGTCGACCGTGAAACCAAGAGATTGGACAAAAAAACCCCCGGCCAAAATATAAAATAAAATTTGAATAGTTTCTGAGTGTTCATGCTTTCAAATATTCTTTTTTGGCTTATTCATCTTAGTGTTTTTACTATAACGTTTCGATATCTTGGAGAGAATTATAAATAATTCTGTGATATTTAAATTTATCGCACAAGACTTGTTCATCTTTTGCACGACTTATAAAACCCACCTTTTTTTTATAAGATGTTTTGGCAGCTTTTTAAATTTTCCCAAAAAGGGAAATAGGACATTTAATAGTTTCATCACCTCCCTTTTATATAAGTATAATAATGTGACGGATCTAAAAATGCTGCTTTTTTCAAAACCCCTTTGAGAAACTTTGGGCTATCAATTGCGTTATTCAAAACCCAAACCCCCTTCAAAAGGGAAGAGACCTCGTGATATTTAAATTAATTTTACTATACATAGACGAGTTTTTTCAGCTTGAGAGAAAAAAGGAGAAAGAAAAAAAGAGCCAGGTGAGATTGCTTTGAAGGTATAAATTTTAAATTTATAGTGTTTTTTGATTCTTATTAGGGGGAAACCCCAAGGACAAACCACTGTTAAATTTGGGGAGATTAGTTTTTAAATGGGAAGATGGGTTTGATCTTAATTGGATAAGGATCAAGTTTGATAGTTCCAATCGCTCTTTTATTTTGTTGTTCCATTTTGCAGAACTTTTAACTTTCCCTCTGACTATTATTATTAAAAAATTGTGGTTCGTTCTTTGTGGAAATAAATAGTTTAGGGGACGGGCCGAGTGTTTTTTCCCCTTCCCCCTCACAAATCAAAAAGGGTCGAGCTTCCTACTACACATGCGAAGTTTGAAAAAACATTGGGCAAATTTTCAACAGGGGACGATTTTCCCAAATGCACAACAAATGTTTTTTTTCTGCAAGAAATTCTGTGTGTTCATCTCTCCTCTTTAAAGTTTTTTTCAAAAGGGGTTACTGTTTGTAGGGGAAACAACCCATTTTTTAAAACTAAGATATGTCTATTTTGTTCCCAACACAGTGCAGACCGAAGGGCTTTCGGATCGGGGGCAAATGCGAGAGCATAAGTTTCCAGCATTATTTTAAATTGTTAAAAAATTCAAACCCAGTTCTTTCCCCTCATAATTTTTTTTTCATCAAGGAGGTTTGGGGGAAGATGCCAATGAAAAGCCATAAAGTTTTAATGGGTTTTTTTCTTTAATCCCTGGTACTAGGCTATATATCTCTGTTATTTAGGTATATAATTTTTGTGTTATATGACATTCATGAATATACTAGCAAAGGTAACTAGTTCATTTTCTAATTGTATTAATGAGATGCAATATTTCGTTCTATGAAAAATATTTTCCCCCCCCTTTTTTTTGCCCTTTTTTTTATTTTGAGTTTACAGAAAAATCACATTATATAATATTACATTTTTTTTCTTTTAAATTGCTTTTTAGATATTTTTAGCTTTTGTGCAACTTTAACCGAAACATTTTACAAAGACTTCAAAATTAGAAAACCCCCCGTGGTGGGGGGATATTTTTTTTGGATGTATACTTTCTAAAAAATGTATTTTTTGATTGAAAAAATATTTATAATTTATTTTAAATTAAAATTTTATTTATTTAATTAATTAATTTTTTGCAACTGTAAGGGAAAGGATAAAATTTAAATTTTTAGATTTTTATTTTTTTTTGTTAATTTTAAAAAACACTCACAAACATAAAGCAAATAGCAACACAAAAAACAAATGATTTACTCGCGTAGTTTATATGTTTGGAAAAACAGCCTGTAATTGCTCCCGAAATCTCGTCTATGCATAATCATGGTCAACCGGAAGCTTCATAAAATCATTTTATTTCAAGTAAATTCTTTTCTTATTGGTTGATATACTCGATTGATACAAAGTTGCATCATTGTTTTAAAAGAGTTTCAGTTTTGTGGAGATAAACTTACGGTTATTTTTCATTAGGCAGATAAACCAAAAACCCCCCAAAAAATGATCACGGGAAATTTCGAGGTTTTCAAAAAAAATTAAAATTTAAAACCCCCAGAAAATTTTTAAGGTAACCATTTTGTTCTTATTTAAGTTCAGGTTGTGATCAATATTTTCTGTACAACATTTAATAAATCTCTTTTCTTAAAAATGAGTGTGTTTAAAGAAAGAAAAAGCGAATACAAAAAATTGGGGAAAAACAAAGAATCGAGGGGAAAGTTACATATTAATGTTAATGATTTATCTTTAACTAAAAAAGAACTTATTAATTACTACCATTCATTCAGTGTAACAATAGATGAATGATCATCGTTAAAAAAAACTGAAAAAAAGTTTTTAAATTTGGGCAAATAAAAATTATTCTGTTTATATTGCTTGCCTTTTTTATTACCGGGGGGAAAATTTAATATAACGGAAAATTTAGTATCTTTGAACATATTTGAATTCGGTGTAAAATAATAGATTTTAAAGTACCTGGAATTTCAAAAGCAGTTACTTAATCTAAACTAGAATCATTAGCTCTAACGAATATTTACTATCACATAAAAGAATCTACCACATAAAAGGAAATAGGGTAACTGCTTACATTTTCTGCTTTTATTTAAAGTTGACGAAGATATAGTTTGTACTCTGAGTGAGAACCTTTTTTAGTAGTAATTTTAAAACTTTGGGGATTTAAGATAAATGTTTAATTTTTACCCTTCTAAAAAAATGAAAAATTTTAATATTTTTTAACATAGAATTTTTTTTTAATATACGTATTACACATCTGAAAACATATCGATATATATTTAAAAATTGTGAAATAATAATTTATGACAATTATATCTTGCATAATAATGTAACACAAAACTTTTTTTTCTTTCTATTGTCCTGAACGTAACAAAAATACGTCGCAGGCAAAAGAAAAAAAAATGAAGTTATACTATAAGATATACTATAATATACTTTTAAAGAATCCTAAAGGTAAATTGGTAAAATATGATTTATGTGAAGTGTAAGTTTTACGTCGAATGAGAGTTTTGTATAAATATTTTTGAATTTTTTAGAGATGAAATAGGTAGAGACAAAGAGTTTGATTAGAGATTTAATTGAAGGTAGCTGCATTAATAGTAGGTTAAATAAGTTCTTAATAATGAGGTTTTGAAGAAATATTTCTGTACTCGACACTGTTAACTGCTTCTGAGAGTTAATGCCTCATTGAATGATTTGTGTATTCGTTTCCTCATAGGCTTAAGAGGATTTAATGAAGACGGTTGTAGGAGTGTGAAAAGGTCCTTTACCACCTGCTAGGCGATGGTCAGTTCCCCTTTGGGATAGAGTCGAAGGGTCAAATACCACCTGCTCAAGGAAGCGTCATCTGAAAAAGGGGATGAATAGCCCCTTCCCCCTAGGGGGGTTAGAAAGGAATTCTTTCTGTCTTTGAGTACGAAGGAGTGAAGTCATGTGCCGAGTGTTGTTAATTTAAGTGTTTTTTCTTTAAATGTTTTTTTTCTTAAAAACAAATTTTAATATTTAAAATTTAGACCTCATGGTTTTAATTTGTTTCTGTGCCCTTACACACACACACACACACACACACACACAACACACACACACACATATACACTATCATAATATATATATATATATATATATATATATATATATATATATATCTGTGTGTGTGTGTATGTGCGCGTAATTTGCTTAGATTTTCCTTCGAGGGATTCTAATTCATAATGGTTTTGAGCCCACCAAAACTTTGCCAGAAAATTAATTTCTAGTTTACCCATCTAACGGAAATAATCACAACCTTATCTGCCACAAACTGAATATTCAGTGCCTTTAAATAAGGGTGATGCAATCTTGCATCATCCACGTATGTAAACCAATAAAAAAATTCTTTACTAAAAATCGTATGACCATGGCTATAAAGAAACAAGATCTCGAGAGCGAATAAAGTCTGCATTTGTGAAAGTCATGTAAATGAACAGCAGTATAATTTATGAATATTTCAAAAAATACTGAAATTTCTGATTTTATTTAAATTTAAATTCAAATTAAAAAAGATATTATTAAAAATTTAGTAACTCCACAAGGTTTAAATACTGAAATAGCTCATAACGTAATAAGTTAATGTTACTGAATAAGTAATATTACCAAATTGTTAATGCCCTGAAAATTAGGTGCCGTTTAAAAACGAAGGCAAAACATTTGTCAGAGAGAAGAAATCGAGTCCCCGTTCATTCTAGCCACTTGCATTGATGACTTATTCTGCAGTTTATCTCCGGTATTCAGTCCATCCTAAACATCGTTGTCTACTCGAATTTTGGAATTTTTTTTTGTATGCGCTTTTTTTAATTACTAAGGCATCAAAGATATCAGTAATAGTATCAAGACCAGTTTACTATGACGCAAGTATGAAAAGGAGGCACTTTTCTATGCAGAAAAAAATGGAAACAGAGCAGTGGCCATTGAAAATTTAACAGGTATGAAACAAATAAACGTCGATTGCGTAACACAATGATATAGTTTTGATTGAAAAATGGTTAGAAATCTTTTATAATCCTTTTGCATTTTTCTATAATACATTATTTTAAAAGAAATGTTGCATAACAAATGCAATGGATGGCATGGTAGACGACAGCGTATGGAAAAATGGTGACGCCTGTACCAATTCCGAAGTCAGTTTTGACAGTGGAAGTGACAAATCATTTTCGAAGTATAATACTGATGGTTAGAGTAATTATAAGTTCATGTATGTGTTTGAATGTTTTTAATACTGGTAATATTCATTAATCATTATCTTCTTATTGCTTCTCTCATTAAAATTTAAAAAAAAAAATTAGGTATAGGATATTGATGAAACTTCTGCACAATTTTTTATTTTCCTTCAAAAACGTGTAGAGAATTGGGGGTACGGTTTAGAATCGATGACAACATTTTTTCACAAATACATGTTGAGCATTTGGTGTGCGGCTTAGAATCGATGGCGGCTTAGATTCGAGTAAATACGGTATTTGATTTTGTTAAGGATATATCACTAAAAATGTTTGCCTCACACGTATAATAAAATTTACCTTAAAATACTCATAATGTTAACGAAAAAGGAAATTTTACCACTTCTGCACCAAAATTTTTTTTCTTCTTCATTTGAAACTACTATAATTTCTTTAGATCTCTCCAGAACTGTAATAAAGCATTAAAAACGAAAAAAGGATAAAAAGAGAAAAGGGAAAAAATGTCACATCCTCGATCAATCTTTGTGTTCTGCTATAAATCCCCTGAGATATTTTTATGACACTACCCACCAAACTATTCCAATACCTGATTAACGATATAAGAAAGGCAATAAAAAAATTACACACATACACGCAATTTCTTTTCTTTAATATTTAGTGGTAGAAAAACTATTGCCCACTTCCGAAGAAGGAAAGAAAAAAATGAGAAATTTAGTATTATTGATGCGCAAGGAGTTTTTCAACAAATCAAGCTTGGCATTAAATTTTTGATTTTAAGAAGAAATATTAGTTGACAAATAAGAATGATGTGTTAGTTTTGAAACTATAAAAATATTTGAGAAGATATCTTTTTTACAAATATGCTCATTGATTATACTTTGCATAGTATTTCATTGAGTGTCAAGGATAAAGCTATTTTCCTGTTTTTAAAAGTTGGATGAACTGAAATATATCACGAATATCGCACCTATATGTAAGTCTTTTTTTAAAGGATATGTACGAGATTTTATGAAAGTTTTCTTTTCTAATAACTGATTTTACTCTGAATAAGAGGACGTTTGTTGAGAAATGTATAAGTGTACGAAATATTTCAGCTTTTATGGATAATTAACAACGCCCGAATCGTAATCTGAATTTACTTAATGCTAAATATATTGTTCAATAATTTTTTTAAAAATGTAGCTTTATTGCATGAAATAAAATAAAAGCAAATGAAAAATAAAATCTTAACTCAAATGTTTTGTATGTGGAAACAATAAAAACATATAATTTTTTTATTTATGAAAATCCTTTAAATGCACATTATGCGAGGAAGATTTAAAACATAAAGGTACCAGCGATAACATGAAAATGCGAGAGGGAGCTTATGACGGGCAAAAATGTATTCTCTTTCTCAACGAAAATCCCTTAGCTTATACCTTTACCAAGTAAATCCCAGAATTTTCTTTAATCGCATGATTTTTTTTAAATCTTTGCGCGTTTATTTATTAGATTCACACAGTGGTTGTTACAATATTCTCCAACTCAACACAAAAACTTTACTAAAATCAATTTAATATATTAATTTAATTAATCTGAAAGTTTATACATATAAACGTGTTTTTTATTTCTAATGGGCTGCAAAATTTGGGGTTTACCCTTGAAAACCTAGTGCATTCCCCGGGAGCTGGTTTTCCCCCTAAGGGGATACAATCGTGAAGGTAATTTTAAATTTCCAGTTTCCTCAACAGATGAAGGCACCTGAGCTCTGATGATGCGAACTTGTATTAGGATTTCATTTTGCCGAGAGCACCCAAGCCACTCTAGGGATCTTTCACACGACGTATAATCATAGAACATGGCTGCTGTCGATTTTCTGCATCAGGAAAATCCACCGACTTGGGCTGGGCCAGTGATAAACCAACCACGCCATCCAGCTGCTGACGTGGTAGTTAACATAGTTGCAACATAATAAACAAACATGGTTTATTTGTCCAATATTTATAATTCTATTTTTAGATATCTTGTAGAATATTGGAGAAAATGGGAAGGTCATTTAGTGTCCCAGAAACTAAATATAAAAATAAAAGCGATAAGTGCAACTGATTGTGTTCACTAGTTACAGAGAAATTCATTTGGCACATTTAGAAATTATTTAAATACAGATGGAACCTGATTTAAAATATTACCTTATTAACGAATAATAAACCCAATTAACAATTTTTTTCATTATTATTAATTAGAAAAAAAAGAAGGCAAAAAAAATAAAAACCTGGATATTTTTTCAAATGTATAATATCTTTTTTTTTCCGGAACAGAAAAAGTCCTTTCTTGAAAGAAGCAAATTTCAGCGAGAAATAGTGCAGCCCATTATTAGACTTTACAGGTGAAGATGAATCAAGAATGTAATCTATCACGTGAGTTTTGACTATGGACAGAAAATCCCTTACTTATCCCAATGCACAACATGGGGGAAATTTTAAGAGTTTTTACCATTTTTTCCTTTTTTCTTTAGAGAAGTGAAATTTTCGGTTTAAAATTTTTTAAAAACATTTTGTTTTTGATAATTTTTTCAGTATGAAAGATTGCCGAAAACGAAAATGATTTTCTTGAAGTGAAAATTAATATTTTTTCCAAATTTTTCTAATTTTTAATTTAAAATTTATAAGAAAAACCCCATCAAAAATCATATTTTTTTAAAGTTTTGCATTGTTTGAAACCGTGAAAACATACCTTATGCAAAGATGAAAATTGTTTTTTTATTTTGAAAAAGTCGGAAGAACTATGGGAGTCAGTCAGGAATCAAAAACACTGTCAGACATACATTAGTCAGTATTTTAAAATGTCCATTTAACTGAGGGCGCGAAATTACTTTTTTTTTGCGGGAATATAAAAATGTCACTTCAAACCAGGATCCTTTTTGTGTATAACTTTTATTAAAAAATTTTCCCAAACGAAAATGCAAAAAAAGTATTTTAAAGGGTTTATTTACGTCGTATGGGAATCAAAAAATAAAATGTTCGGCCCCAAAATTGTTAAATGGGGATCAGACTATTTTTTGTTTTTTTTTTAAAAAACTTTAAAATTTTTTATAACTATTGTGATTCAAGTATTGAAATTGCTATAAGAATAATTTTGTAATAAATTACGTGCCAAAATAATTGCAATGATTTTGAAGCATGATTCATTTTAAGAGTTTGATATTCTTCTTTATTCTGAATAAATTGATTCAATTTTCTTATTTAAACCCGAGAATATTGCATTTTAAAAGCTTTTATTTAAAATACGGTATTTGAAATAAATTTTAATAAATTTACATATTTTTCCTTGAATTTAAAATTTTTCTTTTTTTTCAATAAATGTGTTCCTTTAATTTAATTAAACTAACGTATTATCACCATGAAAAACCATTTTATTGTTTAAATAACTTAAGAATAGAAATAAAGAAGGGATCTTAAGAAACCTAGAACTCTTTATTCCTTAAACAATAAAGATAAATCCCAATTGTGAATTTTAGTGATGAAAGTGAACAATGTATTAATTAAATAAATCTACTTTGTAAATTAATGTAATGAAATTTAATTGCTTTCTTTTTGAGCTAAATTATTAACCAAACGAAATAACGTAATATATATGTTTTATTCGAATTTTCTATTATTAAGTATAAAGGAAAAAAAAACCACTTACTTTATTAAATCTAACGAACTGTAATTTGGATGGAGTCTGTAAATGTTAAGGAATGATCCTTTTAATTAATTTACTTTTATTAATTATCTTCGTAAATACTTCAACCAATTATCTTAACGAGTACCTGGAATGAATAGAAAAATTGCTTCATTTAATTGGTTGTGAAGGATACTTTAAGCTTTATAAAAGCATTTTTTAAAAATATAACTGTGAAATATACATTAAAAGTATTGATAACGGGTCAAAAATCTAACCAATAGCATTGAAAGTTAAGAATATAAGAAAGAATTTCAAGTATTTTGTTTAATTTTTGGATCTCAATTAAAATAATGAGAAGCATGTATTTCATCACTAAATAAAAAAAAAGCAGGATTAGAGAATATATCCTCATTTAAATCTAATACATACATTTTTGAATATTTTTATACCTTTCTTTTATCTATTGTTATGTTCACGTTTATCCAGATCCATATGTCTTCCCGGTGTCCACATTAAAATCTAACAAGTGCATTTTTAAATACTTACGTGTATACCTTTCTTTCATGTATTGTTATGTTCATGCTTATCCAGAGATCCCGATGTCTTGAAAGCTTACCTAGATTTATATGTCTTGTCAGTATCCACATTAAAGTATAACAGATGCATTTTTTTTTTTAATATTTTTACCTTTCTCTCATAGATTGTTATATTCACGTTTATAAATGTCTAAAACATCTTGACAGCTAATCCAGATCCATATCTCGAGAACTTTTCCAGATCCATATGTCTTGTCAGCATCCACATTAAAATCTAACAGATACATTTTTGAATATTTACGTATCCCTTCTTTCGTGTGTTCACGTTTATCCAGATCCATAAGTCGTGAGAGATTTCTTGTCTTTAGATGATTTTTTATCCTCTTTGCCACAAATTTCTTTCGATTCAATTGTATTTTCTCTACTAATTCCTTTCGATAGTGCAAATTCTTGAAGAGTTAGTTTAATACCAGGCATATCAATTGTTCTTAATATTCCATGAATATCTTTAAAAATGAATTTTTCCAAGATATATTTTATTATGAAATCTCTTCTGCAACAAAATTGAGCTTCTAATAGCAGTTGTCTGGTTTGCAGGACAAAATACGAACTATGGGTTTATAGTTTTCCTATATTCTTTTTCACCTATATAGTTTTCAGTCAGACAGTAAAGACAAAAGATTCATTTAAGTCCATACGTTATAATTACCACACAATAATAATAAAATGTTTAATTAATCCACCCCAAAAGATAATTTAGGAGATATTCTATTTTGATGAGAAATCCGTAATTATAAATAGATTCTTAAGCTATTAATAATATCAGCAATTAACATTGGATGCTCTTCTGATAAAGTATCTAGACACTGATTACTTTGAAACATAGACTACTGACGAACAATCTAAAAGCCTTTAAATATTCCTTCTGTGTCAAATGTGGAATTCAATGGCTAGAATAAAAAATATACTTTTAACAAAACAGTAATTATATTTGTATGCCTGTTCGGAAATCACCTCATCTGTTAAGAGTTACATAGTCAATTAAGGCAAAAATTATTTTTAATAATAATAATAATAATAAAAGTGCATCGATGTTAAATTCTTGGTCTTTAATTAAGGAAATTACCTACAAGTAAAAATTTGAAATGGAAATAATCAACTTCAAGTTAATATTATTTTTCTTTAACAAACAATATTGAAAAATACACAATCATTTTTAATAACATTACATATACCATTACGAAGATATACATTTTTTTTTCACTCTAATATTGGTACAAAAAACGAATCACGTATTTTCTTAATCATTCTGTTTGTTATAAAAATGAGCTTTGTGGAAGAGAAGGAAGATTTTGGAGACATATGAAGAAGATCGATCTAGCATAAAAAATGCCTAGATTCAGCAGGAATGAATATATTATTTTATGCATATTAGACACGACGTGAATTACCTGTTTGTTCTGAAAGTGAAAAAATACCCATTTGAATAAATGAAAGTTTGCTGCTCATGGCTGTAGAAAACCATTTCTTTTCCTTTGAAATAATAGAACTAGAGTGATTTCAGTTATTTTACTCTTGTTCAAAGAAAAAAAAGTTTTCCCTTCTATTGACGTAGAATAAGAGATTACCAATTATTTCCATTTTTGAACATAAACTTAAAAGAGAAAGCTTCAAATAGTTTTTAAATGGATGAATTGTTTTATTGATCTTTTAAGGAAGCTCATATGTGCTTATCAATTAATTGAGATTTAAAGTTATGAAACATATTAATTGTATTATATATGAGTAAAATTGAATGAGATCATCAAGCTAATTATAAATAAAAAACAGGTAAAATATAAGGCTTAGATTTCGATTGTAAATCATGAATATCTGAATCTTTTCTGTGACCGTGGTAGGCTAGTGGTTATGGTCACGAACTCGTGGCTAGGATGTCAAGGATTCGAGTCCTCCGAGAAGAAATGGATCCACGTTAAATTTGCCGAGGCTCAATGTCCTATTGTTGTGGTATTTAGGAGAGGGGGTGACAGCTTAGGTGTCGTCCTTGTCACTTGACCATGTCTCAAAATTACTTTAAAGTGCGTTGTGAATATAACCTTTTCAATTTTAAGAAATATCTTAATTTGATTTTTTGAAACCGCATTTTATTATTCTGAAATTGGTAACCAAGCATCACAGCAAAATTAATAATACCAAACATGCATAAGAGGGCAAAAACTTTGTCTTGTATTTAAAATCCATCGTCAAGAAGACAGAAAAATATTCAAATTTCGTGTAGGGTGTATGCAAACTACCATAATGATCCAATATGAATACATGTTGCTTGATGTAAAAGAAGGAATTGACAGATAACGCAATAGTGGTGCTTTTCTGTAGCTAAAAAAGTCAGTCAGTGGAGCTGCTTATCGTCTTAAAGAATAGCAGGGATATCAGATCATCCCCAACGAATGCAGTTTCAGAAGTCAGTTAAGTTTAAGACGAGAAATGTGATCGGATTCGAAAGTTAAATTTGGGCCATTAATGATATCGTAGCTTCCCCTGTACGCATCCACATTCCAAATGTGCCAGTGCAGCCAAGAGAATATCAGCACACGTTAATAGACTCATCCACCGACAAGACTTTATGGCCCGGCAGACCACTTTGGAATGCTACTGCAGCATTAGAAGAATTTTCTGTTCTGAATTTTCCAGAATCCAAGAAATTCCTCCTGGATTTTCTCTTTGAACCAAAGATAAGTATCGCCGATTGGAATTTAGTAGTTTGCTCTCAGTACGCTCATTAAAAAGATATCATTGATCCAACAGTGTATTGGAAGAGAACTCGAATGAACTCATGGCATCAGAATTACAATATACATCACGTAGAAATTGTTTTAGTATCTGTTTTGTGTGGCTTGGATACTAATACAAAATAATAAATAGCATATAAATTTTTTTTCTAAGCAACTTGACAAAATATATATACATTTTATAATATCCTTAGTCTTTAACTGATATATCTCCTCTTAGTTAAATTTGAATAAGAGCTTTTGAATCACGGATGAACACCTTTGGAATCAATCACTCTTTAAAATTCTTAATAGTTTAAGAACCATCTTATCACTTTACCACAGTGTGTTTTTCAAACTTTCAATACTCGCGACCCTATAGTCAATCATCATTTTCATCGCTCCCCCTCCATACAATAACATTGTATTGAATTCAAAAATACTATACTTTTACACTAAAGCTACAGTACGACTGTAACCTCTTATGTGCCACCGACGTATATAAACGTCTCGCTCAGCCGTATTAATCTTCTGGACGTATATATACGTCTTTCCGGAGTACGATCTTTCCTGTGCACTGCTATCCATAAAATTATTCTTAAGGCTTTGAAACACAATAAAAGGACTTTGACAGTCTTTGAAAAGGATTTACTTATTTCAGAAGATTTTGCTTATTTATTCCGCCGCCCCCAAAAAAAAATAAACATCAAAATACGTGCGTCTACATGGAAAACCCTGGCATTGGGGACCAAGCCACGTAACTTTTAATCGGCAGTTAAGGAATTAATTATAAACCGTACAAATCATCAAAATAAGTGTTAATACAAGCCCATGGGGTCACTGGTAATTATCAAGCTTGTTCTTAACTTAGTATTGTTAAATTAATAATAAAATACATTGTACTATACAGATACTTTTTTAAGTGTATTATATCAGTGTAAATATGTATTTTATATTTTATTATTTCAGAAATTATTTTGTTTGCTTACTTTCGGTAAATTAATAATCTTTTGAATAATCTTTTGTTTTCAACTTTTCAATATATTCGCGCCCCTCTTGTTGAGTTATCACGCCCTCAAGGCGGCCCCCCACAGTTTGAAAAACTCTTCTTTACCAACATTTATCAACTCTACGCGGCATCCTGTGGTGCACCTCCCAGCCTCTGCATATATAGCAGTGCTTATTTACGTGTGCATCATTATTTCTGCACAATACGGAGTTTCATACTACACGTTATAAGGTAACTTGAAATGTTAATTAAGAGAAATACGCGTAGAAGCTCACTACAACAGAGTAAAGGTTTCTACTCGCAATGGCTACTGGCAGACTGATGCAATGTGCCAGTTCTTTGACGATCCACGGTTGTTTTTTCCCCCATTTATGCCAGTTGCCGAATGCAAGTCGGGAGTCAATATAACAATAGCCCCAATCCAATTGCAAAATTAAAACTTTACACTCTGGACAGCATAATATGATGATTGAGGTTTTCATCGATTGTATTTGTCACATCTCCGTACTTGTGACTGATTCGGTGATAGTCTGGCAATGTGTTGATAACCTAATTTAGCTTCTAGTTCACTTTCAAAGCATATCTAGGATTCTTTATCATTAGAATAACGCCTGATGGTACATGTCGCGCAACAAGTAAAAATTAATATGCTTACATTTTCTCTGATGTAATCTGATATTTTGCTTATTTAACAAACACAACTGAAACTAGCTTGGTCGTAAAATCGTATTGGGTGAAAAATAATACAACACAAACTCTGCTACAAGAATCATTGATTACAATCATGTTTAGAAATAACAAATATCGATTAATATTCCTAATGATCTTAATCTTTTCCTTATTTTCTGAGTTAAAAAGTGCTAATGTGTGAGTAAATATATCAACGAGTAATATATTCCTGACAAAGTTTCTCTACGATAGTTGTCTGTGTTTCTTATAAATTATATAGTTCCATTTTATAATTTTATATCACAATTTAATAAGGGAAATAATTCTTTTCCTTGCTACTTTCCCTAAAACGAGTAAAACAGCGCCGGGAGCCTCTCTAATTAAACTAATATAAAGTGATACTTTTTAAAAAAGTAAACGATAATGCACAAACCAACTCATAACAAAATCAATAATTTTTCTTTAACATTTCCTTAAGTTGAAGAAACTACTTTCAGCAAACAATTTGCTTATTTCATTCGAATGAAAGTGTAATACAAATAATGATGTGTGAAGTTATTCAAATTGTATTACGACAGTGAAATGAGATATAAATGAAATCCTCGTAAGTTTATAACAAAAAAAAGGAAAAGAAAAAAGAAAAAAAGACGCTATATTTATCTTCTATAGGACATCAATTCCCAAGGAACTCTCATGAAAAATCACTTTATGCTTCATAAACCAACTTTTATTGCAAGATCTGTGATTCATAAAACGAGGAGTGGTATACATTATTTATGTTTATTCTTGCGGCTTTTATATCTACTCAGGGTTATAATCTGTGTTATAAGAGCTTTTGAAAAGCTGTTGCAGGAAATCTTTCAAGGGTCAGTTTTTCATTCGGTACATTCTTATGAAATACCCGTATAGAAGGAAATAAAACTTTCACGAGAAACAATTAAATAGTGCAACTTTGCACCAGTAAAAGTTAGTTATGTAGAAAATTTTTCTTAATAGCTAAGTTGTAATTTATTTTCACTATTTTAAAATTTACGCATACACTTGGGGTTATAAAAATAATGGAAACAACTTAGATTTATAAAGAACTTTTTTTTATTATGGTGTAGGACCACCTTTGGCATGTAATATAGCTTGAATTCGCCTACGAATCGATCCATACAAGTACTGAATAGTGTTTAGAGAGGAATAGTGTATCATTCTTCATGGAGATATTGTAAAACATTTGGGAGAGATGTCGGGGGTGGATATCGATTCCGTATTGAACACTCAAAAATAGTTCATGATGGTTAAATTGTATTGAAGTCGGGTGGACTGTGCGGGTCAAGATAGATATTTAACTTTATCCTTGTGTTCATCAAATCATGATTGTATAAGTGCCGTTGTAAGGATAGGTGCATTGTTATCTTTTTTTGCCTGGAAAATTCAATCTCCCACAAGAAGCAAAGTATGCATCATAGAACGGAACTGGTCTGAAAAATTTCTCTATACTTATCACCAGTGATACTTTGTTTCAAGGTTATGATTGGTAGAGAAGAAAACCGCTGCCAATATTACGAAAAATCCATCTCCGTGCTTGATAGTCAAAAGGAGACAGTCACGATCATACGCTCACGATCATTGCAGGAAAACGTTTGAAAAATGACTTGCCTGGCCATATTACTTTCTTCTACTTATTAATTGACGAGATTTTGTGTGTGGGACACCACTGTAGACGGCGTTTGGCATTAACACTTGTGATAATGTATTTGGGAATTGCTGCTCTGCCATAAATGTTTTTTTTATGAAGGTGTCTTCTAACTGAATCCGAATCAGAGATGAGTGTCAGAATCCAGATGCGGGAGTAGGCTCTCCCGTCACTTTGCTGCTTTTTGTTTGTTTTTAAGACTTTTTAAAACTTGCCCAAATTTCCCGTTGGGTATTTTTTCCCCGAGATTCTTTTTCTACCCCCCCCTTTTGTCTTGCCGAGCTTTTTTTTCCCTTGCCGCCCCTGGGCCATGCTATCATGACCTAGATACCGAAATTTTCCGGGGAAACGCCCAAAATGTTGGAATATTTTGGGTCACATTTTCCCGCAGCTAGAGGGGCCCGCTAAAATTTTTGTACCCTTCGTATAAGAATGAAAATTCCAGAGACACGATTGACCAAATTTTATCACATGGATAATATGCAGGCGTGATAGCAGAAAACTGATTCTGTTAAGTTAACAAATCACGGCGTCTGTGTCATTTTTTTTGCAGTTGAGACAAAGTCAACTCTTGAATGAACCGGAATATATGTAAGTAGCTTTTAGGTAATCGTCGCTAATTCCCTTTTCCAGTTTAAAAAATATTTAACCCTAAGGGTTATATTTATTTTTGTCGGTTGGGTGATGTAATTGATAAGGCGCTGTCCTTGTATTACCAAGTTTGAGAGTTAGACTCAGCCCAAGTTGGTGGATTTTCATGTTGCAAAAATTCAATAGCGTCTGTCTTGTATGAATATGCGGAATGTTAAAAATCCTAAGAGTGCCTGTTTGGCTTGGGAGCAATGGGCAAACTTAAATTTTTAATACAATTTTGCATCATCGGAGCTTATGTGCCTCTCTTTGAAGATGAAACTGGACATCAAAATTACCTTGTGGCAATTTATATATACCTATATAATGTCTCACTAAAAGGTTATACCATCTCCCAGGGATTTTACTAGGTCTGCAATGGTAAAAATACTAATTCGCAAAAATTAAAAAAAAAAGTTCATTGGATTATTAGGGTTTAATTAGGGGGGAATGGGAAATATTCGTTTTTCCAAAGGGTATTTTTTTTTTAAAATTTAAGCACCAAAAATGTTTTCATTAGATATTAATTCACCAATAATCAGTGTTATTTAAAACATACGAAACACCATGACAGAGAAGTTCAGAGAAAATAAATTATGAACATATGTCAAGAACAATTAAGGTAATTCAAATAACATCAAATTTTAAAATGAATAAAAATTATTTAGTCTATTAATGATTTGTTGTCATTCTTAGTAAGACATGACTACCATGTTCTTAAAAATTATTTTTAGGAATGTACTTATTAGCACGTCAAACTTTTAACTGTTTAAATTATCAAGTGTAAAGCTCATGTTGTGTTGCCTTTAGTTAAGATACGAAAGATACATGAAAATAAATATATTAAATGTGATTTGATTCGCAAATTGATTCTCGTAAAATTTATTTTTTATTCAATTATTTTATACTATTTGTTCGGCAGTATAAAATAAGAAACTATGATGTTATGGTTCAACAATAATACTTACAGAGTAAAATTGTAGTTATTTAAAGTTAAAGTTTTCAGATGTTATTGTGCCACTTAGGGATTTTAGTAATTTCCCAATTGAGTTCTTGTGATAGAACATTACTTTCTCCTTTTAAAGAAATAATAGGTCGAAAAAATCATTTACGCTTCCCCTTTTAATTATGGGACAAACCAAACTATAACGTTCATTATTATCTACACCTAAATGCACAAAAAAGAATTGAAACACGTTCATTCAAGCAAAATACTGTTTTAATTCATTATTTTTTTTTCAAAAAAACTGTAAAATTCTACAATTTTCTAGGGAAAAGAATGTTTTTATAAAGACTTATATCATTCCCTCTTCATTTTGACCAATAAATAATTATGTAATGTACAAAGAACAACTTCTTTTTGAAAAATGCAACATATAAAATAAATTGATTGAAAAGTTTTGTAAAACTTTTGAAACATAATTCACTTTGTTTGAGTAATCTTAAAATAATCAGTTTGTATAATTTATTAATCTCAATGTTTATTTAATATCCTTTAAACTATTTAAATGCATTAGAAGGTAATGAATCTTAAAGTGCTCTTGAAACTTTAATTACATAAGAACCAAATACTTAAAACAAATAATGTGTAAGATTCATTAGTTCTTAACAAATATTTGATCTTTCTTGCAAGAAAATTTGGTTGCCTCTTTGGTCTTTCTGAGTATGCTTAAAATGGATGAACGTTATTTGTTGAGAAATAATTAATCTTGAAGCAATATGTAATACTTAAGACTATTCTTCATTCTTATTAATCGTAATTATATCTATAAATGCATTTATTCTATCTTTAAAGTTCAACTTCAAATATATATAATATAATGTCTTAAAAATATTAGTATTACGTTAAAGAAGATTTTTATTGTACACACACACACACACACACACACACACACACACACACACACACACACACACACACACACACACACACACACACACACACACACACACACACACACACACACACACACACACACACACACACACACAAACCCCACACACACACACACATATATATATATATATATAATAATAATAATAATAACTTGACGAGTGAGAAGAATTTCCTTAATTAGATCATATTTTAAGCGGTTGATGTAATATGGCTGGTATTGATGACACAATTTTGGTCACAAATAATCCACTTTATTTAACACTTAGACAATTGAACAACACACGCATAATCAGAGATTGACACAAATAAGGCATAAGCGTAAATTATATAGTGGTGAAGACAAAAGAGTAAGATAAAGAGTTTTCCAAAATCTGGGTTATTTATATGAGAGAAGCGGTAACAAGAAGCTTTGAAATCCCCGTGACTTCTATAGACGGAGATTATGATTGGTAGAAAGAAATCGTTCGATAGATTATGATAAATTTATTTTGAAAACGCAAGCTATTGATTTTCAAGAAATATAGTTGCAATTATCCCGTTATACGGGCAAGCTAGTTAGTTATTTACGCACGAGTCCTGAAGGCCAGGAGCATTACAAATTTAAAAAAAAGTTATTTATAGAAGTTAAAGGGAATTATTACACACACAGAAAAAATATATATTTACAGAAAAATTTGAGAAAGAGCCAGAGAGTCATTTGTAGTAAAATTGTTGTATTTAAAGCTTTTTCAATGCACATTAACTTTTTTCAAAAACATTGCATTACTAATACTCGAAACTAAACCAAAAATTCATATATTCGGTTGGCAAATAAAAATAAAGATAAAGTTGTTTAAAATTATTCGACACTGATGCTAGTAATCACACAGTAAGAATGCTACTGTGACTAACATCTTGCACAATGAAATGATAGATCTCAATGCTCATGCTCGGAATTTTTATTTGTGTTCGAGTGTGCTAGTCGCTACTCGCTGACCACCGATAAATATTAGTTACCGAGTGATAATTATTAGTTTGATAAGTTTTAATATTTTTCTCAGGATGATTGAACAAACTGAAAATAACAACAACAACAACAACAACAAAAAAACTGTATCAAATTTTGTGGAAAACTTGGTGACTTAAGACATTATAGTAAATAATATATTAAATAACATAGAACATCGCTTAAAACTCTGTGTTTTTGAAATAGGACGATAAAAAATAGAACATAATTACAAAAGAGTGAATTTACATTACTTACATCATATGTATAAAGCATACGACTACTTAAGGTAGCCGACTACATCCGGAACCGTGTTTTACAAAAGCGTATAAATGGATAATATTTATGATATTTAGTGTCACTTAGATTATAAAATGTATATAAAATTGTTTTAAGAATAGTATTACAATAAAAAATTATTTAAGTACAATATTTTCAATCATACAAAAAATTAACATAGAATGACCCATTTTCAAAATATTCTCCTTTTGTGAAAAATGCTTCTATTATAACAATATTTTACCTGTATATAACTCAGACCTCTATACAGAGGCTCAACTAGAATTTTTGAAATATGTAACTTAGAAATAGGTTTATCCTTGTTTTACGACATCAGAGGGGAGAAACTTAAAGAAAAAAAAGCCGATAATTATTTCAAATGGTTGTAACTCTGAAAATAATGAGAATTTTTCAAAACTCATAGTTGAGCCTCTGTACATAGTTGAGCCTCTGAATATTATTATAATAGAAGCATTTTTCACAAGAGGAGAACATTTTGCAAGAAAGGTTATTCTAAGTTAATTTTGCCGAAATATTGTATTTAAATAAGTTTTTTTGCCAAAATGTCCTTAAAACAATTTTAAACATGTATTCTAATCGAAGTGACACTAAATATAATCAAAATTATCCGTTTATGTGCCTTTTTAAAATCACTGTTCCGAACGTTGTCGGACACCTTAAAGTATTATTTTGCACATTTATTATAAATTTTTTTAATGCCTTTCCAGTTTCAGCCATTCCCATCTAATAGCTCCCAAAGTAGACGTGATTTATTGTATGAGGAAAAATTGGGCGCTGTACCATTTACATGGGTTAGTTTTGGCATCTCTTATCTATATAGTTAGTGGACATAGGTCTAATATCTCTTGATTCAGAAATAACAATTTTATTTTGACCCCAAAAAAACTTAACAAACAAGCCCTATTAGATTTGTATTGTGAACATTAACTATCGAAGGGAAGCAACAATTTCGAATAAAAGATGCTGTCTTAGTGCAAAAAGGACTATTTAATAAATAGTATTGGTGCTTTTTTTTTTTTTTACTTGGAGGTAAAAAAACAATTATTTTACACAAAATATAATTATGAGAATTAGAAATAAATTAAGTACAAATATATAGATAAACATAGATAAGAAAAATGTTAATAATAAAAATAGGTCCAAATAATAGTATTAAAGCTAGATTTGCCAGCTGAAAGTAAAATATGGACAACAACCTTCGTCTGTTTTGATAAAAAAGTAATATTTTACACTTTCTGCAAGCCAGCTCAATCGTTAGATTCGCGATTTTCTTACATACGACTCTATTCCAGAAGCAAAAACATATAAGAATATCTAACCCGCACGATTGTGCTGGTTGGGTCTTAAGGAGATATACCGTACAAATTATCAAGATAAGTATTAATCTTTGTATATATAATTTTTTACATTCCCATAGGGTCACTGATAATCATTAAACTTGTTCTTAACTTCGTACTGTTAAATCAATCTTGAAACACATTGTGCTGTACTGCTACATTTATAAGTGTACTATATCAGTGTAAATGTGTATTTTATTTTTTATTATGTCAGAATGTATTTTGTTTTGATCCTTTCAGTAAATTAATATATTTTTTTAAATAATCTTTTTCTTTCGACTGTTCGATATTCTCGTGCCTCCTTTGTTGGGCTATCACGCCCCCTAGGGGGCGGGCCCCATAGTTTAAGAAACACTATTCTAAGTTAAAAGAATAGAAGTATTTTAAGAATGTTCAAAATAATGTCTCTAAGTTCTTAAAAAACTACGGTTCAGAACAACATGTTAATCAAAGACATGTTTTAAGAAAATGAAAATACTTGCTCTTTTGATATTAGGAAGATTTATAATGTGAATTGTACATTAAATATTTATAAGTCGAAAAACATGTTGCATTTAAAGAAACAATTTCAAAGAAATAATATTGAGGCAAAATAAAAAAAAATGAAATTTTTTCCTAGAAATTTTGATTGCAATATGAATGAACCATTCTTATCAAAAGTCTTTAATTTAGAATTGAATCTTATCAATAAGATAATTCTTAAAACAGAAATTGTTTAGACATCTACAATCTGAATTCTATTTTGGAAAAAACGAGTCGAAAAAATGTAGCCTAAGATTTTTTATGCTTTTTTTCAAATATTTGAAGCTATACGATAGGAAGAAAAATGATGCATAAAATATTTGTACTGATGCAAAGATATTATCTTTCTATAATACTTTTCTGTCAGCTGCAATTTCATCTAGTGATTTCACGATAATTATTATTTTTATTATCAACAGTAAAAATGTTTTATGAACAGCCGAAATTTAAAAAAGAATCATCGTCACTTGGTTTGCAGTGTAACATAGAATATATTTTTTGATACTGATTCTCAACAATTAAGTACCAAGATACCACTTTTTTAAACAAATGATAAATAAGAAAGGGAATTGACTCTTGGGAGAACAATAATAATAATGCAGTAAGTTATGTTCAATATTACGGTTACAAATTGGTAATTAAGCGCAATTTTATTTTTAATCAACTACTTCAAGGTCAAAGATTAAGGTATCCGTCTACGTTCGGAATCGTAATTTTGCAAAAGCGTATAAATGGATAACATTTACGATATTTAGTATCACTTAGATTAGAAGTGTATATAAAATTGTTTTAAGAATATAATTATAATAAAAAATTATTTAAATACATTATTTTGGCAAAAATTTAACTTAAAATAATCTTTTTTCAAAATGTTCTCCTTTTGTAAAAAATGCTTCTATTATCGTAATCTTTTGCCTGTATATAGCTCAGGCCTCTGTACAGAGGCTCAACTAGAATTTTTGAAATATATAACTTAGAAGTAGGTTTATCTATGTTTTATGACAACAGAGAGGAGAAATTTTAAGAAAAAAAACTCCGATAATTATTTGAAATGGTTAAAACTCTGAAAATAATGTGAATTTTTCAAAAATCATAGTTGAGCCTCTGTATAGAGGTCTGAGCTATATACAGGCAAAATAATATTATAGTAGAAGCATTTTTTCCAAAAGGAGAACATTTTGAAAAAAGCTTATTCTAAGTTAATTTTTTGCCAAAATATTTATTTAAATAATTTTTCTTGTTAAAATGTTCTTAAAACAATTTTATACATGTGTTCTAACCTAAGTGACACTAAATATCATGAAAATTATTCATTTATGCGCCTTTTTAAAATCATGGTTCCGAACGTAGTCGGATACCTTAACACAGAGTAACAATATAAATGCGTATCTAAAACGTATCAATTTAAGTAATGAGTATTAACAGTTGTAAAAGAGTGGTACAAATGGGGGTTGATCCCCTTTCGGTGGACAGGAGGAACTCCCCGCCTAATACTATATAAAAAAATTTAAGACGGGGAATATAATTATTAGGGTGATCCGGTGAAATGGTATTGATTGTTGTGTCGTAGGGCCTGAGTTCAAGTAAAGAAGAATGTACGTATGTTAATAAATTTATAGTGCCTATGCGGCATACAAACACTCTAAATGTTCGTCGAGCAGGAAGTCATCTCTGGGGGGTTAGTAAAAGGTCTCTGACCATCTCCTCAGGGGGCTCTCCCTCAAAATTGCAGTGGATTTAAGCACAATCGTACTGTGAGCAGTATGGGGCTCAAAGCTACGGATAACGACAGGCGTTCATCTGGTCCTTTTCCGTTGCTGATCGTGGTTCTCATCCTGACTATACCGTCGATCAGATTGCATCTAAGACAGCAACACAACATGATGCACGTAACGTTTCTACGGAACAGTTATTTCTTAAAATTCATTCAGACTAAATTTAACAAACTCAGGCTTCGACTGAATTTAATGTCTTCTCTTAAAGTGGATATTTATAAATTATTAGATGATTTTGAACTTTCGTACTTACGTCGTAGTACGTCAAGTGTACTTATTAGCGTACAGTACACTTGACCCTAGATTATCCAGGAGACAATCGTCAAAAATTTAAAAAAAAAAAAAACTTTCGTTTTTAATCAAATTTATCGAACTCAAATAAAAGTATGAGTATAAACCTTGAACGAATATGCAATGTCTTCGAAAAATAAAGTATGGAGAGAAGGATGAGATGTGAAAATATTCAAAATGAAGTAGTTCATGTCTGGTTAAAAGAAATTAATAATTTATCTGAACATGAAAATTTAAATGTCAAAGAAATCGTACAAATCGCGTATTCGGAAGTATGAAAAATGAATTAACCATCCCAGAGGAAGAGATCTTTATACTAGAGAGAATGAAGTTTCAGTTCTGGGATAATACATATGGAAACACTTCTTTATTAGTACTTAGAACATTCTGAAATCACAGTAACTGCGGAGAAAATTAATACTGAGAAATCTACGTAGCACCATTTGGCGAAAGGCTACTGAGAAGACTAGGGAGGGGAACTTGCTATATTATTTGAAACAACAATTTTATCTTTTAAATACTGTGCTTATTATTTTAGTGTTATGTATATAATGATGTAACCGGGAATTTCCCAATTTTTATTTTTTTTGGGTAAAGAAAAATTTATTGTCTAGATATTTTATCCAAATTGGCTAGGCTTGGTGAGGGGAAACAAGATGTCTCAGTGGATACCTCCCTGTGGGTGTCCGGGCGAAACATCTGATGAGCAGGCTGGTAGGGGCGGTCTCTCTAACCCAGTTCCACTGTCTTAAGCCATTGGGAAAATTTTTTCTCCCCCCCTTTTCAAAATGAATTTGACTTGGCCCCTTCTGCTCACTACGGGGGTATACAGCTGAGGCCCTGGTCTATCTTTTACAGTGCAGGAGTTCCGGGGCTCCCCTCAGAGGGCCCTTTTGGCCCCTTTTTTTTAGAAGAGGTCACCTGCGTAGTATGATTTTTTGTGCGGGGGGGAAAAAGTTTTTCCCCAAAACCCTCCCCTCTCTCTCCTTGATTCTCCTGCTCATTTTTGAACTCCCTGGGGGCTTTTCCCCTGTGACAGTTTTTGAAAAAACAAGATTTTGGTGTGGGGACCCCAAAATTTTTGGAAAAGGTCAAATGGACTCGGTTTTAAGGTTTTTCCTTTTCCCAAAATTGATTGGAAACAATAAAAAACCAACCCAAAACAAAATATATTCCCTTTTGGAATTTTAATAAATCTGTTAAATAAAAATTTATTTTTGAAAAAAGAAAGAAAGGGAAACCCAAAAAGGTTAACAATGGGGGTTTAAAACCCGTCCTCCAACTGGTGTTTAAAGAAAAGGGGGGGTGAAAGCCCCCGGGTTGTCGTACCCGTCACTTGACCATGGGTTCTTTCGAGGTCTGTGACAATAACCCTCGTGCAGCTTTCTATTGCAAAAGTTAATAAAAAACCCCCAAAAAATTTGGGTTAATTCATGGTAGAAATGCTTCTTAAATCTTAAAACTTTATTTTTCCCAAAAAAAATTGAAAGGGTTTGCCCATGCAATAAAAAACCAAGTATCCTTCATATTTTTAAATTCTTTAAAAGATTTAAACTTAAAATTTTTTTGAACAAAAAGGCCCAAATTTAAAAAACAGCTATAAAATTTTAAAATCAAAATAAACCCTTTCCCCAACCAGAAATTAAAAACTTTTTGGGTAAAACTGGGGAAAATCTTAAAGGGGCGGGGGCACAAATTTCGAAAAATGAGAGAAAGAGAGAAAAGAGATACCGTTCAAACTTAAATTTTCAATTAAAAAAATTTCCTTATAAAAAAAAATTATCTCAACCCGGATCTAAAAGTAATAAAAAATTTCCCAAAAGTAAAATTGCGCCCGGTAGCTTTATAATCCCCTTTTTTTTATACTTTGAAATTGGTAGTTAAAATTTATATTATATTAATTGCTCAAACAAATTAAATGTTAAGAGTTTTCAAAAATCACCTATTTTTGAAATTTTAAGCTATGACTACGTTTGAAATCATGATTTGGAAAATGCGTATAAGCGAATAACTCTTTTTGATATTTAATGCCCCGTAAATTAGAATGGACATATAAAATTGCTTAGAAAAATACACAAAAAAAAAATTACTTAAATGTTTTTTTGGAAAAAAAATTAAAAATAAGTAATGAAAATTATCAAAAAACCCCTTTATTAAAATTTTTTTTAAAAAAATAAAAAAAAAATTTATTTAAGGGGTTTTATAGAGCCTGAACTAGGATCTTTGAAACATTCACATTATTTTAAGATTATTCACATTATTATAGTCACGTTCAATTAAAGTAATTACCAGGTTTTTTTTTTTTTTTTTCCTATTTCTGATGTATTAAAAATAAAATAAATTCAATTTTCTAAATAATATATTTCAAAAAAAAATTAGTTCAGGAATTAGGATTCTTTTAAGTTTGCTTTTTTTTTAAGGCCTTTTGGAAAGAATGATTTGAAAATAAGTCAACATTTCTTTCTTTTTTTTGCCAAAAAAGTGCATATAAATAATTTTTTCTGTAATAATATCCCTAAAGTAATTTTATATGCAGTTTTTAATTCAACTGAAAGTAAATAAAAAAAAAATATTCATTTATACTCTATTTCAAAATCATAGTTTCAAACCTTGTAATGAACTAAGAGGTCCATACTTTAAAAACAATGTTCTAATTGACACTATATAAAATATTTCAGTAATATCTAAGACATAGCTAGAGAACTGCTACAATTTGCTTTCTGCAAACTATCCTTATCCTATCTAAATTCAAACTTGTCCTTCTGAAATTAATGTTTCTATTTTTGGAGTTGATAAACAAAACCCTTTTCTTTTTAACTTTTAATTTAGGGCTTTGATTATAATTACTTTTTTTGCTGCTTCCCTTTTAAAAATTTTGCTTTCCACATGGTTTTTCATTAATTATAATGTAAAGAGATGCTTCTTAAAGGATGTTGAAACAGGTACTTGAACTAATCAAATTCAAATATTTTTCTGTACTCTGTTTTATGTATTATTAACATACAATTTAAGAGATTATTCTTCCGTTCTTAATTTTTTCAGTAACGCCTTTTTTGTGTCTCTAATGCTTTCTTAGCCCGTGTATACTTAATTAGGAAAATTGGCGTGATTTATTAAATTTTTTCAATCAAATTAATTTAATTAGATTAATATTTCTAAAGATTGTTAAAAAATTTGATGATTGATTTTTTTAATAAGTTATGTTTTTAATATAACTAAAATATAATTTTTAAAAAAGTACTTTAAATTTAAAGGGAATTTGTATTGGGAATTCTCCCTTTTTGGGGGCGTTCCCGAATACTTTAATAGTTTTTAGGTTTTAAAGAATATAATTTTTCCAACAACCTGTTCGCATCAATGATATTTTTTTTATAAAATTAAAAGAGATTTTGGAAAGGGAAAATTTGTTTACGGGGGTCACGCTTTTTTCTTTTCAAACCCCTCGGTTTTTTCGGCCAAGATTAATGGGGAAAATTTTTTCCCAAACCCTCCCAAAAAGGGGAAATGCAGTGTAGGGAAACAAATAAAAATAGTCTTTTAAAAAAACAGAAGTTTTGGGAAGTGGGATGGCAATTTAGAAAAGTTGTTTTTGGAAAAAATAGAAGTGTAATTTGAGGCCTACCAAAGAAACACGGTTCCAGCCATTACCCAAAAGGGGATACTTTTTGCACCCGAGGATCTGTCTCTCTGGAAGGGGGTTTAAACCGGTTTCGTGGAAATTCAAGGTAGGACAGATTTTTGGAACCAATTTGTAAATTTTTAATTTAAAATTGGGTAGGCGGATAATATAATTATTTAGATAAGTGGGTCCAATTGGAAACTGTTTTAGCTACGGCTACGTGTTTGGTTTATTCTCACTTAAATAAGTTTGTCAAAAAATATTAGAAATTTAAGTTAGACTCTTAATAAAGTCATATTAAGAATTCTAAAATGTCGATTCATTTCGAGAACCCCACACCTCTAACTTACGCTGAAAACCAAAGATACGGTCGACAAAGATCGACCATATCACAATATGATTATCCGTTTTTCGTCTCTGACAATCTTATATACGAGTTTTGTCCAGACACTAAGAACCCTTTTGAAAAAATTAGCATAAAAAGGAATATTTTTTTCAAAACAAAATTAATTTTTACATGAAAATGCATGCCAGAAACAATGTTTCGACATGATTACCACCATTGTTCAAGCACTTTTTGTATCAGGAGATTAACTTGTCTAAGCCTTCTTTAAAGAAAGTTCATACGAAAGAAAGTTCATCAGTGAACATTTCTTGAAATTCGTTTAAGCTCATAACAAATCAGTTTTATTGTGAATCGTCTGTTTTCACGAATTTCCTCATTCACTTTTTCAGCCAAATCGTAACTGACAACAGAGCATCCCCTCCCTCCCCCCGTGCTTCGTCATAAATATTGGTTATCTCATAAATGAATATTTTGTCAAACCTACTTCTCACCATTTCATTACTCATTACATTTTCACCATAAATCTCTACAAGTTGAAGATTAATTTCAACGGGCTTAACATTCCTTGCATTTAAAAAAAAACGGATTACAGAAGCACTCCATAGTCGCAGGGATCTTCAATCGTCTTAAACATTTTGAACACTCAGCAACACGTGTAAGAACAACCCCAACTCGCTGTACTAGCGTCACTGGACTGACGCATACGGATGTGGTAAACTGTGAAACTACCACTGCGATTGTGGTAGAAGGAAACTTTCATGCCTCGTACAACTATCTGTAATATTTAGTGCCTATTTAGAACTGAAAGGCTGCGTTAGCCAAGTGGTCATGGACGCGAATTCGTGGATAATGATGTCAAGTAGTGGATTCTAATTCTAATGCAATTGAAGATCCGTCATGTAGACGTTAAATCTGTCTAGGCTCCACGTCCTCAAGTTCGTGTGATATGAAAGTTTAGAGAAATGGTTACTAGCTTAGGTGTCATCCTTGTTACTTGACCGTGGTTAAAAATTACGAGGTCCATCGGTAATTGCTCTCATGCTGCTTCAGATGGTGACGTAAATTAAAATAAAATAAAATCAAGTTCCAAGTTGCTTAAGCCATGAATACATTACGTAACTAAATTACTAGTATTTGATTTAAATTATTTCAGACCCAATATCTAAGTGATTTTCGGATGAATTATTTAAGTAATGTATTTTCAAAACAATAAATACAACATATATATAAGTAGATAGTTAGGGGCCGTTTACAGTCATGCAGTTAATAATATGTAGACAGATTTTTTACATACCTTCTCGCACACACGCATAAATATATATATATATATATATATATATATATATATATATATATATAATGAAAAGAACATGTACGGTTTGTAAACTCATAATTTGCTTGTTTTTAAATTCAGACTTTATTTCTTTAAATAATATAATTAACAATAAGTTAATTATGGGAAAGATGAAAATCTTAACATCTGGATCTCTTAAATTCAATTACTTTCCAAATTTATATGTGTGTGGAAGGTATTTATTTGATTTAGATTTCCAATATTAAAAAAAAAGTCACGTGTATCTTTTTTATTTTTGTGTAATGTTTAATAGATTACAATAAGCTGATTATGAACACCATCTTGGTAAATATAATTTATTACACAAAAGATGGAAAAGAGAAAAAAAACTTTTTGAAGTGTATAATAGTTAAATGGAACAATATTTTCAAACATAATCTGAATAAAAAAAAGCAAATAGTAACAAAGAATCAATGAATATTTGAAAGAATTTGTTCAATTATTTAAAAATCAATATAGGGTAGTACTTCTTTTTTTTAATATATATGTTTCTTAATATAATAATCATTTCTAACGAAATTTTAAAAATATTAATGTTAGCATTGTACGCAAACATCATATACCAAACACCCATTTTCAATTTTTTTTTTAATATTTAAACCTACACCATATACGTCCAAATTAAATTTAAAGCTATAATTCATTAATCAACGCCAATTTTTACTTCAGATAGGAATATTGGTAATAAATGTGCGTAACATAAAACAAAGTCCATGTTCTATTTTCGAAACCAATTAAAATAAAGTGATTGTTGTTGGTTGATCCATTAACACATTAAATAACTTGATGTACTCACTACTACATAGTGTTTTTGATTAAACATAAGTATTTTAGAATATTAAAGTAATCCATTAACTGTTCGAGGGCATTTAAGTTAATATAAATTTATGAAATATTGTGTTTAAAAGTTAAAACATTTATTATCTCTTAAAACTAATGACTTACTCAATTTAGAGTATTCTACTCTTTTTGTTTTATGAAAACATATATGATTATTAAATAATTAATCAAGATAAGTACCCTTGAAACATTCATCTTTTAAGAAATTAATCATTCTGAAGAAAGAGAACTTGATGAGATTCTAATTTAAGATAACAAACTACACTGAGCTAAAAATGTATTAAACTAAACAGAGGTGATACGTTTTCATCTCTGCAGAATTAATTACTTTGTTAATTGAATTTAAGATTTAATTTTACCTAGCCTTAACACTTACTAAGTGGAAAAATACTTTTGATAACAAAGTAAGCAATGCATTGTAAGAATTTAATGAAATTTAGTTTAATCGAGGAATAATGCAATTAGTTTAAGGGCTAGTTTTGAGTTTTTCCTGTACCGGGTGGTTATAATTAAAGTTACACTGTTCAGAGACCTGTGGAACCTGTTTTGCTGATCGTATTTTGATGAAACTTGGAATATGTGCTATATAGACCATGGGAAAAAGATTTCTGTAATAATAATAGTAATAATAAAAAAAAGTAAAAATTTAGACCGCTAGGTTGCTTTTATCAATTATACCTTAAGCAAATCCGTAAAACTGCTATATAAACTTGCAGTAGAGCAAAAAATATTCAGCGTCGCTAGATCTCTATCACCCCTTTAAAAAAAAAAAAAGATCTAGCTTTACTGCTAAAACTGTTTTATCAGAACAGAAGCAGCCACTTAGCTGCTATGAGTGAATGTCGTCATTTAAAGGATCTGCGGAAAAGCCCATATCAAGGATTGGTTTGAGGAAGATGCTCATGAAATTTGAAGAGACTGGAGATTTGGGTGTGCTGCCCGGAAGAGGTCAGAAACCGGTTGGGATTGAAAGTGTCGAAGAAGTCGCTACTGATGTGGTTGAAAGTGCCTCCAGTTCCATCTACTCTTCAGCAAGTAGTCGATTGGTGTCAGGCGAGTTGGATATGATCACGCATATTTTGTAATCTTGAGGTTTCAACGTTTTCACTACGTGGATCTTATATGGATACAATTTTAAAATTTATCGCAAAATTTTTCGTACTGTCGACCATGAAAGCTCCAACTCACGTGACACTGATCGACCACTTGCTGAAGAATAGACGGAACTGGGGTTTTTCCCCGCAACTTGACACTTTCGTTCCCGCCGGTTTCCGTTCTTTTCGCAGCCCCCAAACCATTCCAAATTTTGAGCATCTTCCCAAACCCAAAACTTTATATTGAGCCTTTTTTAGATCCTTTTAAAAGCGATATTCCGCTGAGACTAAGTGTTGCTGCCGTTTGATAAAACGTTTTTCCAATAAACAATCTTTTTTATAAGGGATTTTATTAACGATTACAAAACCCGCTGAATGATTTTATCTTTACCAAAATTTTTTGAGGGGATTTGCGTAAAATATAAAAAAAAGCCACCTGGTAAAAGTATATTTTTTTTTGTGGGCTTTTCCCCTGGTCCAAAACATACATTTCAAGCTCATCAAAACCCATTACAGAACAGGTTCTACAAGGGTTAATTGGGGAACAATTATAAACCCCCGTAAATAAGGTGACCAGTTTTCTTACAATGAAAATAAGGACGAACAATTTAAGAAAAAATTACGAATAAATATGTGCAACTTTTTATTAATTCAATCAAAAATACTCTAATTACGCTTACTTTCCTTTTAATTGTTTACTTAATTGAACATTTTCCCATTGATTTTTTTGTCAATATATCATTTTCTAATACACCAAATTTTGGTTAAGAAAACCTTTCGTAATGAATTTTAATTGTAAGTGCTGCTGCTAAAGTACCAACATTCAATCTTGGTTGTCAATAATCATTGCCATTAGTTCCAAGGCAGTATAATGTAAAAAATTCAACTAGAATAACTAAATTTTCATATGCAATGTGTTCATTTTTGAAATGGATAAATATTTTCACTTATCCTTTATCAATTCCAACATGCTGATGACCCCATTGTTCTAATTTACCAAAATTTAAATCTGCATTTAGTCTTCTAGCTTCAAACAGACAATATTGTCATTATTTTTAATATTTGGAATTACTTTCATTAAAAACTCGATATAATTGTCTATATATGTCAACAACTATATCTACTTTTGTCAATAATTTTTCTATGTCTTTCTATAAGATCAATTTACCTGCGATGAAGAAGAAAACAAAAGGGCCCGGGATATTGGGAAAAAGAGATTAACAGATTAGTTTTTTAAAAAACTTAAAATGA